>JANHGO010000043.1:11545636-11614781 GCA_024606505.1 Aquila spilogaster
TCTCATCGCTTTTCATAGTGATTAGTTGGTTCAGTGTGATTTTTATCATATTCATCCCCTGTTTGAATTACCCTTCACTATGCAATTATCCTATCACCAAATGTCCTATTTTTGTGCTGTCAGATACATAAAATAAATGGAAAACTGAAAGTGCTAAACCAATTATGTAACCTTTTGTCATCTACTTGCTGATGG
This sequence comes from Aquila spilogaster, assembly GCA_024606505.1. Taxonomy (NCBI): domain Eukaryota; kingdom Metazoa; phylum Chordata; class Aves; order Accipitriformes; family Accipitridae; genus Aquila; species Aquila spilogaster. The sequence continues at coordinate 11,545,832 of JANHGO010000043.1, forward strand.
AAACCCTTGCAAGCAACTCCCCCTGCTCCCAGTGTTCACTATTTACATTAGATTTATGTCAGATCAGGATATTCCTGTTAACTGTTTCTTCCCTAACACTGCCCTACTTGATGAAATTTCAAACAAGCAACTTGAAAATGTTATTTTTAAATATTTGTGACAGGGTTTGAGTTAATACCATGGAAGAGTGGTTTTGATTCCAGATGGTTAATTCTTAGCTTTTAACTGTGACAAATGCAGAGGTATTTTGTTGAAACTATGGCATTGAGGTTGGAAAGAAATCTTACTGCCCATAAGGTGGGATAAGTGGAAATAGTTCCTGAATTGTTCAGCAGTAGATTTAATTTTACAGGCAAACCCAACTAATCAGTTGGAGAGCCTTGCACAGTCCACTGTCACTTGTGATATTACTTCAGCCACCTTTCCTGGACGTTTACTGATTTCTGTCATAGGAAACGGGCTTGTTCAGCCTTAATGTAAAGTTAGCTGTGATTTTTTTTAATTTTAACTTTTTTTAGGAGGTCTCATGACACTTTAGTGTCCCCCCTCATTGGAAACTGAAGGGAATAGAGCATAATGGCATGGTACTCCCTAGCAAAGGTCTATTGTAAGAAACTTATTGGCAGAAAAGAGGTAGAACTAAAACTATTCATTTGCTGGTTTGATTTTTTTTCTAGTTAATGCTGTCACAGAAAAAAAGAAGCAAAGAAAGGAGGGAAGTGAAGGAATGTAGTATGAAATATGAATTATTAGGGAATATTAAAAAAAACCACCAAAATATAAATATTTGCTGTGTAGTTACATTTCCATTTTCAGTAGTAGCATTCTGCAAGAAAAGAGAATCCTATAAAAATGATTGCTGATTTACTTCTAAGGTGGTGAATCAAGTGTTAAGGATTATTTTTCTTTCAGGTAACTACCATTGCTACAGTGGAAAATGCAAATAAAAGAATTTTTTTATTAACTTTTCTACCATAGCTACCTGGTGTTCATTGTGGAGATGATTCTCATTATAACTGTGCTGTGAAAAGTAATTGCTGTTGTACAGTAATTCAATTTCTGTGCATTCATGCATCAGTAAGCCAGTGGGGTTTATCTAGAGAAACCCGTGACTTTAAAGCTTTTTATCACAAAATTCCACATGCAGAGAAATGATCTTCCAAGGAATGGAATATCAGCATTAACATTTAACAAACATTTACAATGAGGAAAAATCGATTTTTATTTTTCCCCACAGGTGATTTTTACACCGGTCTTCAAACTGTTTGCAGATACTGTTAGAGCTGTGTTGTTCATACGTGGATAAAAAAAAGTCTAACGTGTGTTTGAAATGTTTACCTTTATTCATATACTGTCTGTGTTTGCACATCTTATTTTATGGATGTGTATGTATGTGTGAGTACATACCTTTACACACAATGAAATTTATGTAAGTAATATTAACAGACACAGCTTATTGATTTGCATGTGTGTGGCTGTGCATGAACTAAGTAAGCAATATATTAAACCCCACCAACACGTTGCCTGGCAATTACTGCTGAACTGGTCTCCTGATCAATAAGTCAATTTTAATTTGTATATGTATATATATACACAAAGGCACACATGCAAATTATTATTTATGTAGGGAGGGCAAAATGAGCTTGCTTGGAGGAACATAGAGTTATGAATATATATATTTTTAAGAAAGCTAGAGTGTAATCATACCAAATAAGCTAGCCAGCGAATGTAGCTTTACTTACAAACTGCCCACAAGTACTTTACTCTTTCCTTGGCAGCGTGTAGTATTTAACTTTGGATGTGTTGCTTAGTGGGGAGTGCTTCCTCGTTTGATCAGACGCACTGGTCAGGGGAGGTAGTGTTTGTTTTCTGGTTGGCTGAGGTTGATATTTAGGGCTGGATTTTGGAGGTAGCTCTACCGACTGCTTAAGCACATTTCCATTCAAAGAGTTATTCCACTCATTCACCTTAATGCTTCCAAATGGTGTCATTGACATCATACAAAAGAACAATCACTGAAAATTAAATATAAAATTAGAAAGTTACTATTACTTTACATGTGCTCATTAGAGAGGAAATTTTTAATATAAAGTTTTGGGAGCTTTTTTGGTTTTCTTAGATGTAGGTTTTCAGTATATTCTTCACTTGAGATTTATTGACTGCTTTTCCCACAGTTTGCATTTGAGTCTACTGTCACTTTTGATAGCGGTTAAATCCTTACAGGTGTCGTGGGTGGTTACATTGTAGCCTCACTGATGAAAGTCAGAGAAGATTCAGTCATAAGAAAGGCTTGGAGATCAGAGGGACCTAAATGTTTTTGTTTTGGGAGGCTAATTTAATCAATGGTGGGTAGAAACAGGAAGTATTATGATAAAATGCTATATTGAAAATGGGAGCCTTTGTCAAGACAAAAATCCAAATAAACATAATAAAAAGCAAAATACCAAGACCCAACAACCTTTTAAATTAGGGAAGCAGATGTCCCTGCTATGTCTTTATGCCAATTCAGAGCATTTACTGAGGACAGGACGTTCCTACACAGTTCTGTTTTTTATCTAGATTGTATATTGTTAACTTGGTGGTTGAAACATATTGGCATCCAACAATATCTAAAGAAAAAATTGAGGCAACAGTGAGGAATTTTCCAGTGAGTTCTTGAATGGGTATTATTTTTATGAGACTGTTTCAAATGTGCGCTTTCTACAGTGTCCACTGTAGGTTTTATTACTGTTATTTTTATTCTAATTTTCTATCACTTAGATCAAAGCTAGATTGAGAATGGCATTTTTGAGAAGGAAATGGTCATCAATATTTCATATTCATATAATAGAAGATGAAAAGGTCCTAAGCATCAAAGCTTATTACTTTGCTAGCGTTGCTCTATTAAAATGTATAATAAACACATTTCTACTGTCCATACTGTTCCCTCATCGAGCTTACTTGCATCTGTAGAATTATAAAGGAAAATGAATATCAACATACGCTACTGTACTGCTCAATGGGTGCTATTCTGATCAACAGATGAAAAAAATATATAAAAATTATTGAAGGAAAAATTTGTAAATGGTTATGGGTGGAAGGAAATTGTGGTGAATCAACCCAGTGTCACTGTAAATAGTTTCAAATAACAGAATGAAGACATAACGAATAAAAGAGAGATAGCTACAACTGTGTTAATTACTGGCAACAAATTAAAACTTTTCAGCAATATTTTTGCACTCACATTTAGTGTTTAACTTAATTGTTGCTGGTTACTTCTGCTGTCACAGTTTGACTGGTCCTTCATATGTAAGCGTTGAATTTCTGTTCTGAAAGCATTAAGAGCTTTACTTAATTTTTGGCAAAGTAGACTACACTGGAAAATAGTAAGATGTTTAATAATCCACTGACAGTCAGAGGATTATTTAGAAGCATAATACGTAGTAGTCATAGTTTGAAGAATATTTACAGACACATTGAACGTTGTGCTTGTTTACTGCCATTGGATTTAACAGTTGCTTTTCTTGATGTGCAGAAACTAAGAAATATAGCATGAGCAAGCTTATTTTAGTGCAGTTCAGCTAGATCACATCTTGCTTCTTTGCTTTTGAGTTCCATGAGTTTTCCAACAAGTATATATATTCGTAAACAGACATTGCTGTGACTTCTGAAAGATAATAAAGAAATAAATAATGAAAATCACTATTTTATTCTCATTGAGCAGCCGGTAGGCTTCTCTTATCCTTAGCCTACATTCCTATTACAGAACTGCGGCGTGCCCTTGGGCATGTTGCTGGTGAATGAAGGGGAAAAGCAGCAATCAGTTGATTGCACACCTGTGCTACCTGTGGGACAAAGCAGCTGGGTGCTGTGGGAGCTGGGAGCTCTGTCTGCAGCACTGAGTCAGAGCAGGGAGCTAAGGGTGTTGATCAAATCTTTGTCTAACTCTAACATTTCTTAAAGCCCAGTTTAGCTGAGACTGTGGAAAACTATTCTTGGACTGGAGGATAGGGAGAGAGAGGCAAAACCTGGCTAATTCCGTTATTTGCCTTTTCTCACACTTAGGAAGTTTGAATGTTTAACTTCCATAGAATAGAAAGAAAACCAGCAAGAAAACTTCGCTGAGATCATTTACCATCTGCTTAGTCATTTATTTTTAATAGTGCAGGAATGGCTTCATTGCAACAACTGGGTAAGTCAAAATAATTTTACCAACCTTTCTTCACTGGTCAGAAAGAATTTTCTACTTTCAGTCTCTGTCTATGAAGCAGTATTAAAGGGAGAAACTATTAATTTGGTAGATCCATTTTTAAGGAAGGGGCAGTCGTTCAGTAGTTCATATTGATTATTTTTAGGAGATTTGAGGAAAATGTGTCTTTTGATTTTTAGAGCCATTTACATAATGTGGCACATGGGGCCTCCAGGAACCATTTCCTGAGTACCAGCTTGTATGGCACTGCAGATTTGAAGCTCTCATTGTCCTGGTGCAGCTTGAAATAAATACCTACCCAAACAAAGTGACTTAAACTGGGCTTTGAATTTTGTCTGGCTTTAATACTCTGGGCAATTGGTCTGTTCAGTGAAACCAATCTAACTAATCTGTGGGGATTCAGTGAATTTCTTTTGGAAGTTTAAGTTTAGGGGAAAAAGAAAACAGACAAAAAAACTCTTAAAAAGGAAAGGGGGAAAATGAAGACTTACAGAGAAAACCTAAAAGCATTTTATGCTGGAAATGATTATGATAGTTTTATCTTTAGTGCTGAGAAAAGAAGTGAAAAGTATTTAAAGATAGCGCTTTCAAATATAAAACACTTATCTGAAAATACAGGCAGAGAGAAAAATCAAACCAGACACTTCACAGAATAATTCATTTATTAAACTTCATTGCGAAAGTATATAACGTTCAGTGTTTGCCATCAACAACATAAAATAGCTTTCCTCACAGCAGGAAGAAAAAAGTAAAGTAGCTTTGGAAGAATAAACTAGGGGAGATTGGCCTCATGTATCCTTCTTTCTTATCACCATTTTGGAGAATTACCATATTTTAATGTTTAACATTATTTATTTTAACAAAAATAGTTGTATTTCCAACTTGCTGTTTACTGTCTGATTTATGCATATCACTTCAAATAGTAAAGTTTTATACAGTATGTTTAATTCCACTGGCATGACTGTCACCTGTTCAATTATTTATAATTTTTATTTCATGTTTTACATTCATATCATTAAATCTATTTTTGGAATGATAAACACCATTCTCAGATGTTGTAAGCACTGATACTTTTATGTCATGACAATGTAAAAAAAAGAAAAAAGATCAGGTTCAGCTCACTTTTAGGTTGTTTGCTGGTACTTATTATTCACTGATTACTTTAAATATTCTCTTGAGACAATACCCCATGGCCTGTGTGCTGTTTGTATAATATTAGCCTGTTTTCTGCAATGTGACATACATTCAGTGTAATGCTTATATAATGAACTAAGGTAACTTCTTGGAGAGAACCCCCTGGGGCATGCCCTGTGCTCGTCACAGCACAGCTGCCTCTTTCCCATTGCAAAATCTGGAAGCAAACTGGTAGCAAAAACATTTGGTGATTGCAGAGTACATCTGTGTCCACCCAAAACTGTTGCAGGTGCTCCTCCAAAGTGGCACATTTCAGTGGAACATGCTCTAAAGAGAATCGATCAGTATTTATTAAGGAAATTTACTCTTGGCTCTGCTCTTCTTTTACACTTGCCTTACCAGATAAGCCAGGTGCTGTGGCTCAGCCCAGGTGGCTGCAGGAGCTCCACAGGAAGGGAACATTCTAAAGAAAGAGCTGAGGCAAATGATTTTTACATGCCGTGCCTACAACTTCAAATGGTTAAAGCCAATCTTCGACATTTTGATGAATACTAAGAAAAAAAAACTCATGTTCTATTTGTTAACATTAAACTTTTAATGATCCTGGCCTCTACTTGGATATGCTTGCAAATTCGAACTGGATTCTGTGACTGAAGGATTACCCAGTACACACACACACAAAAAAAAGACAAACCAGAGAAATAAAACCGTAAGCCAGAAACCTAAAAGAGTTTTTCTTCCCCTTAGTTAAGTTCAGATTTTGTTCATTGCATGAGGTGAAAAGCCCTTGTGAAAGGAAAGCAGAGGAGGGAGACAGGAGTGAGTGAGATCAGTTAAATTGAATTTGGGTTTTAATTTCTTTATTCATAGTGGGACAGACCACATCAAATTGTCTTCCTATCCAGCTAGATGTTTGTTGTGTGCCCTGGTGAATGCCCAGATGTTTAGGGAAGCTTCTAATCTTCTGTGTGCAAATCAGTTGCTTTGAGCCGGATATTCCATGTTGCATGCTGTACTGGCAGGTTAGCATCTTCTGTTCCATCTCATTTGTAGAGAATCAATTACTTCTGTACGGTAGCTTTAGAAAGCTGGGCTCTTGAGCTCAAGCTGTAGTTTTCTGATTAAAAGTGTTTTAAATTAGAAACCTGAAATCTCAGGGAAAAACCTTGAAATTTCACTTTCTTCAGGAGCAAGGCAAAAGTTTACTCTCCTGCAGAATGAAATGATTTTCAGTTTTGAGGCTTCTGCTAGACAGATGGGTAGTATCACCGGAGCAACATAAACCTGCTCAACCCTGAATCTCATAGCTATCAACTTCTGCTGGTACTTGAGTCTTGGACACTGGAGATAAAGCAGCTTTAGAGGCAATAGAAATGATGTAAAGAATTCTATTAACAACCCAGAATTGCTGTTGATTAATTGACTGATTCATTAAAGTATGCTTTAAAATAATCTGATAAGGGATTTTAAATCACTTCCAAAGATGGATTTTGAATGTGGAGTTTTGCAAAAATGTCCAAGCAATTCTTTCCCTGTAGATGAATGAAGATCTTAAAACATTTATGTTGTAGAATTAAGATCTGCAGAAAGAGCAGCTGAGGACAAGAGCTCTGCAAAGCTATGCTGCAGTGCACTGGGGTAAGAGCAAGTACAGATAGTGATGTGCTTGGCATTGCTTTTCCGCTTTGAGATGATACTCAAAAGAGCAGAAATGTGATTTTGTTTTTGTGGCATTTGAAGTGTTTGAGGGAGAAAATTGTGTAGCTGATCTTTTCGTTTTGAAGTCTCCCTTTCTCAAGGGTTGTGTCATTTGGTGCTTTGTCTTTGGTGCCATGACAATCGTCTTTTATTTCAGGTAGCATCTTGATTTCAATATGACACTATATGATTATGGCTTGTTGTCTTTAGGAAATGTTTTAAAATTAGTTACACATGGAAAAAAATAATAAAATATAGAGAAGTCTGTACCTTATTTTACAGTCTGTAAAAATAGATACAGCCATGTATTCCTGGATCAAATGCGTTTCTCTGTCCTTTAAGCTAGCACAGCATATTGTGGATGATTGCTTCTGACAATGCTGTGTAAGTACTGCAGGAGGACAAACAGTCTGAGCAAAACATAACGAAAAAAGGTATTTCGTGGAAGAAATGAGTGGTTCCGAAGTGATACTATAAATTGAAGTTTTATTGATGAAGCTGTTTTTTGTTACAAAGGTCAAATTACGGCAATCATCGGGACACAATGCACTACAGAAATACTGTGTTATAGAAAAAATTTTGTGCCCTTCATTTCTGATGGCTCATTCCAGTAGGATGGAAAAATGCACCAAGAACACTATATGCAAGAGAAAAGGAAATAACTGCTCTATACCTGTGAGTGTATTTGTTCTAAAAAGAAGCTGGAATTGGAAAAGCAAATTATTCTGCAGAAAAGTGCACTTAGACTGCGCTTTGAGATCTCATGCACTGTCATGTCCCCCTTCCCAGATGTGCTCTAGAACCTCCCAGAAAGATAGCAGCGCAACTTCTTGTACGTCAGAACTCAGGGGGATGCCTGCGGTCAGTTCTTCACATAATTCTTATATGTAAGGATAAGACAGTTTAAAACCATTTTTTTCTCTGTATTTGAAATAGCTGGCAAATCTGTGTCACAGGCAGAGGGCACCTTCAGGGAGAACAGTGAAAAACCCCTTTGCTACTTTACATTTCACTGTGTTTCAGCAGTGGATTGGGTTTGTTGGGTTCTGGTACACTTTGGGACTAGTGCTTTGAGGGGATTTTGTCCTCTTTCACGCACTCAGCAGATTAGAATAATGTCTGTAATTAAACAAGGTTGGCTTATATTCAACTTTTTCCTGATACTGAAAGAGGATTTTTGTTAGGAAAATCATTTTTATCATTCATGTCCCGTATCTTGTGACGAGATGGTGATTGAACACTTTATAAATCTGCCAGTAAATTAGTAATTCTAGAGTTATTAATTTTGAATTTATCTTAATTATCTCACTTTTATGGATATTTATGGAGTGTTATTTTTTTTACACATGAAAAATTACTACTGTTATTCTTAAGATGTGTCTAAGAAGACTAAATTACCTCATTTTAATGCAAATATTTCTGACATATAAAAATGGAAATACTGCCTTAGTTTTTGAATTAAGCAATTTTCATTTAAATGTCACTGAATCATTATAGAAATGAGAATGGTTATTTTCGTTTTGCTTTCATATAATTCCATTCTCATGATCCTGAAATTAAATGACTAGCCTCCTGATCTTTATTTTTGACTGAAGTTCAATAAGGAACTAAATTAATAAAAGATAAGTCCACAGGTGGCTAATTAATATGCTGATGGACAATGTATAGTTCAAGAAGTCCATTAAACACTGATTATGTCCCTTTTTTAAGTACACACTGCTGACCACCGCTGGAGAGCGGCTTGGAGCTGTGTATGAATGACTTCTACATGCTGACATCATGTGGTGTGATGACATACACTTGTTGCTGTGTTTTTATATGCCTCATAGAGAGCTGAAGTTAAAAAGTTATTAAATTAGTAGTCTGAGGTATTTGTTTTTTGTTTGTTTGGCCATTGAAACTTGGCTTTGTTCTATATAGTACCATTAATGCTGGATAAAAAAGAGGCACGCATACATTTACTGTAATGATCCAGTTTTGCTCACCTGTTTCAACCTACTCTACATCTGTGAGAACGCAGGCAGTACTGTGCATCCCCATCCTGGATGCAGGTGATGATGGTTTTGAACTTTTACCCAATACACTGCTTGAAAACACTATTGATTGGTAGAAATACATTTTATTACTCCATTTCTCTCCTGATGCCCATAATGCAGGATAATCACAAAGACTCTGCAGACTCGCTTGCTTTCTTTCGTGACTAAGTAGGTGGAATGTGTAGTGAAAGCTGTAGGGATGGAGTTCAGTTAATTACTTTCGGCAATTCCATGTGATAGCCTGCTCTGAAGGAATTAGCAACGCCTTGGTAGACCTTTCTTAAGCCAGAAGGTATTGTAATGCTCTGTTTTGGAGATCCATGGAAATTATTTAATTACCTTCATTCTTCCCTCTCTTCTGTGTCCAAGTTCTCATTAAAAGAAAGAAAAAAAAAAAAACAACCTTGATCACTCTTCTGTGGCTTTTGTACTGAACTTTGAGGCAATTACTTCACTTCTTCCATGTTATATCAGTACTGTCCACCACTTTCTTCTCAGTTCCCTTGTAGTCTGTCTGCTTCTGGCCAGCATACTTAGTACCTTTTGAAGAAAGCCTACTGCTTTTCTGCTGTTTTATATAAATGTTATAATTTGGAGCTACATGTTAATTTTCTTCCCTTGTTATCTTGAGTCGTTTGAAAACGTAATCTTTTTTAAGTCTACTTTGCACTACTGGGTTACTCACCACGTGATGCCTCATCTTACCTTCTAATCAGTTTTCCTTTCATACTTACTGTTCCTTAAGTACTGTTAAACTAGGATGGTGTACTTTCTGCTTTCTCCTGCAATTAAGAGTAATTTCTTTGCTGTTTGAAACGGAATGAAATCAGCAGATTGCCTACCATGTATGGTTTTTCAGAACAGGTACTTTCCCTATGAGGGGAAAAAAAATTCTGGATCGTTACAACCTCACAGCTTTTCTTTTAGTCAATAACAGTGGAAGAGATGGAATATTCACAAGGTTTTTTTTAAATAAATGTATATTTTTTGAAAATGTGGGTTTGAAACAAAGCTTCTGCCCTTTCATAGTGCTGTAAATGATGATTGTAAGAAGACCATTTAAGCTCACTGATGTTAGCTGCCGTTGCTTTGATTTTTGATATTTCCAATGTGAAAGAAATGCAAGCCATAGTCATTTGGCTTTGTTTTGGAAGAATCAGCTTTTATAAATAGACTGTTCCCCTGGGAGGAAAACAAACAAACAACAACCATTGTGACTCTGGAATTGGTTCCAGACCCTGGGTGATCGTGGTTTGATTTTGCACTTTTTGATGTTGCACAATTTTCAGTTACATTACAGGTCTGCTGCCATATGGCTGAAAAGTCTTAGTGAAGCAACCCCCTTCTTATGAAAGAAACAGCAAGAATTACAGTGATCTAGGATTTGAAGGGGGATGAGAGGAATTTATTAGAATATTTTAAAAGATTAGTTTTCTAATGACAAGATTTGAATGCTGGTTATTACACAAGTTTATACAGCCAGACAAAATGGCGGACAAAAGAATGTGGCTTTACTACGTCATCAAAGTAGATAAGGATAATTTTAAAATATTTTATAGGTAACACCAAATGATGACTTATATATCACATTATTAATTTTTTTATGTAGCATATTATTAGATTGATCTATAGGCATATACATTTTTATATATGTTGTTTAAATGCTCAGTTTGTATACAATTAACCTTATCTTACATAGATTGACTCAAGTCAAAATTAGAAGTGTTTCATAAACTATGCGTGATTTAAAAGCAGTCTAAAATGGTTCATTCTCTAGCAGAAAAGCTGAGAACCATGGCACAATAGAGTGTGTCATGTCACAAAGATGAATTATCTTACAATATTCTTATTATATTTAACACATTTTTTTCATACATCTTACAAGGCTGAAATCTTTGCGGGTACCGATGTAGGAACAGAAAATATTTTTTATTTATTCTTGCACGATGTATAAATGTTAAGTGTGAAGAGAAAAGTAGATGGGATAATAAAAATCATAGGCACTAAGCTATAGGTTAATTTTAATGGAGCATCAGGGATGTTGATGGATGTTTGTGGATTGTGATACTGTAGAAGCTGGCTTAAAACTCCAGTGTAGGAGAACCTGTGGTCCATATGAAACATAACATTCAGACTGTACACAACAATTGGTCGCTTATCGTGCTTCTTGGGAGACAAACAAGTAGAGCCTACTGACATAAAAACAGCCTATAACATTTTATAAAAGCATAAAACTATTAATGTAGCAACTTTGTAAGCCTCCTTTTTGTTGCTTTATTTTATTTCTATTTTCTGTTCAAAAGGACTTGTCAATCTCAGTATTCCATCCCACGCAATTCTTTTCTTTTGAAAATCCAACCCTCCTGTTCTACTTGTTAATTGTTTCTTATGGTATTTATTTATAAGGTGTTGCGAATACAAAATTAATGCATGAATCTTACTCCTTTATCTAGGTGTCCTTGTGTTAGTTAAGTGTTTTAGTTATCTGATGTGACAGAGTATATGAATTAGATGAGGTAAATTTTATTAATGTATTGTTTTTGTGCAGTAATCACAATAATATTAAAATAAAAAGAATAATCCTTTGATTTAGAACCAATAGAAAAAATCTAAGTTAATCGTTACTAGTTTGCTAGACTGTATACTCACTTGCCTTCTCTCACTTTTATATAGCTCAGGATATCTTTTCAAATGTTTAACATGTTAACATATTTGTGGTTAAAAGCTGTTAGTTGTTCCCCCTTACCTTTCTTTCGTTGGGGAATTCAAGTACTCTGAGTCAAAATTAGCACTCAGGTCATTACAAAGACACTGCTGATATTGTATTTCATACTTAATGAATCTTTATTGGCATCTGGGTCTAACCTTGACTCTGCTTAGTGAATCATAACTTGGCAGTAGGTGTGCCAATGTCCTATCTAATTCCAGGGGAAATAAACTCGTCCTTTCCCAAGTATTGGCAGTTTCATAATGAAATGCACTTTTGTGCTTCCTATGGAGAAAAAAAAGCACGTAGGCCTATACTTTATGAAAACCTCATTCCAAAAGCAGCTGGACAATGTTCTGGAGATGCAGTGCTGATCTAGATGTTGTCCATACCCTGGGTGCTGCTGCCAGCTGTAGAGGAGCAGTACGTAGTCTTGTTCTGGTATAGTTACAGCCTGAAAAGCCCAGCCTCAGCACCTTGCTTGCAAGGAGCTAGATTTCTTTGCAGGAATCTAATTAAAAAAATTCAGATCTCATCGATTATTATTACAGGGGGAAAGGTAGGTGTGGTTTTTGTGTGTGTTTTTTGTTGTTTATTTTTTAAGCTTTAAGGTCAGCTCCAAACTCTTAGAATAAGGACTGCAGTTTAAACCCAAGTATAAATGTTCACCTGAACACAGTTTCTCAGATATCTGGAAGAGAGCCTTTGCTGGCTGGCTGTCCTGTGTTCTGAGTTCTCTTTCCCTTTTACTAGGAATGCCATTCTCTTCTTGCACTCATAAGAAATCTGCCAAGCTTTTGATCAACTTTAATAAAAGTCACCTTTGTCCTTTTTGTTTTTATTTTAAATCAATGCTCTATTTTTAAACGTGGGAGTTATTTCCTTTTCCGCGGTTCTGATGCATGTGCAGCTCATGTACTGATAGATTCTAGGGCTCTTAAAGCATGTTGTTTTTTGTTCCCCCCCCAAGAAATATGCCTTTGGCAAATGCAAGAGAAACCATTGCAAAATGGTCCCCAGGCAGTGTTTTGGATCTTTTCTCATTATACCAATTAATCCAACTTTTGCCATAGGGCATAACTAATATTTCTGTTCTGTGGATGTTCCTCACATTTCAGAATTTGTCATCTGTGCCATGTAATATAGGAGGGAGATGGTGAGAGCAAAGGGTTTTGCGGGACTTATGTGAAATGTGGGATACTGCAATCAAGAGAGAATATTTAAATGTCTCACTTAAACTGTCAGGCAAACTAGATATGCAGTGATGCATATGTTCTGAGAATATCAAATCTGCTGTATGGAGCATCTTCAAAGAGAGACTTTGAAATAGAAATTACAGCTAAAATGAATTCTGTATAGCACTTCCCCATCTTCTGGAATTGACATCAAACTTGCCTCAGAACATGATGACCAAAAAAAATCCCACAAAAGCCACCTGGGAACATAGAGAGCTTCTAGAAATGTTAACATTATCACTGAAGTTGCAGAACAGCCAAACTAGCAATATAATTCACTGTACCCTTTAATTTTAATGCCTCAATCTACTCTATCTGGAAATAACTTAATTAAAAAAGAAAGAAAAGAATACCAGCGATGCATTGATTAATTTTGGGGTAAGCTGTGTGAAGTCTGTCAGTCTGAGTTCGCAGTATCCCGGAGCTTCATTTTCTTTGGATTTGAAAATAAACCCTAAACCTCAAGGATGAAATGCCACCATGGCTCATTTCATTGCTCCAGGAAAATAATAAAACAGCCCAGAATTAGCATTTTCTCCGCATAGGCATGCTGTTATTCTTAGGTAGCTGTCTTCAGTGAGGGCAGGGCTGGGAGCAGTGATCCCTTCCATCGCTGCAGCTTTCCTCTCACTGATGTTAGCCCTCATTTGCGTGGGATCTGCTGGCCCTTGGGCACCTCTGGTTGCTGGAAATTCCATGAGTGCAACTACAGAAGATGGACTAGGAATTCTTATTTTCCTATATTTTAACGAGCAGAGAGTACTACTCCTTACCTCCCACTCACCCACTTCACAGAGTACCTTATCTTCTATGTGAAAGGGCAGCTTGTTTGGTTTGGTTTTGCTTTCCTACATCCACAAAGACAGTAATAAGGACAGGATTAATTGGCTTTGAGGTATCCAAACCTGTACTTTACAAAGAGTAACTGTGGAGAGGAGCCTATGTGGGAGACAAATGGCTCTGAGGCAGAGCAGTGCTGTTTGAGGCCCAGAGGAGCTCTCTGAAGTTCTCCATGAAGTTCTTGCTGTGAAATTGAAAGGTAAATTGGAACAATTTCTGTGCCTTTGACAGAGCTGGTTCCTCTCTGTGCTGCTAAAGCATTCATACTGGTGATCATTTTTATTCTAGTAGCTTGTAGGAAATAGTCAGAAGTCTTTATGTACTTATCGCTTTCTTTGAGAACCAAAGCACATGAAGCTTTAGAAACAAAATAGCAAAGGAAAAATAGAATTCTCTGAAAAGATTTAGCAGTACACATTGTGTGCACACTCTCATCCACTGCAGGACTTCAGAATTCTTTTTTATTTGTTTAATATGGAATGTTTCAGAATTGCTCGCATACGCTGTCAGTTGTGTGCTGACTTGCTCACGTCCAGCAGGTGCACGTCCCTGGTGATGCAGAGCTGCCCGCTTGTTGCTCAGGCCGGTTCCTTCGTCACCCATCAGTTTAGAATTGTTCCAAAAATAAAAGATTCACAGTCTTCTTCAAGAAGGTGACTTTCTGTTTGGCTTTCCTGAATAGGCTTTGAGCAGTGGCTATTGAGCGCAGCTTCATCAGGAGGCAACGTGAGCAATGTGAAGTTCATTCTGGGGACTGACCCAAAACAAATTGAATTTTCAGAGATGAGAAAAATCACTGCTCTGAACCCAGAGCTCTTCAGGGTGCTTGGTGGTGTTTTGTTTGGTGCTCCCAAACTTTTGAATCCTGATTTGGACAAGAGAGAATTCAAACTATTTGACTGAAAGTATATTGTAGCTGGTCCTGACCACTTCATTTTGCCACGTGAACTCCTGGGATGGTGAGGTCTGGTCCTGTCAGATAGAGTGGCAGCGAGTCCCTGAATGAGGGCCCATCCTGGGGATGTGGAAAGTTAGTTTTCAAATAAGTGTAGAGATTTGAAAATGGGTGCAAATGAATACGTAATTCTGTCGAGGAAAGTGTCATTAATGCCTTCCTTTCTGGATGCAGTGGAGTTTTCCACAAGAAAAAAGCTGGTTGGAGGTGAGTTTACTTTTCAGGAGGGAAGAATGAACTTGAACAGGAACAGCTTCAAGTTTTTCTTTTGAGAAAATCATAGAATGGCTTGCGTTGGAAGAGACACTGAAGATCACCTAGTGTCAACCCCTGTCATGGGCAGGGTTGCTGACCACTAAATCAGGCACTAGGCTCTTTTGTCCACTCCAAATGCAAAACACATATGTTGGCCCTTGCTTTCTCTACTGTGAGTAAAGTTAATGTGTATGTTAAGAAAAACATGTGAATGACTGAAAAGTAACAGCTGAGAACCAACACCAACTTGGAGAATATTTCAGAAGTTGAAAAGAACCTGTCACATATGCACCGTCTTTTAGGAGGAGGGAAGGTGAATATTTGTGACAGGTGGGAGGCTGGGATATTGCTGGAACTTAATGTGCTGGCAGTCCGTGCTATTTGATCCTGTTCATATCTTAAATTGTTATCATTCTCTCAATTTGTTTATCTTCCTTGAAACACAAATCGGTCGCGTCGGTTTGCACGAATATAAAAACAGTCTTCTTGCAGTCATTCAAAGTCTGGTATAATATATGGCTTGAAAACACAGGGCTTTGCTGCATTTAAAATCTTGGAAGGCTCTTAAAACTTTTTCGTACAATGATGTGCAAAGACCAAATAAACTGAATAAAATATGCTTTCTCATTGCAAAATATGAAATGATGGTAAGAGTGTGTATGAAGGTGATAGTCGCAGGCTGGCTGGGAATATTTATAGTATTTGTTTTCTCTCTAATATGAAGAAAATACGATAAACTGTGAAATTCTAGGCAATATTAATTGAAGTGGAAAAAGTGTGTGCAAAATCTGTTAAATGAACTGAAAAATGAATGACTCCTACGATGACTTCAAAGTACTTGGGGGATGTAAATAGTTAGACATCTCAGCAGAACAAACCACGCAATTTTTCAAGGTTTGATTTTCATATGTAAACAATATTTGAATATAACAATTGACACTCAAACTCAAGAATTTAATACTGCAATTTGTTAAAGTGATTGAAAAGATACGTACAGCATTACTAGTATACCTGCAGAAAATAATTAGCTGCCTTACAGTGTTAAGGTATCTTTCTTTATGAAGTTCCTTGTAGTGGCTGTAGCTGGAAAACAATACTATCCATTTCCTAGAAGTGACACTTCCAAATAAATTTTTAGCTCTAGATCTATTAAGGCAAAGCAGAGCTAAGCACAAAAATGTGAGCCCTGTTTTTTCTCCTCTGTGGCTGACTGATGTGATGCAAAAAAGAGTGGCTTTTCACGGTATGAGTGGTTCGGGGAAGGTGAGCATGCTACCAAGGTTATGAGAGAATTATGCATTTCACCTATGAAGTGTTATCTGTCACTGCCACTGTAGCTTATTATTAGCATATCCTTTGACACTCCCTTTTTTTATTTTCCTAATGTCGTGGAAAACAAAGCAAAATAGAAATGGAAGTCATATAAACAACAATATTGTTTATATGTTGCCATGATACATTTTTATGTTTTTCTGCTATCTTTTGAGTGAGAAAATGATGAGAAAATGATCTTTAAGACAGTACAAATCTTTATCACAATACATGTGATAGGGCAAACTAGCCCAAGCCAGTGTATTCTGCATAAATATAGACGTTGTTTTCGAAACTGCCTATAGAAATGGAACTGAAAATGTTCCTGAAAATATTGAGACTTTCTATTCACTTCTCACCCAGCTATATTCCTCCGAAGTATTGTTTTAAGTTGGATTGTTGCATTGATTCACTTTATCAGAACAAGGAAGTAAAATTAAAGGCAAATTTCTTGCCCGGTAAAGTACTATGGACAATCACTTTTTGACTTAAGAGACCATCCAGCAGATATTTGAAGAACGACCTCCCAAAACAGGTTGGAGACAAACAGTTGGGGTTGCAATTTCCCATGATGCATGTTTTTGCAGCTGTTATAAGTTAATACGTACAATATTACACACACATGTAAAGTTTAATTAAGACATTATACTATTCTTCCACGTTGCTCGTTTCATCAGACAGTTAAGCATGATGGTGGTAGTGTAAACTTCGTATCCAAATGTGATTTGGATACAAATTTAGTAACATCCGTGTTTATACCTGGGGGTGCTGTTACTCTGCTTACTAGCACTGTACCATTTTATTACTGTGTAAGGGCTTATGCATCGTCACTTTGATGTTTGACTGTGTAAGCGAGGAACTGAAATATATTGCTAGATTTATCTGTGGAGATCACTGGGATTCAGTGTCTCCTTTTGGAAATCCCTGCTGAGTATCTGAAGAAGAGAGCAATATTGCAACTTCAAAAACCTGAGGATTTAATTACCATTTATATGGTCTGTTGCACATTTGTGTAATAAAATTGACCTTGCAAGTTTTATTGGTTTATGGCTTAGTCCACATTCCTACTTCTTAAGGATTCATGGGAAACATCTTACATATTTTTATTTAAAAATAATTTTCTAAACAGTCCAAACACTGCGGGGGAAGGGAAGAGGGGAGATTGTACCTAAGCAGCAGCACGTACAGAAAGTAAAGTTAAAGGATTTAATGCTGAAGCTGCCAAGAAACTGATGCTCTTCTATACTGCTATGCTTAGTCTTTCCATGTAACAGACCTCATCATTTTTCTCTTGACCTTCTCAGTCAGTTAAAAGCTATCCAGGGAAGGATATTAAAGACCTGGCCAACAGGGTGTGGTTTGGAAAAGACTGTATTTTTTCCAGCAAGTGGTGTAGTAAGTGCCTTGGGAACATGGCGGTCCCCATATGGAAGTCCTGCTAACAGTAGTGTAATACTTTTTAAGTAGTATGTAGTGTCATGCTGCTCCAGAGACTGCAAACTGTGTGATCTGGAAGCCTGTATCATATCCCTCCTCCATCTGTGCAGGAGGGATTTGGTGCCAGAAAGGTAGTAGACTTTGCTGTGCTCTGCTACCCTTCATCTGCTTTCATAAGTCCCTCTAGTAAAAGCAGAGTTATGCCACGGAAATTCAGTGAAATCAATGGAATTCCATATAGCATGAGGTTAGTCACTTGTTTTCAATACAACTAGCCCTTAAAGGAGGCTGGCTGTTACTTGCGAGGTTATTTAGATTCTTATGGTCAGCAGGTTAAAGCTCTGTTAAAGTTTCTAATTCTAACAGATTGTGGAATTTTATTTTTGTTTAAGTAAACAAAAAAGAAATCCCTTGAACATTTGTACAAGATACACACGTTTAATCTGCTGATGTAATGGAACTGATTTCCAGTATAGTACTTGAGGCTAAAGTTTTCAAATGCTGTTCTCCAGCATCACATTGCTTCTGTGTAAATTGAGTAGATTTTTGTATTTTTATTGTTAAAATTGGCGTATCTCTTTTTTAATGCTTGAAAAATTAAACTCAAACTAGCCAAATAGCCCTGTAAAGAATTTGACTTCCTTTCCCTCTTGTTCTTGATAATTCAGTGGCAAGATTACTCACACCTGGTGCTTTTGTTACCCCTCAGTATTCTGATTGCCTCTTGAATCTCTTCAGAATTCCATTCTTCTCCAAATGGCTCAGCTGTCTGGAAAATGGGCGATTGTAGTTTGCTTTTGTGAATCTCAGCATTGAGAAGCTCAGTAAAATACTCTTTTGATCTTCCTGCAGTTGCATTTGTTTTGAAGATAAATATGTCTGCAATTTTGTGTCCATTCTTTAACTAACGTGATTTCTGCATGTTTTGACATCCTCGCAGTTTAGTTTTGCACTATTAGTGCTATCCAAGTCTATCTTCTTTGCCACCTGGTGTATGCTCTGGCTTTTCATTCTGACTTGCGAACTGTCAAAATTTTCCCCTTTTTCTTTGTCTCCTGTTTTGGACCTTCCTCTGCCCTCTGTATCTCTTACATCTTTTGGATTTCTCTGGGTATTTGCTTTCACTGTTTCCTGAAAACTCCATACACTCTTCTAAAGCTGCAACTTAATTATTCCCCCAGGAATTTTATGTGCATGTTTAAGTTGTCCTTAAAGAAGGCAATCCTATTCTAAAATTTTAACTTTGGTTTACCTTTTCCGGAAGGAACCTGAAGACTCATTTATTTTGTTCATTTCTTTATTGTCGTAAGCCTTTCACCTTGCTCTGTCAAGGTGGTAGTCGTGAGTTTGATTCAAGATATTAATTCTTTCTTTTTCCCTGTGGCAATAAAGGATATGCTTAGCTTAGGTACTAGTGGGATTTCTTGGTACATCTGGACATTTTTGGGCATCCCTTTAAGCCTGATGAAGCAATTCTAGTGAGGATGTAGCATCAGTCCTGATCATTCCTCTGCCACCAGCAAATGACTGGGAAATCCATAAACTAGGAAATCCATTTTGTCCTTTCTCATTTTAGCCCGGTCTTTTGCTGTTATGGTTACTTTGCTCCAGTGGCAAAATACTGATGTGAAGTTCCTTCTGTTGGAACCACACCAGCGTAACTGTGCCAAATGATGGACATTAACAACTAACATAAAAAGGGGTAAAAAAACCTATCTCCCAATTCCCAAATTTTGTTTCCAAGGTGAAGCACTGAAAATATGGGAAATACCAAAATTAGGGTAAATTGTTTGTATGATGATACAATTGTTGTTATTTAATCATTTTTTTTCTGACCTAGTACATAGAGCAGTCTTACTTGTAGGTTAAATCAGTGCTGTGGGGAAAAGAAATTTTTGTACATAAGAAAAATTATTGTGTTTTCCTTCTTTGTATTTTTAAAGAAATGAGATTTCCATACACAGTGTTATTTGTCAGACTATCATAGTGACCATCAAAAAATATAGTTGTGTTCTCTCATATTTATGTGAGCGTACCTTGCACTACATATAGCAGCTCTAAAGGTACATTTTTCTCAGGTTGCCTTCTGCTGAACCTTATATTTTGTTCTTCAGCTTTTTTTTGCTGATTATAAGTTTCTAAATTAATATAATAAAATGTTTACTAAAGCATTAATTTGCATAAGAAAACAGACTTTGTTACAGGCTATTGCCAAAAGGTGGCAGTCTTTGTCCCCAAAATTCTGTGCTGTTTAATTTCTAGAAAACATTACATACGACAACCAGAATTTATTCCTATGCTAAATGATAAAAATTATTTGGTTAGTAGATAGAGGAGAAAAAAAAAACATATGTTTGAAAGTTTAAGATGACATAGATATAGTTACACTTCATTGTGACAGAGGAATGTTAAATTACGAGTCTTCGGAGAGAGAACAGTGACGGGAAAAGAGTACTTCACAAGTAGACTGCTAATGAGCATGAACTACTTGTGATTCAGATTCAGTGCTTTTTAAGTATTTTGGTTTTGGAGATGTTACTAGGGTCTGGCATATTAGATCAGTAGATTGCTATGTTCATCAGTCAGCACAATGAAATGCATGAAAATAACGCACTCACACTCTACACCAGTAGACAAATATTTGTACTACAATATTTGATTTTCCTCTCCACATGTTCAGGTGGATCCCAGCAAAGCGCAGCTTATTTCCTTATAAATTACTGTTAAAAAACGACTGAAGATAAATGATTGCCTTTGCTGGAGACCTGTGAAAAGGTTGGCTATATAATTTGTGTTTTAAATGATTAGCAGTTCTCTCTTCTTTTTTTTTCTTTCCTGATTGGAGAGATTATCAAGTAGAAATATTTTAATTTTATAAAGTCTCCACGTTTGCAATCATATTTAACTACCTTTATTCGTATGTATTTAGAAGGCTGAAATACTATACTAAATCATTGACTAGAAAGTAACCAACAATGAAACTACTATTTATCATTAGAAATAAAACTTGCAGTGTATTTTTGAGGAGAGCTGAGGATGGTGCTGTTATGATGCAGACAACATTGGCATGGCAATCCCAGCTGTGGACGTGTCTGTCCCCCTCACTGGCTCCTCGATGCCCAGGCAGCTCGCACTTTGCACGAGGCCTGTGTTGAACCCTGTTTCTTCCACACCGCCCGAGCAGCCCTGCTGTGAGGCAGTGACCGTGCAGCAAAACTTGGAAAAATCCTCTGTGCTCAGATGGCATTGCACTGGCACCTCCTCACAGAGAGTCCAGTGCTGAAAAGATGCCAGTCTGCTCTCTGCTCAAGCAGGTTGCATGGAAAGAATGTATGTTTTGGTAGGGCTCTGCCAGAGAGTTCAGGAGGTATCTGAGCAGTCTAGAAAGCTTAGAGAAGTTAGTAGTAGCATGCCAACATTTCTTAATGATTTTGTTACTGAGTTAGAAGTGAAGAGAAATAAGAAATTTACATGCAGATTTAGCAGTGTAATACTTCAATTTCAGCAGTGTGGTAGGCAAATTTGTCATAAGCAAGTTGAACATCATACAGAAGCATGGAAAGAAGAGTGAGAATTATGGTAAACTCACTGGTAAAAGCTGTATTTTCTCTTGTAAATCTGTGTGTATTATATATGCAGTCAGTATAGATGTGCAGCATACATATTTTTATATATATAGATAAATTTTAGAGTGTATATGTAGGAGTAGCTTTTGAAACTCTCAGTAAATAATACAAAAGAAGTGTCTTGAAAATGACACTTTCTTTTGTTACAACTCCTTATTAGTCTTCCAAAATGTAATGGAACCTGAAAAGAAAGATCTGCCATGTTTAAAATAATATTGGAAAAAACAGTATTTCTAAATGCCGCAGCATTTAGAAAAACAGTAACAATACTGGTAATATTTGGGTTTATCAATTGTTAAATTTTTATATGGTTATTGATTTGTGCCATGACGAATCTAGCTGTTAAAGACACAGTTATGCTATACAGTGTTCTAAATGTACTGTTCGTACACGTACCGCTTGATTGCATCTGGTGGTAGTGCAGATGCAGAGGAAGAACTGCAGGACTGACTGTCATACGATGGTCAGTGTTCAGTTAGTTGGGTTTGTGTGATCAAGTGATTGAATTGCATTATGTTTGTCTTTTTTTTTTTTGTACCTCTGAATTTTGGAAAAAATCCAGATACGTGGTCTTATTTAGCAGTACTTTGAAATGAGAGATTGAAGCAAAGATTCCCATTTTATTCTTTTCCATAAATAGGAAATTATTCTGTGGGAATGATGATGAAGTTGAAAAACATGCAAGTCTGGAGAAAACGGGGGGAAAAAAACGCACAAAATTTTCTGTAATGAAAACTTCTGTGTGAAATGCTGTACAGGGGAAGTGAGCCCCTGTACTCTACAGGGTCTTTCTAAAATCTTATCTCTCATTATTTTTATCAGTGATTATGATAAACTCCAAGATGGATGGTCGCATGAGGCAGCTCCTCATTTCAGGTGTTTGAGGTAGCTGTGGTATAATTCAGTA
This sequence comes from Aquila spilogaster, assembly GCA_024606505.1. Classification (NCBI taxonomy): domain Eukaryota; kingdom Metazoa; phylum Chordata; class Aves; order Accipitriformes; family Accipitridae; genus Aquila; species Aquila spilogaster. Next base: position 11,568,162 of record JANHGO010000043.1, read on the forward strand.
TTGCTGTCTGCGTGACACATTGTAATGAGAGATTAAAGCAATTTTACCCAAGTAATGGAAGCAGTGCTTTGCTTATGGTTAGCTACCTGCGCTTATTCAGATTCTGGAACAGAAGACACAGTTTATCATACTGCAAGAAGTCAGGGCATCCCCAGAGTACTCAAGAGCAATGCATGTGTTTTGATGAAGACTTGTTTTAGAGAAGAACATGAGCTATAAACTCTAAATTGAATTTTTCCAAAATGTGAGTCAGGTTTGAGTGGGGGGAAGAAACCTGCATCTCTTTTCTGCACAGCTACTTTCCCTTTCTAAAGGATAAGATGAACTTTTAGCCACTCTTTGAATATTTGCAAAGCGGTAAGAAAATGTGTTTAAGTAGAGGATATTTGTTCATGTTTGAGCAGTCTGGTTCACACCTCAACAGTCAGACGATAAAGACATTGCTAGCATGCAACTCGCAAACAGTTTTTTGACAAAGGCTTGCATTTCAAAGGTCTTTAAATGAATTTCTTGCATACAAGGATAAGAAACAATATAAACTGTGGCTGTCTTGCATGTGTTGTTCTGAATGTAAAAAGGAAATATCTCCTCTTAGAGAAATTCTGTTATTGACAGTTCATATTGGAGGATATCAGGGTAATCTATTAAAATCAATATGAATTATGATCTCTTAACAGCTCAAAAAGCCTGTGCTGGGTGAGTAATTTTACCACAACGGCATTATCTTACTCATTTGTTTTTACTCACTGCACTGATATCTATAAAGAGATTCAGGTACTGCTTGCGGAGTACTTTGAACATGAAAAAATGTCATTATTATACTGAATCTTCCTCCCAAGGCTTCTCTATCAGTTCTTATTTCATATCTTCTGCTGATAGTTGCAGTAGAACACTGAGAAATCTTCTGATGCAAGAAGTCATTGCTCTGTATTTTCTTCTTTTTTTTCTAATTTTAATTACTGTTTATTACTACTTACATAATTGAGGTCTTTTATCGTTTATGTAGATGGTCATGTATCAGAAACAGGAAAAAAATCCAGCTGGCAAGAACTCATCCTGAAACATAGAAGTGTTCTTTATCATTTAATTGTCTTTTTTTCCCCTAGGATCTATGACAAAAACCTAATTACTGAGCCAGATTTGACTCATCTTTCTATCCCCATGTAATAAAAACAACGATTGTTTTTGTTGTATAAAATATTCAATTTAGTCTACATGTCAACAGTGACAGTTATTACAAATCAGTTTAATATTAAATTTATTATTCTTGAATAGATCATTACTGCTAAAAGGTCATGAAAGAGTCTTTTTAGAAGGCCAGTGTACTAAAGAAGTCTTCAAGAGAGATTGCCCAACAGATTTCATAACCAATGGGTGAGAAATTTCACAATCTGTCTCTGCACAAATATTTATTACAAAATCCCTTCCGATGATATCAGCGGGGTTACATGGAGGTGACATCTAAGGCCAGCTCTATGTGTTTGCCTAAGACAGTCTCATTCCATCACCGTACAAACTGTAAGCTGGAGGAAATGCACCCGTTCTCATACCTGGCTCTGACCAAATTATTACCAGTGTGTGGTATAGATTTATTGCAGTGTACAAAATCAAGGTGTCTGCAGCCTTCAAAGCATAGACAGCTTTATGAAATAAGGATTTAACACATGGGAAATATACCTGTGGGTTGGAAGAAGAGAGTTAATTCAGTATTTCCCCTCCTTTGTGTGTCTCATTTTTGTGGTTTAGACTGGAAAGACGGAAAAGATAAGAAGTATGAGCACTTTCAGGCCTTTGGGGCTTCATGTTGTGTTGGGGAAAAAGTTGTTTTGCACAGGTTTCTCAGGATCAGAGTTCCTTGGAGTCTAAACTACTTGTAGCAACACTGATGATTTTGATATTTTTGTCCTTGTACAGAGTTTGAAGGTTGGAGCAGAGTTGCTGGTTGTAGATGCTTGTATGGCTGCAGGTGTGAGGCAGTCCTTCAGCCAATGGGGGAAGCTTCCCCAGCAGCATTGGTTTGTGGTGTGCTCATATAAACCAAATTAAGAGGGAAATTACTGTTATAATTTACTCACTGCCTCTGCAAACATAAGGTCTTGGTATTTGTCAGTTGGGTTACAGTCTTTGCTTGTCCTTTTTGAATCTGCAGGTGTTAGCTATGTAAACATTTATACTACTCCCCATATGCACTTAGGAATATTTTGAGTATCAAAAGGAAAAATGAAGAAATATGGTAATGTCCTATGAGATTAGTTCCCTAGGTCACGGAATAATCTAGAGACATGTCAGTGGAAATGAGGTGCTGTGTTGCATATTTTACTTCATTTTCCCAATAAAACTGTGCATTAATTAAATGTTGAATGGTTGATAAAAACTAATTAAGACATGAAAGTATAGCAATCTTTTAGTCACTAGGAGAATACAAGTTACAAGACGTAATAAAAACAAAGAACCCATTGGAATTGAACTCATTCCCTTTACAAAGTAAAGCAGATAAGGTTCTGACTCTGTGCAATTCAGCATTTCCTTTGGGTTTGGAAATTTGCAAATGTTCATCTAATTACAAGTAGTTTAATACAGTAAGAATGTAAGTTTAAATAAATTGACTTTTATTACATGAAGAAGTACAGACAGTTGGGATATGTGTATGAGTGTGTTTGTGTGTGTGTATATATAATCTCTATAGAAGCTTTATTTTAGAAAAATTGTGCCTTTTTTTTTTTTTTTCTGAGACTTCAGCATTAATTCATAATTTTGCATGAGAAAATCTTTCTTGGTCAAAAGTACCAATGTCCAGTTACCAAGTGTGGACATAAGGTCTCGGGATTAATCCGTTAGATATATTTGTGAACAGAGTGCTTCAGAGCAGCCTTTTTTCTTTTTCTTATCAAAGCTGACAGAGTATACAAAAGTATGTAAGACTAAATTATCTCCTACTCTGAAAGTTACCTTTGTAATTAATACTAGCATCTTCAAGTCATCAGGTTTTCAGAGTGATGAAGTGTGGTCTTTAGTCTGCAAAAAAATAACTTGCTTTCAGGAGACAAAAAAAAAAAAGAGCTTGGAATCTTATCTTTGCACTTCAGCTGTTTCCAGGGAAGAAACTAGGCAAAACTGCATCCATTTACTCTTTTTAGAATAATTCTGATGTTCTTTTCATTAAGACTATAACACTCCTATGCTTGAGAACCGACTCTTGAAATTGGCAGGGATGTGGCCTTGACACAAGGTTTTCTTTGAAAATCTGTTCCAGCTGGATCAAGTTATCATTTGGAAAATCTCTGCATAGAGGCATATGGCCATTAGAAAACCTATCAGAACAAAACTATCTGTAAGTAAAATCGCTGAAAATTCTTTGCATTGTGATTTTCAATACATAACTGAACATGAACATAGTTGAACAATTGCAACATTAGTCCATCTTAGCTTGAATGAGCAGCAGGCATTGGAAACAAAGTCTTCACTGACAGATTGTCAGTGTGTCCATATGCCTACTAAGCACAGAAGAGAGATTAAGGAGGTTTAAGAGGACAGATTTATCTTGTCTGTCTCTGTGTTCGAGTGAGGGTACTAGAAAATGAGTCAGCAGCAATAGAAGTTTGTCAATGGGTTTAGGAGAGGCTGAGGACAAGGAGAACAGAGAATGGAGAATAATGAGGTAGTTTAAGGAGACAGAGGGAACTGGATTGGAATGCACTGGGATTTAGAAATATGGTGCAAGATACTCTAGGTGTGGCCAGTGATATTGTACCAAGGAACAGGGAAAAATGGAAGTATATGTTGGCAGAGTTAGGAATGAGATACTGGCAGTGGCCTGGAAATTACTGGTCATGAAGAGACTGTTTGGTAGCATGGGAGCTAGAGCTGATACGTTAAGTGCTCGAGAAAGGTAGAGAATACTATGAAAACCTTAGTATTGGAGTTTGGAAGAACACGTGAGCATACTGAGCTCAGGATTTAGAGGGAGGGATAGAAAAGAAATATGAATGTCTAGACTGTGATCAAGTATGAAAGGAACAGAATTAAATCATGGTTATGATTGAAGGCAGAAATGAGTACATTTCAGTATTGAAGTCTGCCAAGGAATCTGTGCCTGTATAACCTGAGATGTAACACTGAATTTCTAAGTCTGAGATGAATGATTACATGGTCCAATTCTGGTACATATAAAATGGATACCTGCTGCCATCGCTCTGTGAGAACTGCAGAGGTCTCAGCATTTATCACCGTTCTAACCAAACAAAATCAAATGGACAAAGTCATGCACTATCGCATCAATAATGATAGTATAGTATTACTGGGATTGAAACACAGACAGTTTCATTCTGACACGTTCTGGCATTTCTTAGTTTGGCTTTACATTCGTAGTAGTGCTTGAAGTTTCTAGCTTGATTTTTTTTTTTATTAAACAATAGAAACATATCAATACTAATATTGATTTGTTTAACTTCTCAGGTCAGTTGTTAGGAAAGGTGGAATATTTGCTACAGTATCCTCGCTGTATCTCAATTTCGAACTAACTCCATCTGTTGAAGATATCCCCACCAGCTTACTTCACGACATGCTTCTTTCTTTATCCCTTCCCAGTAATACTCTACTCACCTTAATATCTAGCTTAGAGCATTTTCATCACCTATTCTGCTTGCAACAGGGAGTTGGGGAGATTTTAGTAGAAAACTGTTTAAATTTGATTTTTTTTTTCTTTTTAAGTTTCTTCTCAGTCTATTGGCAGTTGGAATCCTGACCCTGTGGAAAGTCAGTAACAGTGCAATTAACTTGAGAAAGAGTGATGCCTTCTGTTTTCACAGCTTAGTTTGAAAGTAAAGACAAGCCTCTGTGTCTTGTGATTGAATGCTGGGCTAGGGAACAGAAATAGGTCCTGCAGACTTTGGAACTGACCTTTGTTTTGAGTGATAAATCTTGTGGATTTTTTGTTGTGTCATAGAGTCTGGTAGGAAACTAGAAGGAAGGTATATCTTAGCTGATTTTCTTGAAGTGGACCACAGATTGTAAGCTGCACTTGAATAGCTTGAGGGAGGTGAGCTTTAGTGCAGAGGTGAGGAGAGAAGCAGAAGGAGGGAACAGAGCAAAACAGTTGGATTCACTTAGTGCTTCTACATAGAGCAGAAACACCTTAGCGTGGTGCCTAGTCCTGGCGCTGCTATCAGGACCAAGTGTTACCTCAAGACTTCTTCCCCTGTTGAGTAGGCATGGGAATATTTCCATATTTCTTTAGCTCATTTATGTTGCACATATGGTGTGGGATTCACCTCCCTTAACTTCAGTCATAGGAAGTTAAAAATCTAATATAGAAAAGATTGAAGGAAAAGCTCCGTAGTTCTTTCTTCCCAGTATCTTCTCATAGAAGCTGGAATTTAGAATGGGACGAGCCACCCGTCAGTTTTGTCTCAACATATGGAGGATGTTTAGTTCTCTTGCATAGAGAGATGCTTGACTTTTAAAGAGCTGAGGTTAGATGAGATTAATCCTACCAATAGAGAGTTTTGCATTAAGTGAACTCAAATACAGACAGTTATTCCAAATCTTTCTTCCTTCCTTTCAGTATCTAAATGGGGAGTATAAAGAAGGAAGGGGACAAACTCTTTAGTGGAGACTGTTGCGATAGGACATGAGGGGATATGGTTTTGAACTAAAAGAGGGGAAAATTTAGATTGGGTAGAAGGAAGAAGTTTTTCACAGTAAAGGTCATGAGGCACTGGCACAGGCTGCCCAGAGAGGTGGGGGATGCCTTATCCCTGGTGACACTTTGTGTGCACACAGGCTAGCTTTCCTTGACTTTTGGCATGTGTTTTACAAAGCAATATTGTAGGTAAATCTTAAAATTATGTGGAAGAGGGCAGTGTGCCAGTTATAAATTATTAACTGAAAACAAATTGTTGCAAATGGGGCTGCCATATTGCAAGCAGAATTAAAAAAAAACTATGCAAAGGCATTTCCAGAGATTGACCTAACCTTAGACAAATAGATGATATGATATGGTGAAGAATAATTCCCTTGGCCCTGATATAGGGGAGAGGTGCCGGAAGGAGCTGCTGTACTCAGGGCAGGCACATCATGTTGTAAATAGCCCCGAACCAGCTTCAAGTTGTATCTGCAGTTGAACTGATTCCTTAATGGCTGGGAGTTAAGGAATTAAAATAATAGAAAAAAATCATACTTACCACGTCATTCCTTTCTGTTCTTGTTAGACATAACGTGATAGGAACAGATTTGGTAATCTGTATATTTTGCTTTGCACAGCAGAGCACAGTACCAGACAAATGTTTTACCTCTTCATCTGCAGCCTTCTTCCATGACAATCTCAGATGCCAGAACTAAATATAGTGTTGACCTAGTTAAGTTAGAAATGCATCTAATTACACCAGAGTTGTCCTAACCACTGTTCTGGAACATGCAAGATTTATGTACTTTATCATAACTAATCCATTTACAATTTCATTGCTGTTTGTTCAGCTCTTTGTCAAGCTGAGCTCTTTGTTGCTTTTGTTGCTTCAGAAAAACCAGCTCTCTAGCATCAATCAACCTGAAAATCCACCAGTCCTGAATGAATAAACAGGGATAATTTATTTACAATAATTGCATATTCTAAGCTTTTAACTTATTTTTTCTTCATTTATAATTTGTGCTTTGATTGTGCTGTGATGCATCACTTACTGTGACTGATCATTACCTCATGAGTTGTTAAGAATTGAATTTGATAGTCTTAGAGCAGCCTTCTTTTGATATGACGTTATTTGCAGGATTGGTATCTGCCTCAAGTCACGTGAACTAGAAGTTCATCTGACATGAAGATAACAGGCTAAAGAATTTTCAGTGTCTTAAGCACAGTAGCAGCAATTTTAGTGATAGAATTTCATAGAAAATACCATGTAACTGAGGAAAACAGTGAAATGATATCTGTTGCTGCACTTTCTGAAAAGAAACTGTTCTTTGCTCCACCTCCCTGCTCTACTTAATACAAGAAAAAAGCAAAAATTGTACGGCTGCTGTTGTTGGCCTGTCTAAAAACTCATGTGTTTCTGGTGGCAGCACACATTCCTTCCAGGTCAGCATCAGTCTCTGACTCCTACCCTGTATCGCTGGTTATGGAAAGTGTATGCAATAAAACAGGGAGGCTGAGAGGTCTGTTTGCAGATTGGTGCATTCATCAGCATGCTATATGCTGTTGTTTTTAAGCGAAGAAAATAATAGGGCTACTGATGAATGCCACCAAATATTCTCTGACAGTTTCTTTGCCTTCTCTATTAAAAGAAACTATAAAAAAGGCAAATTCCAGAACTCTGGTGGAAGTAATTGCAAAATTGCCACCCATGCCAAAATTCTCACAGAATCACAAAATTGCAGGGGTTGGAAAGGGCCTCTGGAGACCTGTTGAGTCCAAACCCCTGCTAAAGTGGGTTCAATACAGCAGGTCGCACAGGAAAGCGAGTTTTCAATATCTCCAGAGGAGACTCCACTGCCTTTCTGGGCAGCCTGTTCCTGTGCTCACACTCACTAAGAGGAGACTCTTTCTCATGTTCCAATTGAACTTCCGGCATTCCAATTTGCGCCCATTGCCCCTTGCTCTGTCACTGGGCTCTACTGGAAAATGTCTGGCCCCATCTTTTTGATATCCACCCATTAGATATTTATTCGAAAAGTTCTTCTATCAGTCTTCTCATCTTCAGACTGAACTGCCCCAGGTCTCTAAGCCTTTCCTCATAAGAGAAATGCTCCAGGCCCCGGAGTTATTACCTAAGTTAATAGGTAATAGGTGATCACGATGATTAATCTTGTTGTTGTTGTTGTTTTCCAAAACATCCAAACCTTTTCCAGAAGTTATCAAAGCACCTGTACCTTCACAGATTTCCTGGGCAGAAAGTTCATTTTCACTTCTGAAATGAACCTCAAAATCGAGAATTCACAGGAAGGTAACTGGGTAATATTTAACGGTTTGGTAATCTATCACTGAATGTTCCCACATGAGCAACATAATCTTCTAATGAAGGAGCCAGTGAAGAAAATTGCTCTGATGATTGAAATGCAAGTTCTGATTTCTCTCTGAGGACTACACTCAACTGTTGAACTGCATTTTAAGCAATTATCTAGCTGCACTTTAGGAAGTATTTTTGGCATGTTCACAGCTCAATTACTGTTGATTTTGATTGGAAATTTGATGTTCAAATCAATAATAAGATTATTAAAATTATATTATTTCACCTTAAAAAAGGGTAACTGTTGGTAGTTATCAATATTTTCCATTGTATTGTTTTGGTGGGGATTTTTTGCTTCTTTGCTTGGTAATGTAACAGAAAATTTGCTGGAAAATATGTAAGGAATAAGTTCCTGAAGAAAATGAGATTAGTTTTCATTTTACTGCCTTCTTTCTTTATTTACAAAGTTTGTTTGTGTTTGATTGAGATAGAAACCCTTGTTATCATTTTGTACAAATCTGGGATACAACGTTTGGAGCTTTCATAAATTCCCATTTCTTTCTACATACAGTTGTCTTTCAGGATGAACTTAGTTATGTTCTTAGGATGTTCTCGAGTTTAGGCTTTTTTCTGTGTTTTTTATTTATTTTAGTAAGAAATTCTTCTATTTACTTTTCACCTCCAAAACACAAATCCACTGTGAAGGATTATACAAGATTTCAGGGGAGGTTCAGGTTGAATGTTAGGAAGAATTTGTTCTCAGAAAGAGCAGTCAGGCATTGGAATAGGCTGCCCAGGGAGGTGGTGGAGTCACCGTCCATGGAGGTGTTTGGAGGTGTTTAAGGAAAGGGCAGATGTGGTACTTGGAGACATGGTTAATGAGCAATATTGGTGATAGGTGGACAGTTGTACTAGATGATCTCAGAGATCTTTTCCAACCTTAATTCTGTCATTTGTGTAGATGGTGAATATCAAACAGATGTGCTGCCGTGAGGAAAAGATGAAAAATTATAATTACTTTGGGTTGAGGCTTTTTTTTCTTTTTCAAGTGCTGGCTGATGTATTTAGATGCTAAAATGTAAGAGCATCCTACAGATTTATCCACACACTTTTATGGTGTTTTTTTTTTGACTCTGATGTCCCACTTCTCAGAGCAAGGCCAAAATCAGCAGCCTTTGTTTGAAGTATCTTGCCTGGAATTCTTCGAGACCACAGTTTCTTCACTGCATCACAGTGTGGAGGTAACAGCTCTAACTGGCAAGGTTTGCATAACATACTGCAAGAGATGTTAAGACATAGTCTAGTGAATTTGGAAGAATGTCCTGGTAGGTGTTAGACAAGAGGACGTGATTCAACAGGCAGAAGTAACACTGTGCTCACTGATTACTTTTTTAGCAGTGAGGTATGGACTGAACAAAGGAGCATCTTCCGTTCAGTGGGTTGATTTTCATATCCTTTTGCTTTGTAGTATTGTATTTAAATATATCATAATACAGCATTTTTTACTGTTTTGAAATGGATTTTTTTAATCATCTTAATATTATGGAATATAAACTGTTAATCTTATGGACTAAGATAGTATCAGTACCAAACTGGTATTAGTTAGGAGTAAAGTAGAGCAGTCTTCTGTTCTCCTTTGAAATTTGTAGCAGTTTGATTTGGAGAAGAAAGCAATTTCTAGCTGCATTTCTTGCTCTATGTGTGGCATGTGGTTTACTTTAAAAAAAGAGAAAGGAATCAATCAAATAGAAATGTGTTTCTTCCAGTTTTGATAGCTGAAGAGAGAGAGGAACATAATGTCAGGCAGCTTTTATGGGTAAGTTTAGTGTTCAGGAGTTAAAATGGGTACCCTATGCTACGTTTTCTTCGTTTTTCCTAAAAGTTGTAATTTTCCTCTTTCTTCACTTATTTTCGCCCTTTTCCTATCTGCTCCATTTTACCCCAATTTCTGTTGGCTTCTATTTTTTTCCCCTCACCTATTCTGTCTCATTCACCCTTGTCAAGCGAACAATCCTATTCAGAGATAGCTAGGGGATTTTTTTTTAATGTTATTGAGGAAAAACAATCATTTTTTTTTCTCTCAACCTTCTCTACATTATTTGTGATACAAATAGCACTAAAATTATCCAACTTTGTGTTTGTAATTTGGTGATCATCTTGGAGTTTTTTTTGGAGTGCAATATTTGTTCCATTCTCTAGTTCATGCCCTGTTCTTATATGTGCTGCATTTTGATGTCCTAGATACATGAGTTCATCTTTCTCAAATTTATGTATTTGGGAAATTATAGGAATCTGCTCCTTAATGCGTAGTGCTTCAGATAAACTGTGCCATACAGTGTGAAAACTGCTCTTTAAGGATTATATGATGCCTTCAACTTGCACGTGCATGCACATGCAAACACCTTTCCACATGTGGAGCAAGATACTCTTAAAATATATACTCTTGTATAGCTACAACAATAGCTCATTCAGCATTTGTAATTCATTTCATGTAAATTTATATAGATAACTCACAATTCCCTTCAGGATAACCACAGCTTGGTGAGCATTTATTCTCTCAAGCACTGATTTTAGAGCATGTTTACTCTAATGAAAATATATAGGCATTTGTATTAAGAGTGTCATTATAAACTGTTAAGTTAAAATCACTAATCATGCAAAATGTTGAGCAATCTTTGCTGAATAACTGTTCAGTGATGAAAATATTTTAAAAGGTTATCATTGGCCCTAGAAGAAGAATGTTGCAGTGTTATTTATATAAATTTTATAGCTCTCTCAGATTTCTCACAGTCTCCTTTGTGATGGTGCTGTGATGTTTAAAGCAACCTTTGCAATTAAAGCTACTACATAGAAAATACAGTATATACTTGTTGTCTGCATTCAGTGTACAGAAATACAATTTTTCTTGTTAGTTTTGTACAGGTGAAGTTTGTAGTATGTGTGTATGTTTGTGTCTGTCTGTCTGTCTTTCCAAGAAAATGTGTGCGTAGACTGAACTTTTTTGTTCTGTTTCCTATGGAGAATGTTGTATTGAAAGAGTGCTGAGATGTACATAACTTTTTTTTCAAAACAGCAAATACAGCAACTAAAATTTAAATGAAAAATCAATAGAGTATCAATTGGTACTTTTCACTTCTGTGCTGCCCTTCTTACCAGGTGTTTTTGCTATTACTCATCTTAGCTGTTTCTTACATGTGGGTATAAATTCTAGTTTTTACTTACTTCACTGAGGCAAAAATGTAATTGAAACACATTGGGATCGATTCAAACTATGTATGAAGCTATGAATTATTTTTCTAGCCCACTAGCTAATGATATCTCATGAAATACTATCAGATTTTTTCTTTTGTTAAGTAAGTGTTTCAGCACAGAAAGAGAAACACGTTCCATTTTCCCCTGTGTTCATTTCTGTACTAAGATTTTTTTTGACCTTAATTTCACTTTTTAAAATCTGTTGTATTTAGTAATATTCATCAGTGTTTTACATGTGCACAGAGTAGTAATGCAACTCTGGGTGTTCTATAAAGTGATGCACACCTCTGGAAATGCACTGGAGTATGTATTTTACATAAAATGCCCTCCTCATGTTTAAGACATGAAGACTAGATTTTTAAAATATCGTCAGCAGGTCACTAACACACAGAAGATGGGCTTCTGAGGTCAATAAAATGTGTAAGCCTCAGTGCTCCAAGGCTTCCCTATCAAATGATCTTTGAGATCTCTTCCAACCCAGGCCAGTCTATGATACTATAAAAATAGTTTGGACTACTTCTTTTATTATTGCTTATTTTTAATTCTAAACACACACAAAAAAGCGTGGGTCAAATTAATATTTGACAACTTTTCAAGTTACAAGGTGTGATTTTACTGTTAGTCATACAGTATAAGAGCAGTTGGAACACTTCCATAGAGCTTGATGTTGTATTTGCAGTACTGTGTCATGGCTTCCTCTTACATACTGTAGTGTTGCATCATTACATGTTGTGTTCTGCCTGTGGGAGGGTGAACCAGTGTGCTTCTCAGTTTGATTCTGGTTCGAATTTGCTGGAATTGGAACTGCTTCAGCTCCATTCTGGATTAGGCTAACAGAGTTTAGTAAGGGCAGCTGGGCTTACATGGGACAGCACTTTTCAAGGTGAAAGCAGTCAAATGAGAGCTATTCATTGTGGGCTCTGTCTTTTATCTTTTACTCTTCTGTGTTAACCTGGGCATCACTAGGGTTCCAATTTTCTATTTTCTCTTGGGACATATAACACTGTGCTAAGGAAAAAGGTGTGAAGACCCCTCTAGGCAGAACACAGTTTGCAAGCTGTGAGGTGAGACCCAGATGAGGAAGGCAAGGCTGTGCTGCATGCAGACTTAACCAAGAAGGCTCTCCTTTAAACTCTCATTTTTTTGTTGTTGTTGAATTATTTATTCTGAATTGGCAACCGGAAATATTTTTCTTACTTTCCATTATAGTATAAATTTTATGGCAATTGATATGAATTCTGACTGCATTTTGATTTATATTCAAAGACTTCATAAATGTGTGTGCAGTCATGAAACAGGAAGCAGACGGGTGCACAGCTGTCCTCGAAGTGCCATGAACAGCAGCGTCAAGCTCACTTGCTTTGTGATTAAAAATATGTATATATGAAAATAAATGTTTGTACCAGTATCTGATGCATCAAAGAAAATAAAAACGATGGATCAGAATATTCTGTGACAAATCATGCTTTGATTAATTTTGGGTTGTACGTGGATGAATATTCAGTTAAATGAAATAAAAACCAGGAAGAGTTAGAGTTAAAATACTATAAGGAACCCTGGATAGAACATCCTAGAAAGGATATTATCTTTTTTTCAGAAGAGAATGTCTGCAGCAAACCCCTGTATGAATTAGTCTTCAAGTAGATATGTTCTAATACAAACCTTATTTTGTCCTTCAAATAAAAGTAGTACAGAGCACTGTAGAGAGTTCTGAGGATTAAGAGGGAAAAACACAACAAAATTACTGTAATTCAGTAAACATTACATCCATAATAGCAGAAAATTCTTGTTGTGATTATACACCATGTTAAAGTATTATGTACAACACTTGAAATATACTAAGTAGATGAAAATCATCTCTATTTTTCTGTTCTTCCATATTTGTGTTATTTAAAAGTTCTTTTTTATTTCAGTTGCTTGCAATGAAGTACAGTATTAAGAAATACTTCCCGTTTTACTTTTTAGATTTCAAAAGGGCTCCTATATGCAAAATAAAGTCCAGAGTGTTAAAGCATCTTTGTGTTTTTTAAAAACCAGTATCAGAATGGAAGCTGCAGGATGCTGAGCACCTGTGAAATGACCAAATTACATTTAATTTTAATCTTATGCCACCAAGCATCGATGCTGAAAGTTTAGAAAACCTGGTCTCTGTTTTTAAGGTCTGGTTCATTTATTTTTATTCATTCTTTTTTCTGATTTTAATGAGGTACTATAGCAGATATCACATGGAGATGGGGAGTTGCATGATTCTTGAACAAACCCATTTTGTTGTCATGCAGGAAAAAGCACCTTAATTTAAACATGTTATCGAATATTCCAAAAATACCCTTTTTTTTCTTTTTTTCTAGCGTCTTGTTGAGGCTGCAGAAGATGCTTACCTGAAACATGAATTTGATGCTGATTTGCAGGTAATTAATATTTGTTTTTTCAATATTTATCATAAGAGTATACTATAAAAGTTTATATAATATCTTGTGTGAACTGAACTGCTGTAGAAAGCCAAGTATGTGAGTAATAGAAGGATGCTGATTACAGAAGACGGAGCTAATGATAGCTGGCTCAGTATTTTGGCAGGTTACAGATTCAGGGTGTGTTTTGGGAGACCTACCAGGTGGGTTTTACTCTGAGAGATTTCATTTTTATTCTTTACGTGTCTGCCTAGGTCAAGCTATTTAAACCCAGTAATTAGCAGCATGTTTCATAATTGCAGCGTACTGGCAAGGAACTGTTCAATAGGGAGTTGAAGTTGCAGATGAGGTGGTACCCACTGGGATGGGATTAGCATGACCTTGATTTGTGCAATTGGTTTGTGTTTGGATATGTGTCTAAAACAGGCAACATTCTTTTTCCTACCTGGAAGCCCTTAGAGCCAGACCACTGTCTCAAAATATTGCCTTCAGGATTAATATGGCAGCGAGGAGTTGTGGCAGCACGCAGTTGAAATTGTTAGAAAGGAAAGTTCTAGCTTAAATAAAACACGTGGTTAAAATTAGATTATTTAAAAAAGCACGTAATCTAACCTAACGATGTGAAGTTTAATAGACAGTGTTACTCAAGAGTTAGATGAGTCATGATCTTCATACCTTCCATGAATTCCTACATCCTCTGTTTCTTGAATATCATGTTGGGTAGAGTTTTGTTTGCTTTGACTTCAGCTATCTCAATTCAGTTTTAAAACTTTCTGCAAATATTAGCCATGTGTCTATTGAAATCTTGAGCTTAAGCATTAAGAGAAGCAGAGAACTTTTTTTTGTAGGCTTTCCTGTACATTTAGCTAATTAACACACAAGTCTGTAAGTTCTGTTTTCAGAATTTACCATGGTTACATCCAATAGCCACAAAATATGATACAAGCAATTGTTTTCTGTGCAGAAAGAAAAAAACATTAGTGAACTCCTTAGAGCTAAGGATAAAAAGTTGAGCTCAGCAGGCTGTGATGCTGAGATCTGTCACTGCATGTTGGAGTAAGGAGAAAATGAGGGCACTGCAAGTGATTATTCATATTATTGTCGTGTTCAGTGAATGCTGACTTCTGTATTCCAATGCTTTAGAGCTCTATTACATTCAAGCCTTTTAGAGGTGTGCTATTTTTTGAACTTTATGTCTTGAAGAAATAGAAGCTATTGTCTGGATAAATCAGAAACGCACTTTATAAAAGATTTTTTAGAGATCTACAGTAAGTACTTCTTCACTGCAGGATAGTTCTCACTTTGACAAAGTCCTTCATTTGCTGAGGCTTTGAAGATATTAACGCTTTGAGGAAGCCGGTTAAAAGCCATTTGTGTCAGCAGCATTAATGGGACAATCAAATCTTTGTGTAGAGCTCTGTTGTTTATTACTGTCATGGTCCATTAAAGCTAATCAATTGCTAATCTTGGTTTCAGCGACCCCTTTGCAACCCTTGCTGAGTGATTGTTGTTCTTTATCAAGAATCTCATAATACCATCTGCTCAATATAAAACAATGGCCAGAATGCTTCGCTAGCCTATGATCGAGTAGAGGTGGATAGGTTTAAATAGTGTACATTCTGTATAATTCCACTATCAAAGAGGGATTTTTTAGTGTTGGTACTGCCTCAACCAGTGTGTGAAAGACAGGATTAAGTGTTTTAAATCAGTGGTATGCGATACAGCACCAGTTTGTTCTGTGTGCTCAGATATTCTGAAAATTCAGAAAGCACGTAAAGGAAATGCTTCTGTGGCTTTTATTGGCCAAACTTCATCTCCTATGTCTTGAAGGCAATATAGTTAATATTGTGTCAGTACATAAAAATGATAGAGATAAGAAATAAAATTATATTAATATTTTTATTGACTCTGAAAACACACTAAATTAAAGAAAATAACAACTGGAAGAGTTCATCTTTTAGACTGTTCGTATTGTATTCAACAGTGCTGGAGGCTAGACCTAGCCCCTTGTAGGTATTATTCTTAGTAAGATCATTGTTTTTGTCCTTAGTTATTCTTCAGGTGTTTTAATCAATATGCTGTATAATTGTCTAAGCTTTGAGCTATCTATTCATCTCCTGAATCTATAGACTCACACACAAAAAAAACCCAAACAATCCTGTAGTTAAAAAAAAAAACCTCCCAGTGAACTGAAAGATATAAATCAAAGTAGGTGATATGACACTAACTCATCAGCACTATATATTGAATGTTTGAGAAATGACCAAACTGTGAAATGGTAAGAGCTGACTCTAAAGCATCAACCTGCAGTGTTTTGCATTCAGAATTTCTTTTCCCTTTTAGGGAACCAAACTAAGATCTGCACTTGTAGCAAGTTATGAGAAAATGACGTTCTAAATATTACTTATTTCAGCCTTTAACCCATTCCAGGGTTTTTCTCACTGTTGGCTATGGTTTCAAGCTATTTTGTATCAGTAAAGACAGTTCAAATAGCTACAAAGTGGAACAGATATGTCTATTCATGTTAAATCGTGTGTTTGCTGATGTAAAATATATTACTATCTGTATTGCTATGGCAAGATGCCTTGTCACAAAATTTCTAGAGATTTTAAGGATCGCTCATCTTACTCATTCAGGGACATTGTCTCTGGTCTTGCCTCTGGGTAAAGTTCAGTAAAGTGTGCATCATTCATCCTGAATCTCATCTTTGACGTGATGAGAAAAGAAATAGGAGATCTAACGGCCAAGTACAAGAGTCCTGGATGTTTCAGGTTCTCAGGTGATTAGTTTTGTTGGCATATTCCGTGTCAGAGAAGTATTTTTGGGGAACAAAACAGCATAATATACTTTTTTTGATGGAATTGATCTACTAGAAATACATTTCTAATAATTTATAAGAATTGTTAACAGAAGTTTTACCTCCTTTGCTTGTCTTGGACTTGAGTGCGTGCTACTGAAGATGTAAACATTCTTGCTGGGATTCAGTGGAACACTATTGTGAAGTTGATTACCTGACCCAAGGAAGAGGCTTTGAAGTGCAACACTTTTCCCTGAAGCTGTCACACACAAAGAAATTCACTCTATTTGCAGCTGACACAAACACATTTTGCATATTGTTGTGTAAAAATACACTGATGTGATGTCAGTCTGGAGCTGTTAAGCAGTTACTGGTGAGGTGCTAAAGCACGCTTAAATTGCAGTCATGTGGTCTATGTTGGCACCAAAATCCTCTACAGTATTCTACTGTATATATGATAATATCTGAGCTATTTCTCAGGACATCATAGAGTGTTTGCATCTGAACAGAGTGAGGATAAGATCTCTTACATTCTTGTATTATTTCAGAGTTTCATTAACTTCAAGAAGAGAATGCTCAGCAAGAGAGCTGATGCTGAACTGCTCAATGGAGCACTAAAAGTAACTTGTACTTTGTTTCTTATAAACTTTAAAAAATATTCTACTTTTTGGATCAGTAAAATTCTTACAGTACATGATTCCTCATCAGTTTTTATACCTCTGACGTCAGTGACAGGAGAAAGTCATAAAATGTTTGGTTATGACTACTAGTTCATTTGCTACATGGTTTCATTACACGTGCTTGCAGGGCATTTCTTTTATTTTCCACGTTAATTTAAGAGTGTCAGTTGCAATATATTCCAGTCAAGTTTTCTCTCTCTGTGTGATGTGACAATACAAATGCAAGCTTATTTCTTTTTAATAGAATCAAGGCTATTGCATAATTGACATCACCTGAATTACTAGACATTTTCTTTTCAGATTGTTGTAGTTTTACTTTCTAGATAATATAGGACAGGTTCGTGCCAATGCATTAAGATGTTTGACATATTTTAATTTTATTTCATAGGGCTGGAAGATGGTTAAGCAATTAGATTTTTTAATAAAAGGTTACTTTTAAGAATGCACTTAAAGTTAATTTAGTGGGATAAAAAGAGGAATAATGGTATAAAGCTGCTTTTTATTATTCCTTTCTTAGGACTCTGTCATATGTTACAGATTTAAGGATTCAGGTTTTCAGCACTACACACACCAGTTAAGTCCTCTGTATGATTTTGCCTGCTATTAGCTCCTAGTCACACTGGAGAATCCTAGAATCCTTAGAGTTGGAAGGGACCTTTAGCGGTCATCCAGTCCAACTCCCCTACAATAAGCAGGAACACCAGAGCTACATCAGGTGCTCAGAGCCCCATCCAGCCTGGCTTTGAAAGTCTCCAGAGATGTGGTGTTCACCACCACCACCACCACAGGGCAACCTGTTCCAGTGCATCACCACCCTCACTGTAAAAGACTTCTTCTTTACATCCAACCTAAATCTACCCTCTTTATGTTTTAAACCATTTCTCCTTGTCCTGTCACCACAGACCCCGCTAAAGAGCCTGTCCCCTTCTTTCCTATAGCTTTCATTTAGATATTATCTCTTCAACATATTTATGTATTTCATGGGTTATTTATCCAAACTGCTTACTTTCTAAATCTGAAAAATTTCTTAATTCCAAACCTGGAAACATAACAGGAGATCTGATGGCCTGACTTTTTCTAGTGCTTTCTTTTAAATATTTTGGAGGCCTCATTGCTTTCAGCAATATTCTTATGGGGCATGAACAGTGTAGCTGTAGCTCACAAGAGAGCTTGAGGAAGATATCCTTAACTAGCAACTAGCACCAGTCTAAACTGTTTTCACAACCCTGTGCAACTCTTGCAGAAGTAGCTATGATGCCTGGATACGTTACATTTATTTGGTTGTAAAATGTGCCTCTGGAGTTCTTTGGAGCTGAGGTGCCTCACACAGGAGCTGCTCTCTGGGAGTTCATCTCTGTGTTCCTCTAACACTTGAGATTCTGTGACATGTTCTCCCATATGCATCCAGCTGAAGGCATAACTTGGATACAGCTCTGATGAGGAATGCTGCCAGAACGTGTAGACGTTTTGTTGTTATTTTGTTTCCTGAATAGCTCGAGGTCTTCTGTATGGGGGAGATCAAGGAAAGAGTCTGTAAGCATAGAGTTCAGAGTATTTTCAGAAAAACTGCAGTCCCCCAAACTCTAAAGAATTACACTGCAGTTTGAAGGCTTAAGACGAAGGAATAAGTGAACAAAAGCACGAGTATCTAGTGTCAGTGAATTACAAGGCATAAGAGGATGCTGTTAAGTGATAAAAACATCGATTAGTGTTCTTATTCACTCTTAGCATTTCCTTTGTTTAATAATATTTTATCGGGAAAGTGCTTCCATACTTTTTACTGAAAGGAAAGAAGAAAAGCTCTAGTTCTTAGTTCTGGTTCCTGGTTTAGTTTTACTTCTGTTGATTCATGTGTGCTCAAAGCAATGTCTTCTCAACTGCTATAATACTAGAGATGCAACAAACCTCGTTCCAGACTCTTAGCTCTAAGGATAAGTCCTTGCAGTGCAGAGCACTTAGATGACTAGAATGCAAACCGCAGACTGTAATTACTTTTCCCTAGCTACAACTGTTAGCGCAGTCCTCTTTTATTTCTATTTTGTACCAAAATGAACAGAACTGTGTTATCAGTTCAGTACAAACACAATACTCTTGCCTGTTGATATCTGTATTACATAAGAAAAATCTGAGCTGTAGAATTGTTGAAGAACTGTATGACTGAGCAGTTTGTTTTGTCTGCCTGACATTTTTCCATCTGTAATGTTGTCCCTTTACAATGCTTGCTTGCTACCCGAAATGAGGAGGAAATAGCTTTCTCATCCCAGGAGCGTTTTCAAAATTTAAAGTTCTCCAATTAAACACTGAGCCATCCCAAAGCTTTTCAGAGCAACGGAAACCTCAACTTGAGAGCAACTTATAATCAGATAGGTGGAGCTCTCAATGAGGAAACGAGGCCTGTTCAAGCTGCTTCTCTAGTGAATATTAAATTATGTATACGATGTGAAACAATCGCAAGAGAAGATTGTGAGACGCTCAACTTGGAAAAGCCTGAAGGATGGACCAGTCACTTTGGTTCTCAGAAGCCCTCATCTGAGTCTCTTCCGCTTGGTCCAGGTCATGGATCTGAGCTGCACCTGAAGTCATTTCCCCTGTGGTGCAATTCTGCAATTTTTTCCAAAACTAGGAAGAATCACAGGTCAAGTGTAACAGCAATAACAAGGTGGAACAGAAAGTATTTACACATGTATAATACATACACACCGTTCCTTTCCCATGCTCAAATCATTAAGTGTTTCCAGGTTGCCTTTTATGCTTTCTGTAAGAATTAGAGATGTGTTTAAGAGAAATAAATGCTGAAATTCTTGCACGTTCACATAAATTCACCTATTGAGTTTTTAAGTGAAACAGAAGTTGTCATTAGAATGTTGGTAAAACTCCCTGTTTGCAGCGCTGAATTTTATTGTTTTTGTGAGGCAATTCTTTATCTTATTCCAGTAGAGCAATGAGCTAATGTTGTTCAGATGAAAAGATAATACGTGCCAGAAACAGTCAATCAAATTAAGGAGATATGCTCACTTTGATGAGAGGGGAAAAAAAATGAGAGAAAGAAAGGAAGACATGAAATGAACTTTTAGCAGAAAATCAGCAACAATACTTTATGCTGCGTTCTTAACAGGGTGATGTTGTCAGCCCTAAAATCAGGCTGAAATTTTTTGCATGAAGGGAGGCGTTGGAGTAAACTCTCAAGGACCTGTAGCTTTAGGATGTTTCCTCTTTCAGAGTGCCCAGCATTCTTTCCAAAAGTGCCCAAACAGCTTCTGCCAGTGTGATTGCCTTTGCATGGAGTGGGAACAGCACGTGATCAGAGCATGCCGTGACTGGGGTGCAACCAGGCTGCGACTCTCCCTGCCCTTGGAAGCACCTGCCCAGTCCCAGCTCCATGGCTCTGTATGGGGAACGAGCAGCAAAAAGTGGAAGGGAAGGGAGAGGAAAACAAGGTCTGTGGGATTGGGGACAAGGGAGGCTGCAGGAGAAAGCAGCACCGATGGAGTAAAAGAAGTAGGTGTCAAAAGATTGTCAAGTGCAGGGAAGAAGGCTGCAGAAGGAGAAACAAGTAAGTACTGTGTAGAGCCAAAGCTGTTAAGTGTTAATTGCTTTGTGTTTTAAGAGTACTGACAGTAATCTTTATGTAAGTCTCACAAAAACCATTACCTTTACTCACAGTGGGGCTGAAATGGAGAAATCATTTTCAGCTCTTTTTTTTTTTTAAACAAAACTTTTCTCCACCCTCTTCAGTGTCAGACAGGGCAATTTTGTAAACAGTGAGGAGCTGTCTGACACGAGCTTCATTAAAACACAAAAGAAACCCTCAGAGAATAAGTGGGTAAGGTTCAAATACAATTTAAAAATGAGCTTCAGAGAACTTTGGCAGAACAAGTATGCACTGTGTATAAGGGGTGAATGCTGCATCAAAATGAGGAAATGTACCACGGTGCTCCTGGAGACTGCCACAAACCTCTGTGTTTAAACGTCTCTAACTTATCAGTTTCCAACTGTGACACATCAGAAAGACAGGTAAAGAGACAGAGAAAAGGAGGAATGACCGTGTGAGGTGAAAGTAAACATGTTAAAAGTCGGTGATTGGCGTGTTGGTGACAGTAAGCAGGAATTTGGATTAAAATATCTTTTTGTCGTGATTGTTTGAATTAGTTGTCAAGACTTGTGTTCTAGACACTGGATTGAGTTAGTGATCATCTTTCCCTTAGAAAAAAGAGCTGAGCCCTGTGCTGCTGGGCCCTGTATCAGGCACAGTGCTCCGCTCTTATCGGGGTTCACTTTGAGATCTGCAGCTCTGGTTTAGCATTGCTTTATCCGGGATGTTTAACTCGTATCAGCCGGTGCAAGCAGGAGGTGATGCGCAGTGTTGTTTCCTCATTTGTTGAGTATTCCACACAGAAGATGCTCAGCCCTTTCTATAATCAAAGCCATGTATTAGCTCTCTGGGTTTTGCCAGAATTGAATGCTTTCTGAGCTTTCCTGGAAAATATAGTTTAAAGAACCTATTTGAAACATGTTTAATTCCGTATGTCCTTGCATTATTTTGCACGTGCGTTTAGATTGTGATATTCTGAGAGGCGAGATGCTGAGGCGCTCAGAGGAGCAGCAGCGCTGGAGTTAATGTTTGTATTTATAAGGCTCATTGGTCAGTGATACTGAGCTCTCCTGCAGGAAAAAGTTCCTCAATTCACTCTTATAAAATTCAATGCCCTATTGTTCTCACTTTTCTGAAGTCACTGTTTATAACATTGCTCTCCTTTCTCCTCGGAGGAATAATATAATTTATTGGAGCAGTTCATTCATAGACTGTGATATCTATCTTCTGGGACAGAGATACCTTCTGCATGATGTACACACTGTTAGCTTCAGACTCTTCCTGTTTGCTCTTTGTGAAAGGGTTTGTAATCAGGAATATTTATGCATCCTGGTACCCAATTGTGCTGTGCTTGCTGTTTTCTGCTCTTCGTAGAAAATTAAACTCTTTTTTTTTTCCTTTTTGGCTTACACCTACCTGAAAAGAAAAAGATTTTAGAATATTACCCTATGGATTTATGATTACCAGGCAGATAGCCAATAATAAGCAGTGATATCTGATACTAGAGCCCAGACATACTCTGCCTTTTTCCACCTTTTTCCTATTATCTTTAGGTTTAATAAACTATAAATGGGAGAAATAAATGGCAGGCCATCTTTTCTTTTTGTGCTTTTTTTTTTCTTTCTTGGAGGTGCCTGGTGATGAGATTAAGCTAAAGGTCGTATATTCTTCTAACGTGGTATTTAGGAATAGGCAAATTATTGAAAAGGGTGGAAGTAATCTAGGGTTATTCATTTTTGTGGGAGAACAGCTTTTTTACTACACAACCATCATTTTCTATGGAAATAACAGTATTATGGATAAAGATTTAATGAATATATATGAGAAAGGCAAGTCAATAAGCCGTTCATAGCTGTAGGTGAGGTCACATTTCTGGCTTGTGTAGTACAAAAGTGAGTAAATCTTAGAAGATCATAGTGGAAATATTTCCAGGGTATTATAGATACTGCTTATTGTAGGAAAAGTTATTTTCTTGCCTTTGGCTTGTAGGAAGGATATTGGCTACATTTGTGCCTTAACGTTACAACTGTATGTATTGTTTCTTTGTTTCTGAATCTCCCATAATTACTGATTGCAAAATGAAAATACCAAGCTCATTATTTCAATCGTATGATGCAATGTGCTTTAGTCTCATGCTTTGTCTATAATTGGAGTGTCTGTGTGTTGAGCTTCATTAACTTGAAACAGAAGGAACCCCTGCTTTTGTGTTGAAGTTAATTAAAGCTGGTAATGATTATTGTCTGAAAATTTTCTGGGTTTGAGTAGGTTATTTTGCCTTTACCTCTATTTTCACACATCATTTCATTGATCATGCGGTTGGTCGATTCATAATACACAGGATTTGTCTGAATTCAGTGAACAATGATTTTTTGTATTATAAAAATACACTCGTGTGTTTGTTTAACAGTTAATTGAAAGCTTCTGCTTATGAAATAGTCACTGATGACTTTTAAATTCCTATTTTGAGAAAATTATTTGCAAAAGTAAAAATGATTGTCTTTCCATGACTAATGAGTAGTAGCACAAAACAGAATAGGCAGAGCAATGTCAAGGGCCACAGTCAAGGGCTGTCAGGACTTTTTATTATAAAAATGAAAGATTCAAAATATGATAGTCCTCTGATAATTGATAAAAACTTCAAAGTACAGTCTTCTAATCTGTGCTCCACATACTAGCACAGTTTTGACCATGACAGTAGTATAAAATATTTAGATGTATGCATGCGTGCACAGTTTAGTATTTGTTTTGATCAGTTTTTGTAAAGCTCTACATTTCAGCCTTATGTATATTGCCCGATGAGCAGATCTTTATCACTGGTTTTGTAGGTTGTGTTGGAGGATGAGTCCTGTCTAAAAAAGAAAACAGTAGCAAAAACAAACAACAAAATCATACTTGCACAGGGGAAAAGCTTGAAAAACCTGACTTTATATTCACAATGAAAATCATAGGGAATAAGTTTCAATAAGTGTTTTGTTTGCTATTCTTTTTTTTTTTAATACAACAATAATAGTGTGATTTAATGTTGTATTTTATATATTTCAGACTGAAGCTAACAGCTTATAGCTAAAGCTTTCAGGCCATCCAATTTAGTTTGTTGGGAAAATAAAATTAAAAAAAAAGGCCTTGAGATCGTATTCTGGGATTCTGGGTCCAGTTAACTGTTGGAAATGAGGAGCATGTGTTCAGAGAAATATTACCGGGGACTGAACGTTCCAATCAAGGATACTAATGGTATTTTTAATGGCTGTTCTGTGACTGTGCGAAGCTCCTGCTGACAAAGTCAGCTCAACAGATTTCAGCATTGTATGCAAAACTGAATTTTGCAGCAAAGTAGGGTCAAGCTTGGGGGAGAAGGTTTGTTGGAAGGCTCAGTAGAGGTTTTGGGTATGGGGCTGGTGAAGGCCAGCTGGCTGGCAGTGAGGAAGAGATCTGCAAGATTACCTGAGTTTGTGAAAGACATTGGAAGTCTTGGAGAATGCGAAATGTTTTGAGGACTTTTTCCCCAGCCCACTCGGAGACTTTGCCACTCTGGTACAGTTCCAAACTGCCCTGCCTCTGTTGATCTCCTTCCTTCCTGCCGCATTTCTCACTGCAGGGCCCAGCTCAGCTCCCTTTCCCCAGAGGGCTGTGCAGGCTGACTGGGATCTGCTCTGGAAAGGTGTGTGCTACCTGAACTCATCTTCACTCCCTTGCCTTTGGTGATGTAGACAGAATGCTGCCCTGGATGACTTTGCCTGTATTTTGCATGGTGGCTGGCGGTTAATTATATCTTGAACAATGCAAACATCGTGATGTCTAATGCCTTTATGTGATAGTTTGGGATCCAACTGTTTCCTGAAGACAATTCAGTAGTCCCATGGAGTTTAGTGTCACTGGCAGAGGCAGCGTTGTTCAAAGTTGATCTGAGTGCTCACCTCTTATTGAAGAGGTAAATCCTGTATTGCCTTTAGGAAATTGTCACAGTTTTTATTGGAGTTCCTGTGCAGGTAAATGGCTATTGAAGTGGCTCTATAGAGGTCAAGGAATCATTGTTCTATGAGACAGACCCAGATTTCCATGCTTCAGTGACCTGTAAAATGTCAATGAGATGAAAAGACATAGTAAGAAGGGGAAATATAAGATGGTGTTCTGAAAAAATTCCTCATTTTCTGTATCTGTCCCCTTTACCTTTCAGAGCTACAATCTGCTGTAAATTTCATGGGCTCTATATTCATTGAGATCTAATGTAGGTTATAGAATAGGAAATCTCTTAAAGATTATTTTCAAATCTGAAAAGAAATGTACGTGTACTATAAAATATGTGGGTATCAAAACATTTGTCATTTTTTGTCCAAGCTCTGTACCAAATTGCACAAAACATCAACGAAATAGCAGCCCAATTAGTGTCCACAGTTATCCCTACAGATAAAGAACTTTTTAGAATTCCTCGTGCTCTATTTGTTAATAGCTTGCTATATGTTTTCTCTAAGTAATGTGTCAGTCCTTGATCTTTCTGCACATGAGCAGTGCCAGTGTTCCTCTTCAGGAAGAACCGCAGAGCTTGTAGAGAAATGAAGCAGTAGTGAGGGAGATTTTGCTGAGAGAAAGCAGTGGAGACAGAGCAAACTCAAACTGAGACCCTTTACAACCTGCAGCGAAGGTTTTACATTTTCTCATTCACTTTAATTGGATGGTGATGTTTTCAGTAGAAATTGGGACTGGATGGAGCAAAAGCTGTGCAGCCCTTTGAAGCTTTTTTTTTTCCCATCCATTGGTGAGAGATTTGCCTTTCTTTGATTTTTACTCTTTTTCACAAATATTTTGAGAATTGTTCCTTTCCTTCATTCTCTCCCAACACAAGTTTTCTTCTCATCTCCCTGTTTTACCTCTGCCTGTGAGAATACAAAACTAGGAAGGGAGGATGTCATAGAGTCCAAAGCATTTCAGCTGATTTGGCTACATCTTCGTTTGGGTGAATGACACCCGCAGTGCTTGTGTTGTGTGAGCCACAGGTGGCCCCAGTGTAGCAGGGTCAACCTGGACACAAAGACAAGAGAACTCCTGAACAGTGTAAGAGCTTTGTTGTTTGAACTGGACCATATAGTAACACGAACAGAGTCATCATTGTATATACATACCAATATGCAATGATGAATACAGCAAATACAGTCTTGGGTGTTGGCTGGAAAATGTGTGATCCAGGCCCAGATTTAATAGTAACTTTCATATTCCATTCTTAGAGTATAAAAAGAGCATTTTTGTCTGTTTCGACTTCATTAATAAAATGAGGTCAGGAAATCTGCTAAAGTTTATCTTTAAAAATATTTTCAACCCAATCACATTGTTTTAAAAATCATTTCCGTTTGTTATCTGCACATTTAAGTAGATGGTGTTTCCTCATGATGGATTCTCTGAAGGAAAGCATTAACAGATTCCTGTAATTGATTATACTTTAATGATACATAATGGCAAGTTCTGTTTTCCATTATTGTTACCCTACACGGTGAACTGTAACAGCCTTGATACCAGAGTGTGTATTGATATGCAATTGATTTAGTAACTTTTTACCAATTGAACTGCCTTGCATGAGCTAGAAACAGGTCTGCCTGTCTTCAGCACGAGTGCTCATTCCCATGTTCAGGGCAGATATCCCTCATATCTCTGCAGACAGTCTGTCCCTTCAGCATGCAGGAGTTGGTACAGGAGAACGCTGTTGTTGCAGGCATTGTTTCTGGGTTTCATAGATGACCACAGATGGAAGTTTTAGCTCTTCTTACAGTTTTAATGTTTCACTTCAATTGCACTTCTTCTTGATTGTGCTTTTTCAAACAAATGATCCCCTGCTGCTCCCACCCCAACCCCTCCCAAATCACTGCTGGCAGACAAGGTGGTGAATGGTGTCATAGTGTCAGCATTGCTTATCGTGGTGCCTGACGTTATGCAATTATTTACTGATGTCCCCTGTCCTTTTGTGTAAATTTCTTGCCTCGTGTTTGGACTGAAATCTCTACAGCAAGGATAACTTTGCATGCACACATGTTCATGTCGGTTTTTTGCAATGGCAATTAGCACATTTGCGTCCTGCTCCACGACTCAGGCCCCTCTATGCTCTGTACTTGCACAAACAAACAGTGCAATTCAATTGCTGCTTAGCTGTGCTTTAACTCTTGAACACTCTGCTTGTCCTAATGACAAGCTCACAGGGAAGGACCAGTGAGTGATGTAGCGTGCATAGTTGGCATGCATGGGAAACCGTGTAATGCTCATTTAAAGTCTGAGTTTTGCGGATGTGTCAGAAAGGCATACAGCTGTTGTCTTCCGATACTCACGGGAAAAACACAGGAACCTTAATAGCTGGAATGCTATAATGATGGGAAATTAATGGTTGTTAGAAGTAGATAATGTGCTGACTAAAGTTTCACTATTGTCTAGTTTTTAAACCTTATTTACTGAGAATAGGATCGTACTTAAAGTGTATAATTCTGGCAAGTGGTGGCAGTAAAATTTGTTTGTTGTACTGTATTGTAAGTCAGCAGCTCTATTACCGAGATGCTAGAAAATGGATAAGGATTACACAATCCTCACTTTTCATTTTTTTCAGAACTATTTCCTTATTTTCCAGAGAGATTTAAGTTTAAGCTTTTACACTACTAGCCAGAATAATGAAGTGACCTTTAAAATTTAATGAATTAAAATGAAAATTAATGCTATTTGGACTTTTTGAATGTCAGCAGTTGGCAGAATCAAGGTCCTTGCTAAAATTTTGCAGGAATTGTGTATTTCTGTTTTGAAGCTACAAATGAGCAGACACCTCTCCGGTATCTATATATTTTGGTAAACTGAGCTCTACAACAAGAAATTACCACCACGTACAGATTTTTAATTTTTGTTCAATGTTGCATTCTTTTTTAATATTTTAAATTGTTGTTTATAACTGTATGAACACCGAACACATTAATTCTGTTAACTATACGTTAATTATAAGTATTATTTTAACAGCTTTGTGTATGACATAGATTGTAATTCAGATCTTCTTGGCACGCTGTTCTCAACTGCTGATAGTAACTTGTAACATTTGCTGTCATTGTTGTTCTGGTCCTAAACCGTAATATCAATTAATAGGTGCTTATATTTCTGTGATTGTGCTGTCCAGTGATTGTTAGAGAATTTATTTTTGCTGGCAGAGAGCAGCTTCACAAGGGTAGGCACTGCAAATACAAAACAGATGAAGTTATTTAGATAGCCTTTTCAGCACCGATATATGAAAAATCAGGAATATCCGCAGTATCTCCCCCTCATTTTGCAAAATAATATACAATTTCTTTTCTTGTTCATCTGCTGCTCTAGAGGAACAGTTTCTGAACTGTGAAGTAGAATTTCAGTTCTGGTGTTATGTGTTCTTAGCTCAATCCCAAATCCCAAAAGCAACTTCTACACATTTCTTTAATTTAAAAAATGTAAGTTCTTTCCTAATTAGTTACACAGAGACTTTGTTAGATTTTTTCCAACTGCAAAATGATTAATAATGTGTAATTAAAAGTGAATCTCGATCAAGAGCTCATCAAGTCTCCCTAATACTCTAATACTGTGCCCTTTCCTCAGCAAGCAAAGTGATATTGCCCCAGGGGAAATGAAAGACTCACACATCTCAGGAGGAATTTCCAGAATTCCCAGTTGGGGAACTTCTCCAATACTGTCACAGTAAAAATAAGCCATTCATGAAAGAGTATTAAGTGGATTTTTGAAAGTGTAACCAAGCATGTGTTTGATGTATGAAAGTACTGTGTTAATATTCTTTACATTTGAAAATGCTGACCAGACAAATATGTACAGAAAGAACAGACCACTATTAGTCAACAGCTGTACTAAATATTTTCTTAGAGACTGTGCAACTTCTTCTTGCCTGATTTAAAAAGAATTTTCCCATCCACTTGCTTCTAGACTGAGTTGCTAACAAAGTGCAGATAAGCAGAGAATAATACCTCTGTATTTATTCCTTATATGTTAACGTTTTTTTCTTTTTCTCCAAGTTTTGCTAGCAAGATACTCACCAGATACTCGATTACAGTCCAGATGAGTGTAATGAATACTGTAGAAAAGCAGGTCTGGAACATATCCCAGCTGTTCAATGGGAACAAGTACCATAACACTGTGAGCCACTAGATGCCACTCTTGTTTCATCCCAATACAACCATGAGAGTATTTGTGATTGTTTAAAAAACCTAACTATACTCTTCCACCCCAAAACCCCCTCTAAAGATATTCCTTTAGTATTTCAATTATTTGGTACTTTTGAAATTAAATTTGCAATACTACCCTAATGTTTATAGTATTCCTTCTCTCTTTAATGATGTTATGCTTGTTTATAAATATCTCGGTTATCTCTTGACAACTTCGTGTCGTGTCGTGGGCCTCTTGTGTAGCTATGTTGTGCTATGTCTCTTTGGGTGGAATTCACAAACTTCTGGCGTGTGTATTCATCTGGTTTTCCAATTGATTTCACAGGCACTTATCATGCAAGAAAGCTCTAAGTGGAATTTCTAAAATTCTACAAAGTGTTTAGTCTTTGCATTTTTTCTCTAGTAGATTTGGTAGGAAGTTCTTGAACGTCTTGCAGATTCAAACTTTACCGGTGGTGACATTTGGCATACAACTAGCGTGATGTTTCCATGAAAGCTGCCCATCTGGAGATTCCTGTCTCTTAATACACATCTTTCAGTTGTTTCCTGGACAGGTAGTTGAGGAAGAATAAATGTAGAAGTGCTCAAGTTGTTTGTGACAATGCAGGAAAAGCTCTTAAAAATAAATAAATAAATTCCCAGCAACATTTAACATAACAAAATTTGATGTTCTAATTCTTTGCACTAGACATAATGCAGTCCTGGGCCTCAGTATAGTACATCTGAATTTTTGTTCTATCTCATAAAAGAAAGCTCTGAACCTCAGATGGAGACACAGTTCAAACAGTAAGTTGTTCTTCCAAGTTCCTCTGTCTTATAAATAAAATACAGTAGAGATCTGATGGATTGTATAAGAATCGCTTCTTTTTGTATCTTAAAAAATATGTGGAATATAGCAGTCAGTTGTTTCTAGAGAAGCATTTTCAAAGTCAAATGTTTTAAAATTATGACTCAAGATTTAGTAAGCTTATCTATCTTGTAAACTTATGTCTCACAAGGAAAGGAAAACCAAAATGAATTTGTTATAAACTGCGTGATGTTGGGCAAATAAACCCTCAGATTGAAAAGCTCAAAGGTAAGGTTAAGTATAATTTCTTTCATAGGATGTATTTCTGAAAAGAGAACGGAAATCTGTTTTCTAGTTTGTGTGAATTATTATATAATCTTTAATTATGTGATTTTATACTGTTTTATGTGTAACATCAAATATTTTTATTGCTGCTTTAAATATAAATGTGATAGCTCCTAGTACTGTGAACTACATGTGTGCCAGCCAGAGTCAGTGCAAGTAATTTACTTGAAAAATACACACTATATATTTTGTATGTAACCTGCAACAGCCTGCGTGTAACCAGACAAAGCAGTGATGAAAAATTATACGTATATGAAGACCTACCGTGCATTCAATTAAGTTAGATTTACATTTGAATACTTTCTGGGGTGTGTGGAAGGATTGATAGTAGAAAGCAGATGGATGCTTCCATTGCAAAAACCCTTTACCCCACTGTTCCGTTCCTAGATGTGAACATCACCAGTGGGGCTCTGTGTAGAAAAATGTGATTGGAATGTCAGCGTGGCTAAATATAGGGAGAGGATCTTTGTGCATGAAAGTGAGTTTGTAAAATGGAGACTGTGTTATTTAAATTAAAATAGAGCATTCTACAGAGTTTAAAGACTTTGTGCAGATCAAAAGTATTATTACTCTCTTTTTAGGGAAAAAGGAATTAGTGATTTATAGAATTAGCAGCCACACTACATGCTGAGAAAAGTTCGGAGCTGAGGATGCACGTGGAACCTTAACTTTATTGCTTCCATATCCCTGAACAACAACCACGCAACTTGAAAGCTCCTTTTTGCCATTTGCGAAGGAACGATTTAATATATTTAAGTTTCTGTGATGAACACTTAATGTCTTACACATGTAGGGCAGGGGATAGTCCGTGACTCAGCGCTTGAGCCTTGTAACAGTCTGTCTGCAGTGAGGAAGCTGTTTGTGGTCATTAGCCATTGCTGCCCTCTCGGTTTGTATACATGGTCTTGACCGTGCAGCAGGGGAAGGGCAAGTGAAGGGGATGCGCTTTTAACACATGTGGGACCCCTGCAGTTATTTATTGAAGGTCACTGTAGCTCTGTTCTCCCCTGCAGTCAGATCTTCCCTTTATATTCTGTTCTGAATAAACTCTCCATTACTTCCCTTTTTCTGTGAATACTGAAGACAATGTGGTAATAAGAGAGTCTTTGTATCAGTCTTTTTAAAACATGCCTTCACGTAGCAGATCTGTTGCCTTGATTTAGCAGCTTCCAGTCCTGTACTCACACAGAAGAGGTGGTGGGCATCCACCATGGCTGGAGTGTTCCTTGTGTACTGGAGCTCCGGGCTGTGAGAAGACTTGCTGTGCATGGTTAAAGGGAAGTCTCTTGTCAAAGAGGGGGTTGTGTGCATATTTCTGCCCCTAATTAACTAGTTTTTTTCCCCCTTTCCTCATAATATTAAGTTAGAAAGCTCTCCTCAGATGTAAAAGGGCAGACACTTTGATGGAAATTAATTGTAATCTAATAAAGCCTTAGAATTTGCAGTAAGCGTAACCTTTTATAATAGAGCCAAATGTGGTACAATGTAATGAGTTTCGAGAAGGAGGAGAGTATGTGGCCAAATGTTTTTGTGTGTGTTTTTTTTTTTTTTTTTTTTAAATAAATGCAGGGACAGGGAGCTTTTTTCCACCACCAGTGCAGGTATGGAAGAGAGAAGCTGGTGAGTGCCAGATAGATGTGGGCTACAAAATACAAACAGATATGGCTAAGAGTGAAATACACACCAAATTCAGTAATGCACTACCTTGCTTATTTCAGGTAAACACTAGTAAAAGTATGTGCTTGTCAAAGCTTTGCAAACCTTATGTTAGACTCATGGATCCATGCCAAGCGTTGATGGACTTTGGTTATAATGGAGGACTAAATTTCCTTGGGGTTTTTTCTAAACTTCACAGAACTCTTCAAGCAAACTTGAGCCCTGTTGCTCTAATCTGAGGATTGATTTATTGTTCTGTACCAGTTTCCAAGATTTTGCTCTCATCTTTTCACTGTTACAAGTAAACTTGGAAGATCTGGAATCTGATTCTGATGCACAGCTCAGAGCAGAATCCAGAGTGAACCAGATTAGAAACCCCAAACTCTTTCTTCTCAAATCACTCGGATGGAAAAGCTGCAGGTTCCCTAGAAGTCTGTATTATGTGCCTTTGAAAGAACTGATAATAGTTCCTGTTTATTTTACAAATACAGGCAAATAAGACTTGGCAAACAAGCTCATGAGAAAGGAATGAAAAATAGAATGAAGGAAAATACATACGAAGTACCTGTGAGCCAGCCAGCCCAGAACCATACTGCAAAATGATATGGCTAAAATATGTGCATGGTAAATAGTGAGACACTGAAAAATGAAACATTACATATTACAGACAGAGGAGAAAAAAGCCAGTTCCCAAAATTGAGTTCTGGCAGTGCGTTCGGAGAGTTGAATAGGCATCTGCTTGATTGCAGTTTGGGTGGAGAGAAAGGACGAGATCTGCAGAGCACTATTTCAGTTTTTTTTGTATTTTCCCACAGTATGAATTGATCACATTTAATACTGACTATATACTTGTTACATTCTAAATTCCTGCATAAACTGTGGAAAAATGTGAAGACGCTTCCAAGGCTGGAGCAGCTTTGACAGTGAGTCTGTAGATGTGCTTTTGCAATTGTTTGCTGTGCGTCACATTCAAACCCAGCTATGTTCTGCAGATTTACACTTGTGTACTTTGATGGTGATTTACACTCCTAGGGAAGCAGTTGGGTGAAACCATGTCTCAGAAATGTGGAAGCTTAATATAAACAAATTGAACACAGACACTTGATTTCAGTGAATCACTGCCATTTGACATTTATAATTTCAAGACATTATTGTCACCAGCAAGTCAACCTCTGTGACTCATGGTTATGCTTAAGCTATTGGCTTGGTAGGAAACGTAAGAAGTGTTTTTTAGCTATTCTAGGATGTCTTCTGGCCTGAATCCATGGTGTTGAGACTGATTCATACACATGAACAACATATTAGGAAACTGCCTCTTAACTTTTCTTTCTGAATTAATAATCAGTTCCCCTGTAAACAAGTAGGTTACCTGTAGAATTTATTTCGTGCTTTGCAAATCTGGTTTGGTAAGTATTTTGTTCCCGCTAAAAATACAACCAAGAGCCAACTGTGATGGTGAAATGATTATTTCATCAGATAAATCTGTTGCTCTTGCCTGGAATTAGACAATGTTATCCATGTTATTGTGTGAAGATTTCATTCAAAGAGAAATTGTTAGAAAATTGAGTTGGCATGATCATGAAATTTAGATTTGAGGAGAACTTTTTAGAATGGTATTTTAAGTGCTCAGATGGGGTATGGAATATGGAGTACTGCTCTGTATTATTGTAGGCAACATATATTAAAAGATCTGTTAATATAGAAGTAATAGTAATGCTATGGAGCATTCTTCATCTGTCAGTTTCAAGCTTGCAAAAATCATGTGTGATTGTTCCTGTTTTACAGATGGGGAAACAAGACTGATCTCTCTACTAGGAGATGCAAAGTGTTTGTTTTTCTTTCTGCTCTCTTGTGCAAAATGCTTAAAAATCAGTATCTACTGAAAAAAAAAAAAACACACTTTTGCAAGATTTCATTATGGTATATAGATATGCTCGATTGTTTTCTAAATCGAAGTAAAATGATTTGCTGTCATGTTGGAGTGGAAAAGAAAACTTCCAGAAATAGTCTTTTGGAATTTCACAATCCTTATTTGAAATGCGTTGACCTACTGATGTGTAGTTAGTAGCAAAGCCTCAAGTGCTAAGACTCCAGTAAGGTGAATATAAAGAAAGAAGTTTCTAATTTTCTCTGACTTGCTCAAGGTTTTACTTCTGGCATTGTGGTAATAGACAGATTTGCTGCTTCAGATCTGTGTTTTATCTAAACTAGATTTGGGAAGAATAGCTGTAGGAAAGAAATAAGTGGTTGATGCTCTTCACCGTTTGTCACCTAATATGTCTTAAGCAGGTCTAATGAAATACCAAGCAGCAGCGTAATGGGATGCATAAGTACTGCCATAGAAAATACAAACGTTTGAGAAATGCAAATATTGGAGCTAACCAGGAAAAATATTGGTGAAGTGATCTTTCTTATTGCTTTCTGTGGAGATCTTCAGAGGGCTGTCTTCTCTTTTCCCATTAGTCAATATTTGACTGACAAAGGCCTGGCCTTCAGTAATTACTGTGAGGCTCAGAAGTCCCAACTTCAAGCTTGAACTTTAGCAGCAAGGTGTCAGTGGTGTGTGTTAATGCATTGAGCAGGAAACACAGAAAAGGTTATTGAATATATGAGTCTTGAGCCTGTTCAGTTTCTAGATGTCTGTAGTGGAGGCCAGGAATGCAGTTTGCTCTTTGGCCACTGCTAACACTCAAAATGCCTGGAAACTGTTAGAACTACTGCAGCAAAGAGGCGCTAAGCATCAAAATCATTTCACCTTCCAGACACCCTCATGTGGAGGATTTGGGAGTGGTGTGGGGGATAAAAATTGCAGTTGGAAACCCTCTTAGTTCTTCTGTCCATCAGAATGGAATATCAGATTAGTTCCTTAGTCATGCAAGTGTATCAAGATCATAGAATCATCGGATGGCTTGGGTTGGAAGGGGCATCAAAGATCATCTAGTTCCAAGCCCCAGCTGTGGGCGGGGTTGCCAACCACTAAATCAGGCACCAGATCGGTCTGCCCCGGACCCCATCTGGCTTGGTCTTAAACACTTCTAGGGATGGCAACAGCTATTGTTTTTAACTGCTGCAACCACCCTCTCACTGATTTTGAAGTTTCTGCATGGCTGTAGCAGAGACAATAAGTTTTCTTGCTGTTTCTTCTTCTTTTTTTTTTTTTTTTTAATAATGTTTCATTTCCTAAAAGCATTTAGGGTTTGTCACTATCTAACTGAAGCCAAGGTGCTGACAAATACACGTCAATTATAAAGTTAAAATACAGGATGTCTCTACTTACAGATATTTAAGTAGAGACTTTCCTCTGATTAGAAAATAATCCTGTATTAATAATAAGTCTTCCTGTTGTAAAACTCTTTCTAAGTACAGTGATATTCAAAATGGGAATTGGTGAGATTGCAGAAATGCTGTTTCATTATTCTCAATCAGCTTTACTGTAAACAAACCCTGCATATTTTCAGCCTCAGCATAAACCATGAGTGTGAGCTCAGGTAAACCTAAGCTCACATTTGTGCTCTAAGTACCTGAATGTTTGCTGAGGAGTTATCCATGGTATATCTCTGACTTAAGATAATCTGTGCTATGTTAGACATTTGAATGGTATCCATTAGCATAAATCCTTCTGCTTTTGAAAATATATTTTGTCACCAAAGTTTATAAGTCTGGTTTAGGTCTCTGTTTGTTTAAACTACAGATCAGTAAATGGTTGAGATGTGTATTACGTTTCAGGGCTTTTTCGTGATATGTTGTTTGTATTGTTCAAATCCCTGTGTGGTCTAGTCAGTCCATATATTATGTCAATGGAATAGCTAATGACAAGCTGGTTGCTAGTGCTTTCATAGCACCTTATGTAAGAGGGAGGATCTTTTTCTGGCAGTTGGTGGAGAGTAACAGTATCTAGTGTAATTTCTCCCTTGCAATCTGCGTGTAGCATGTCATCTGTGTAGTAAACTGATGTCTGGAAAAACTGAATTAATGACCTCTGAGTCAGCCTTATGAAATTTTCTTTATTTAAATACTTTCTTCTATTGACTATGCCTTTTTAAGATGACACTGAATTGAAATGGCTATAACCTGTCTTTTTTAGGGAAGGCTATTAATGCTGCATGTCATTATTGACATAGATGTGAAATCAAGAAAGCATGGAAGCAAGTTATATTGAATATAGTAATTACTCATTAGAAGAGCCATTTAGAAAATTAAGTATGATTATATATTTAAGAATATTATTTTAGCTTTGGCAATAAGCTCAGAGCCAACACATGCAAAACTGTGGGGATCTTTTCTTTAAGTACATGCATTTCCAGTAACCTTCGTTTCTACCACAAAAGTTGAAAGGAAATACAGGATTGGAACAGGCTGCCCAAGGCGGTGGTGGAGTCGCTGCCCATAGGGCTTTTCAAAAAAAGAGTAGATGTCACTCTGAGAGATGTGGTCAACAGTGGTTGCAGGCATGGGTTGATGGCTGGACTAGATCTTAGTGGTCTTTCCAACCTCAATGATTCTATGATTCTGTGAATCAGAATTAAAAACTTGTATGGTCTTTTTATGTTCAATTCTTCTCCATCGATGCAGTCAAACACAGAAGAATTTATGTATCTATATAAGGTGTCTTCCATTAAAAGGTTCG
This sequence comes from Aquila spilogaster, assembly GCA_024606505.1. Classification (NCBI taxonomy): domain Eukaryota; kingdom Metazoa; phylum Chordata; class Aves; order Accipitriformes; family Accipitridae; genus Aquila; species Aquila spilogaster. Next base: position 11,604,399 of record JANHGO010000043.1, read on the forward strand.
TAACAAGTGAGGGGAAAAAGAACTGTGTGTGTCCTTCACATGATGTCCTGGTAACAAAAGAAATGGAGTCGTAGATAAACATCCAGTAAGAATGGGCTCTTCATGGTTTTTGTTTTTCTTTCTTTCTTTCTCTTCAAGATGAGCATTTTAGACTCATTTGTGTCTGAGCAATGTATTCCCTCTCATATCTTGTTTTCAATTTATTTTTTTGCCAGAAACAGGAAGGGAACAGTAAAATAGGAAATTGGGATGTTTAGAAAGAGTATCCAAGGATTGCTACAAAGTAGTTTTTAATTTGTTTAGATGGCTGAGGGGCTGCTATGTGTGTGATCTATCCTGTCCAGCTGAAGGGAATGCACAGACGCTGTGCAGTCTGCCAGGGCTGCCCCTGCCAACTGCTGCCTTCCCAAAACCTCCGCTTATCACTTCATGTGAGGCCTTTCCCATGGATGTTTCCTTCAGAGTCTCTGGAAGATGTTATCTCTACCATCTTTTTAGCTTGCTCTTCCTATGCCTGTAAACAACCTGGGAAGCACGCTGGATTGTGGGTTTAGGTGGTTCATTAAACTGCCATTTTTCCCATCACCCAAATGCCTTTGGTTGCCTTGCATTACCTGACCACCTTTTCTAAAAGTGTTAATCCATTTTAATTCAGAACAGATAAAAATGCCGCACAGATTTCAGCTGGGACATGGAAAATGGTAATGCTTTTGAAAATCTCAATGGTCTTCGCAATTGCTTTCACAGAGCCTTGCACTGTGCTGTGGTTTGCCTATTAACTCTGAAGTTTTGTATAAGAGTACAACAGCAACAGTCTGCAGCTCAGTTAGCATAGCAGTAAATTGTTCCATGAATAGCTCAGATTTTAATATAGTAGAGAAACAATAGTACAGTCTCCAGATAGTTTCATGATGTTGCCCTGACAAGCTCAATTTATATAATGTGTTTCTTTATTGCTGTTGTTGTACTTATCATTGTTAGCCTGCCTTTGCTTGATATGAAAAATGGTTAAAAGCTGAAAACATAGAGATTTATATTTCATGATCTTAGCCCTTGGACTGCACCACTCCCTTATTTGCACAAATTAGGGAAATGAGTAGTACACTGCTGTTTGTATTACCCATGCAATATTCTGCAATATCCAAACTTTTATTGTACTCCCATTCTTCTCCACCAGCAGTTCCATAGTAGCTTAGTTCACAGGCTAATGTAAAATGGCATTTCATGGTTTATATAGTTCTGTTTCTTTAACTAGGACTCATGCTTGTTGAATGAAGTCAAGAAAAAGCTTAGAGTATGACATGTAAAAATATTTTGTTCCTGTGCTTTTATAAATTTGATTCATGCTATCAATGTAAACCAATACTGTAAGGAATCAGAGAAGTGTTACTCGCACTTCAATAGTAACCCCATCAGAATGCACACTGTTCTTAGTGTAGTCTGCAAGTTTGAAGAGCTCTCATAACACAACCGGAAATTTGGAATACTCGAATGTATTTGTGCATAGGAGGAAATTCTGCAATCTGTAACTAGGTTTAGTTTATTCTTTTTTTTGTCTTCTTGTGGAGCAATTATTTTATTGACCAAATTTTTCTTCATGACATGTTTTTAAACGCTTAATATTCTCATTATGAGCAAAATAGAAGCCACTCCCCGCCTCCCCCACCATCTCCTTGAGAACGCCGCGACTCTGGAGACGTGTGTTTCTTTTATTAAATTAGCTCATCATCATGGTCTTGTTATTTCAACTGTGGGCTTAGCTGACCAAATTTCTATTTTATATGAGAGAGTCATTAATCATTTGAAGAGGATTTGTATACATTCATTTGCTCAACGTCTCATCTCTCACTTTACTCCCAAATAAATTCAGTAATCTTGCATGTGTTCTTTTGCTTTTCTTTGTGTAGTCAATAATATTAATTTAACCTCCTGCGTGTATGGTGGGTCGTTGGGAGTAACAAAGCAAACCTTAGATTGTGGTGAGCCCCATGAAAATTTGTTCTGTTCTAGTTCTTCAGTATCTAATTATTTTGATTATCCCCTGTTGGCATGAAAAAAATCTGGTGAAGTACATGGCTTAATTCAGCCTGAGCTGCAGTTCATGTTCAAATGTTGTAGACTGCTGCATATAAACTGCCTGTTACTTTCTGTTTTGTTAGGAATAGTTATTAACCTCCTACCTAACACTGTATGTAGGCTCTGTACTATCTCCAAGCGTGGCTTGAGGAGACAGTACAGCTCTCACTGAGAGCAGCTTTACATGCATGCCTTAGACTAGGAAGGGTCTGAGTTCAAGTTGCTTCTCATGCAAGATAGAGAAGATGCAGAGCTTGAGAAATATTTTTTCTTCCTACTTGGAAGTAGGAATGAGGCACTTAAAGTGTGTGATTGCAGAAAGGCATACAGAAGTCAGATATGTCCCCACTGATAATTATAAGCAGCCTTGAGGTTGTCATCAACCTGCCTGTGTCAGCTGAGCTGAACGTGCACAGAGCTACACCGATTTCACTTTAAACTTTTCACCTTGTGTCTTGTGGAATAGTTTGCTTTTTTCTTTTTTAATATCTGTGGCACATTCTGAATTGTTTGGATTTTTTTTAATGTCACACACTGAACATCATTAACGGGGTATCTTATGATAAGCTGGAAACCAATAGAAAACATTACTGCATTGATTTTGAAGCAATTCTGCCATTATCCCATTCTTTTGTGGAATATTCTTTTACTGAATTATTCCATAGAAGTGGTTGACTCTGCCTGCTCATTAGCTTGATATGATCTACCGGGAGTTCAAGAGAAATGAAGGAGGCCTTTGGAAAAGAAAACTGTATTAAGTCTGGGAATTAGGTTTGTTTTTGTGTTTTTTTTTTTTTGTTTTTGTTTTAATCTTCAGATACACAAATAGTATAACGTGTGTAAAAAGGTCAGTCCCGTACAACTGATTTCAGGAACGTTTGAGTTAGAAGTCTTTAGACAGTTGGTTTGCTTTATGCAATGCAAGCTTTTTTCAGAATTGGATTCCGAGGGCAAATATAACAAACTCTAAATTGTACTTCATGCACTTTTTAGATGTGCCAACAGTCTTCAAAATACTGTTCAAGTTTATAACATGCATAACCTTATACCCTGAGCATGGTCAGAAGAAGCCAGAAGTTAATCCTGTTGTAAAAACCGCTCCGGTTTCATTTTTACTTTTTTTTTTATTCCCCAGTTGCTGACCAAGAATGACTGCTTTGCCTTACCATCACCTTTTTAAAAATAGGTATAGGAAAGCAGAGATCTTATAGCACCCTCCTCTCTGGGCATCCCAGCAACGTGGCAGGATGCCGTGTTTTGAACCTGCGTTTTGGTCTCACCCACATCAAAGGGATTGTACTTTTAATCTGAAAATGAAATAGGACATAGTGAGGGGGTTCTAATGTTCTGGAGTACACTGTTAATGTGCTCAGGATTTACTGTGTCAGTTGTATCACTGGTTTCCTAATCTGCAAGGGGGAGATCACCACTACTGTAGTGGTGGAAATAATGGAAAGCTTGATACAAATGTGTTCATAGTGTTTCAACATCTTCAAGTGAAACATACTCCTGTATTTTCATTTCCTCTTGCACAGGCTTTGTCCTTTTGAAAAGGTTGCTCCTTCTTCCGAAGTGTGGCTTAAATAATGCCTGGCAGACCTCACGTTTATTAGCAATAAAAGTGAGCCTCTGCTATCGATGTATTTCTGAACTGGAGGCACTGAGAGGAGCTCCCCGTGTCCCTCAGCAGCAGGATGTGCTGCTGTTCCTCCCAGCAGCGCAGAGCCAGAGCAGCAGAGCTGGAGGGAGTGCATCAGGTGTGCCCCAGCCCCAGAAGGATTCCCGTCATTCTCACTCAGCAATATGTGCCACATGATAAGCCTTATCAAATAGAGCCACACTGCTGTACTGGAGGATTTTCCAGGTTGGAGAATTTTGCCCTGTTACTGTTTCATGGTATTAAAGTATAAGCTCATTGGCAGGGAATAAGGCTTTCTGCGATTTGTGGTAATTATGCGGTTCTGAAACACTCAGCCTTCACACACGCACAGAATTGGCCAGTTTTGTATTCTGGTTATAAGATAGTTGAGAGTTATGAAGTTCTTACTTAAAATTGCTCTAGAAATGTTCAGGTAATTGCTTCCATGGTTCACTCTGACTCTGTCCAAGCATGATAAACAGCTCTGAAATTGCTCATCTGTGTAAATGCCGTCTTTTAACACACATCCATGGACTTGAGAGAAAAGAGAAGGTGACAGAGTGGAGATTTGTTGTGCTGTATAGATGAAAATATTCCCTGGAGGCTTTTATGTGTATGAAAATTAACACTCTGAACACTTCTAGAGAGGGTAAAAGCATTAGATCTCCAGTAAGTCTTGTGATGCAGAGGTTCCAAGTTTCAAGCTGGAAGTCTAATGAAGGACGTAAAGTCTTTCATCCTTCTTGTGTTTGTTAGCTTCAAGAGTGACCAGTGAGTTTCTGATGTCTTGTGACAAATAAAAAGTCTTGAGAGATTTTGCATAGATCTGTTTGAGTTTATTAATCTTTAACAGAAAGGAGACTCCGTCTGAATTGTGCAGTCAGTGGCTCTCTTGAACTTCAGCATATCATTTAAAATAGCCATCATAATTACTTGCTGTTTACCATTTTCAGTGAATCAGTTAATTCTTACAAGACCTCTGAAACCTTGTTGCATTATCAGTGTGCATGCTGGTATAATTGATTTTTTACTATAATAAAATGTTAATTATTTATCCCATTTTAATACAATTTTAATGGCATAATTGTGCTGGGAAGGAATGGACAGCCTGGGGAAAGGTCAGCTTAATCTGATTGTGTAGGGAAGCAGGTCAGTTGTTTTTGTGAGGATACAAGTAACATTTCTGTACTCCTGCAATTAGAGAGAGTGCTCTGGTCACAACATTTCAAATCTCAGGTGGTTTCTGAGCTTTGCTGTTGGATAAAGACATTACAAATAATAAAAGAAATAGGCATTGGAAGTCCCTCCAGAGAAGCGACTAAGAACTTCCAGGGAATAATCAGAAATAATAAAGATTGTAACTTCCAGCAAATGAAGGAGATGCCAGTTTTCTCTCTTTTAAACACTTTAAAATTCAGAACAGATTTTATTACATGAGGCAGCTTGCTTTCGTGACCTTTTATGCTTTTTCAGTAAATATCAGACTGAGTAGTTGAATACAAGAGCTTCAATCATTTGCTTTAAAACAGAAATTCTCCTTAGTGGACCACTGTCAAAAGAGACTTTTTTGAGCCCGGGAAGTTAATGTGCATTGAGACATCTGCCTCTCTGTTAACACATGAGTATCAGAGTGGAGACTGCTGTCAATGTGTGTTCTGTAGTAGAAAGTCTCCCTCAGAAAGGATGACTCATTTTGTTTTTTATTTTTGTTTTTACATATCTGCCCTTTCAGAGATATCTGCTTGTCAGTCTTGAGAAAAGGAATTTTTCATCCTTTTTCTTTAAACTTATGATAGTAGCTGTTGTGTTGGCAGTCTCATGGATACTGAAATGTACATGCTATTTAATACTCATTTTCTTCTTCAGTTTCCTTAACATTTGTTCTTTTTCCATTTTCTCTGCTACGTTTTGAGGTTCACACAAATACACAACCATTCCTTGTTTTAGTATCTTCCAGAGACCTCTATCTTTGCCTTTACAAATGGTATGCTTGCAGAAATGCTGTAAAAATGACTTTTGCATAGTTGAAAATTATCAGTGTAGCCCCAATACTGCTATAGTTCTGAACCATCAGTACAAATCATTTCCCATAGCATTCTTTACACCTTCCTCACCACTCTGTGAACAGATTTTATGCTGTCTTGCAATAATAATTTCTGTATTTTAGTAAAAGAATACATCAAACTAAAATTGTAAAATGCATTGTTTCACACCAATGAAAGCAAATCCTTTTTCATTTTAGGAAGTGAACCATCTGAAAAGTGTTTATTGTTATGTGCCAGGTACTCTCTGATTCACAAAGGCAATTTGCATCATAATATATCTTTTAAATGAAACAGTAGAGAGTTACATTTAAGGAAATGTATCCTCTATACAATATTAGCAAGTATTCGATTAATAACATAAGCATCATGAGGTACCAATTTACAGTAAGAAAAATATAATTGGAAGTAAAGAATGTCAGTCTTTTAAAAGTTTGTACAGATCTACATTTATGCATGGCAATATATATTTTTTAGTATTATACCAAGGTTACTTATGTATTGTCTCAGCAAAGTATCCATTACAATCAAGGTGCTTATTTAGTTATTAGGCTGAACTAAGTGGGTAAACTGAAACAACTCCCAAGTTTGCTTACTGCCTTACTGATCAGTTCTCCCCTGCAGCCTAACCTTGAGGTTCTCTTTGCTTACCACAACTCTTGCACTTCCACTTCTGATAGCTTTTGCAGGAGTTAATTTTTATCATCCTTATCCTTGGTCTGTGACAGCTATCCTCAGAAAGCAGACCGCACGCATCTTTGTATTGTAGCTGAGACTGTCACACTGTGATTTAAAGCAAAGCTTGTCTTTTCCAGTAATTCTGAATGGACCTGTAAAATAATTTCTGGTCGACCTCCTAACAGTCCCTCAGGCATCTGCCTTCTATGATTATTTCACTATTTTAGAGCGGCCCAGCGCTCTGCAGTCTGTGTCAGCGATGATTCTTTGGGACGTCTCTCAAATATACCCAGCCCCTTGCTGAGGAAGAGTGATCCAGATGCTTGCTTTGAGTGCTGATGAGCACTACTGATCGGTATAGATTGGCTTGCGTGGGGAGATAGACTTTCTTCACAAGGGTAAAAGAATAGTGGCATGTGAGAACTGAGATTCCCATTTCTCCCAGATTTTATGGCCTTGCTCTAAGTCTTGCTCATTACAGCATCAAGGGGATGTTCAAAATGTTTGACAAAACATTTGGAGTGATGACAATGCTGTCAAGGACTGTGCTTTTAAAAACAGAAACTAACAGAACAGCAGAACCCAGTGTTCTTGCTTAAGTGCAAGTTTAAATATATATAAATATAAGTGTACGTATTCAGATCTTGAGATGTGTGTACTATGTTATGTGAATGAAATTTCCTTTGAGTACTTTTTCTTCAGTTCATTGCTCACCACACAAGTCTGTATATATGGTTAGTGTAAACTCATCTGCTGGCCAAGTCACAGCAAAGCCAGGATATGCTCCTAACCTAGATAATTGTTTTGTTATTTATTAGACTAATATCTTCTTGGCATGTAATACTGTGCACACTCAGAACTCGCCGAGTTAAGGTTACATCAAAGATTGACCTCAATTGACAAGATTAAATTGAAGTCATTTTCTTTTAGAGCTTAGCAGGTAGAGTATTTGTGTTGTCAGCAAACAGGACTTTATCCTCTTTCCCTTGGGCATTATCTTAAATGCGGTGTCAGAATGCCAGATGGATTTGCTTCACTACTTTTTCTCCAATTTTTATTTTTAATTTTCCTTCTACTGCCTTTCAGCTGTCACATTCAATAATTTCCTTGGAAGCAAAATATCCAGTATAAGCCACTGTATAACAGCTGAGCTGTGCGTATTACCTAGTGTTACAGAACTTCCAGGACAGCCTGAAATCTGTTGTTTTTGTAGACTCATTTGGGCAAAAGGGAGGGGAAGGGATTATAATATTCTCCTGTTTTTTCATCCTTTGTCTGTAATAAAATATGGATGATTTTGTGCTACAATTTACTTTAAATATAATACTCAGATAATGTAATTGTATGTATGTTTATAGAGTTGAAAAGAGATAATACAGAATATGGAGGGATGAAGCTGTAAAAAACAGGTTGCCAATTTTTCTCCACTTCCCATTAAAGGTGGACCCACTTTTTAACACCTTCTGCTGGAATTATTTTGTGTCAACTAAATCTGCAGGGAGACTTTGTTTCTTTCTTTCTTTTTAGAAAATAGTAATAAATCATCTTGAGAATATTGCTTCAGTCAGCTTTTGTATTTACTTGCACTAAACACATTTCATAACAAGGTACTAATAGATCTGGCCTTTCATACCCTGTCAAATAGGGCACATTCCTGCAGCTTGCCAGTAACAAGGAGGAGTTAAAGTTCTGCAAGAACATTTACCTGAATTTGTGTACACAGCAATTATTTGGGAATTGTAAAGTTAAGACTGACTCATTAGAGAAGAGGCCAAAAATGGTATTAAAATGAAAACAACAAGTTAATGAATTTTTGTGGGCTCTTCATTGTCAGCTCGTTATATGCTGTTTGGCAAGAACGATAGAGAAAAATAATACCTTGTACTGTAATGTTTTCTGTCTTAGCACCTAGAGAAAGTTTTTCAAACTTTAAGCAGCAGAAAAGCTCAAAATTCCTGGCTTTGGGTAACCCAAGAGGATACAGATTTCCATTTTCAGAGCTCGTGTTTTGTCTTTATTGGTAGTACTAACATCAGGTCACAGAGCTCTTCTGGTTGCAAGAGGTCATAGTGATATGTCTGTAGCACAGAGCTTACCACACCGGTCGTGAGCCATCCTGCTTTTCACCAGAGCCAGGAAAGGTGCTTGGACACCCTTGGCCATGGGGCTGCTGCTGCCTACTCTTGCGCTGCTGCTAGGAAGGAGATAGTAAAGCCATTGCACAATGTGCGTGGCCTGTAACAGGTAAATCAAAAACTGACACGACATCCACCAGCTTCTGCTGGGTGGGCAAGGGGTGGTTGTCCCAAAAGCTCTGAAGCCATAGAGGCTGTCAGAGCTGTCACCCCATTGGGAACAGATATTCACATCTAGCTTGATTTGCTTTCTTCAAGCAAGAAGAAATCTTGCTTGATTTCTTCACTGGGTATTTGCAACAGATCCTCCCTTCCTTTTGCTTGGATTGGCTTATGGGATATTTTTCTCATTGGTGTCTGCCATTTCCAGCTGCTTCACATGGCTAAAACACATGGCATCATCCCTTGAGAAACCAGCTGAAAGACTATCTACTAGAAAGGAGTGTAAGAAAGATATTAAATAAAGTAAACAGGGCAGTTCTAAGTAGGGGAAAGATATATTCAGAATAACAATGCCTCAGAGAGAGGAATTTTATAGGGAGCAGGGAAATACTATATCTGGGGAAGGAAATGTTTACAATTATAAATTATTAAGAAGCATGCCCATTTTCTACCTCATAGCTCTGATAAACTCCTCCAAAGCCAGGTTCCCTTCTATGTTCTCCACAGTAGGTAACGAAGCCAGGTTTGTCCCACTGCGGCCAAAGTACTGGAAAGTTTCTGGGGGTGCCCTTAGCTCGTATTTTTCTCCCGAGAGAGACATGAGACCTGGTGTCCAGAACCTGCCACTCGGTTGCTATTTACCACCCAGGTGTCACTCCTGAAAGCACAGCAGGTTTTCCTCCCCTTGGGGTCTCTGCCAGCACCCAGAGCCCGGAGCCCCCAGTGGCAGGGGATGAGACGGAGCATGGCTGCACGCTCAGCAGCTGCTGCAGCTCCCCAAAAACTGCAAAGGTGGCTTTTGGTCACCTGAGGGACCCCCAAGGGTCCTCGGTTTTCTGAAGCCTGGAGAAGCCCATCACTCAGCTGGAGAGGAGCCCTCAGCACCTCTGCTCCTCGGGGAAGATGCGAAGCATCGGGGATCCCCAGAGAGGACCTGCTTGGCCCAGAGCCTGCAAGCCCCCGTCTCAGCCCTCTCCAGCCTCTTCTGCTGGAAGACAAATAGGTAGAAAATACCGCGAGGAGGTGCAGCTGGATGAGCTGCCAGTGCCCCTGAAGGTGCGAGGCTACAGCAGCCTCTTGTCTGGCTATAATTGTACGGATCAGCTGGCAGGATCCATCCCACCGAGCTGAAATCCTGAAGTCCTTCCGTATGCCAGTAGGATCCCAAACATTATTTTGTTTTGTGTACAGTGTAATTGTGGGTGTCCTCTGCTAGATTCATTTTGCCATCTGAAGATAGTTTCACAGACAGATAAATAGATACCTGCAGATCCCAGTTTACATTTATGCGATGTGTAAGGAATATTAAACAGCCATTACTTATGATAAACTCCAGTTCTTCTTTCCTGATTAAAAAGCACCCAGTTTATATTTCTCTCTGCATATAAAATCGCAAGACATTCGTTAACTAATCTGTAATCTAATATCTTCTGGAACATCCCATACAAATTTTCCAGTCAATTTAAGCTGGTTACAAATTTGCAAATGCCTTCATTTTCACAGAAATAGGAGAAAAGAAGTATTTTCATTGTATATTAATGGAACACAAATTTTACCCCCAACAACTGAATTTATGAGTTTATAGAAAAAAAGTTGATTTTCTGAAAAATAAAGTTCCACTCAGATGCTTGATCTGAGTTCAAGTATATTT
>JANHGO010000043.1:11623326-11650527 GCA_024606505.1 Aquila spilogaster
CACCCCTCCCCCCCTCCCCAACACACCAAACCCCACCCCCCCTAAATCAAACAGAAAAAAACCCCAGGAAAATATTAATTATCTGTAATACCATAAGGACTATTTTACGCTGCAATTTGCTTTAGAAAAAAACCCACATAAATCATATTATTGTGTATACACTTGTAGAATTGAAAAGAGAAAATACAGACTCAGACCAATAAATCAGTGAATACTAAATCAACCAAAGAAACAATCAGTCCTAAATACCCTTAATTGTGAAACGAGTGGTTTCATTTATTTAGAATATAGCAGATTTTAATACTTGGCTAGCCTTGCCACTTACAGAACATGATGGAGAAGGATGTCTACTAATTAACTCCTTTGGAAAAGGAAATAACCCACTTTGAATGAAAGGAAATAATATTCTTTTAGAGGTGATTTCCATGTATATTCTCACATTCTTATTTGAAATTTCTCCGGTTTTCCTACCATTTTTGAAGTACTATAAAACCCATGGCCAAAGTAAATTTACAATCACTAAGTCTGCATGTGAATTACCGTAGAAATTATTCCATGATATGTAACTTAAAATCAGTAAAGGATGTAATATTTAAATACAACTTTTGTGTTAAAATCTGGAACTAGGTGTGAATGCTTTCAATCTGTTCTTTAATAAGAAAACAAAAAACCAAAACCCCTTTGATTTCTCTGTGACAAGCCTGATAAGACTTATAAAGCCAAGAAGTGTCATGAAAGTAACACAATGGCTTATCTGTAGCTCCAGCAGTTGTGGATGTCATGTCATATTCAACAGAGAAAAAGGAAAACAAAACCATGTCTTTAAGGACAAGAAAACAAGTGGTTTGGAAACAAGATGAAACAATCATCCTCACCCTGCTGGAACTTCATTGTCCAGGGCATGTGAAGAGAGTGATGGTTGGCAAGAAAGAAGCATGAAATATATAATTTTATTTATCACACTACTCCCAGGGGATGGAGTATCAGCCTTTCTTCCAGACTTGGATACTATCTAATAGTATCATGGAAAAGCTACACAGCTTACTTCTTCCTTGCTTGGAATTGGAGTAGAATTGCATTTTACAACAGTCATTAGCGCATGGCTTAATGTTGGAAGGAATATTCTATTTCTTACTAAGACAGGAAATAAAAGTTGGGCTTTCAAGTCTTCTGCCAACTGTCTCTGGCTTTTGCAGAACGGGTAAACTGAAAAAGCTGCTGTCACATGTGGGCGGCAGGCATGCAGTGCAGTTAATGATCCATGATAAACCTGGATAATAAGCAGAGGTAGAGAAGGTTTTTCCCAAATAGAACGAGAACTGGTGTTTCTTGGAAATGATCACATTTCTTCATCCTTTTGGTTTTGGTATGAGAAGAATCAAATCTATAACAGTGACAGCCCCCCAAATGGTATGGAGAAGGGTGGCATCTGTGGGGGTGTTGGATAATTCTAATAACTTTTGGAATTAATTAATTAATGAAACTACAGCTTTGGACAAATTGTATCTCTACTCTTTACCTATGGCTCCTGGAGAAAAAAAAAAAAAAAAAGGCTACTGTAGGTTTTTTCCAGAGCTTTAGGATTCAATAGCTGTATGTATTCATGAAATGTATGCAGCAGATTATTTGGCTCATCTCAGTATAAACCAATTAAAATAAAATAACTTTAATGTCAAATATTTAATCATGTCAGATTAATTTCCATTAAATTGATTTTCAAATACTGATGTGTCTCAGTGTTTGTTATATGTGATTAATGGCATGTGGAACACTGAGTTTTTCTGAATATTTCTGTCATACACAGAAGGTCCTCAAAATCTAGCTAATATACGGTGACTTCTTTTGTATTCTACTTTCATCTAAAATCCAAACTATGGGTTGGCCATTTTGAAAAACTCAAAGCTAAAAGAGCAGGATATGGAAAGCTGCTTTCCAAGCAAGCCTCCATTTAAGATGCTGGTTAAATTATTAAGCCCTTTAACAGAAGTCTATAGATTGTAAGATTTTAACTAATTCTTGTTTAGTAGAGGGAGTTGCATATCACACTGAGAAAGAGTGCTTGTGAAAAGCCTTTTAAGTTTTTATACTTGCTGTGTATTTTAGCTTTGTAAATGGTATAATATATTTATCCTTGTACAGGTTGTATAGATATATATGATCTATGAATGCATAGATTTATGTCTGAATATTATTTATATTGATTTACTCTCAAATGGATAGTTAGGACAGACTGATGTTTAATGAGATTCTTCAAAGACACTAAACTTTGGTCTCTTTCAGTTAAGAAATACATCACAAACTGTTGCCAAGCGTTAAGGTTATTTAAGAGGTTAAAAAGTAGTCTTCACTGTTTGTTGCCTTCAAAGCTTGATAGAATTTCTGGTTAAACTAGGTCGTAAAGAAATCAATAATTTTATCTAAATTGCTTTTGCTTATCTGGTTATACTTCTGCACAAAATAGGCCAAATACTCTTCAGGAATCTGTAACAGGCAGACAATAATTTCTTGTTCAAAATAAGTCACTGCTAACTTTATATGTCCATATTAAAGTATGCAGAATTTTACAAAGCCTACTCTGATGTGCATTTGTAAAATTCAGCATAAAGCAAATATTTTGCTTTAGGAAGTGCCAGTCAGTACACATTGGGTGAGCAACAACAGCTGCAGTTAATATTCCTGTGAAGTAAAAACACTTTTAGTTTGTCAAGGCCTAAGTTCAGCACTGATAGCAGTTCTTGAACTGATGGAAATAAGCTACAACAGAGGGAACATCACTAAATAATTATCCAGCGAATTTTTAAGTCTAGAGAGCTTTGTATTAAAAATAGTGCATACATTGTTTATGTTCAGGGCGTTTGTTGAGCTGCCCTTAACATTTTTAGGGCAGCCAGAGATCTGAGGTAATATGGGGTTTTCTTGAGACGTGTTGGTAAATCTGGTTTCAGAAATGTTCCTATACTCTGAGTATAGAGGGAATCTGAGAGATGATAAAAATACCTTGCTTTTCTATTCTAGATGGAGATACATGTAAGTGTTAATCAGTGGATTGATAGATATGTTAAAATATTCAAACCTCGTAATTTTTATGCTGAATGTGAATTCTGAATACTGAATGTGAGTTTCTTTTGCAGTATGAATACTTCAATGCGGTGCTCATAAATGAACGAGATGAAGAAGGAAACTATCTGGAGCTGGGGAAGGAGTTCATTCTAGTGCCAAATGACCACTTCAATAACTTGCCTGTGAACATCAGTCTGAGTGATGTCCAAGTACCAACCAATATGTACAATAAGGGTAAGAAAAGAGCTGTTTTATTTCACCATTCCACTGGCTGAACATAGGAACTTCCTTGCTTTTAAAATGAAGCTGTTGATTAACTATACATTGTGTGTGTTTTCCAGTTTGTAATTAAACTGAAATTTCAGTGGAAGAATGCTTAAAGTATGGCAGTTTTGTAGTATCTCTTGCTCTGTGGCAGTTTAGCAATTTAATATGGTCAATGATCTGCATATTAGACTTGCATGAATTCTGTCATAGACTATAGCAGAGTATGTTTATTCTTATGAATTATTTTCCAGAATCTCCAAGTCAGTTGATCAGATCTTACGTTGTCATTTGCAAGTTACATTCTGTCTTTGCTGAGAGCTAGAAGCGTCTTTGAAAGATACAGGGTAGATGGGAGGGGAATATTTTTTTAGAGTTATGTTGTCAAGCTTCTGGGAATAATTGTAGCTGTATATGACTATATACACAGCTGCTGTGAGTTTTCAGATAATATTTAGGAGGAATAAACTACATTAAAGTTTCTACTCCATGACTATTTGTCATAGGTGCTGGATAGTATATAGCACTAACAAATAGCTACATTAGATAATAGGAGTGATGGACTTAGGTCTTAAAATTGGGAATGCAAACTGAACTCAGGTACACACTCATTTTCCTTTTGCCACTTCCCTTTGATCAAACAGAAGAATTTTGTAATTTTACTGTGCTTATGCAGCACTCATCCATTTATTTTTCTCAAGCCAGTAATAAAAGAAAAATTAAGAAGGAAAACGCCAAAGTTTCCGAACAATGTCTACAGTATATTTGTCGTTGGTCCGTAGAGAGCTGCCTAATCTCATTATCTGGTTCCTCTTCCTTGTTTTAACTATACTAAAAGACAGTTAAAAAATACATTAAATGCTTTCCTTGTAATACATTCCAGGCTAGCAACTGTGGTAATTCATGCAAAGATATGGTGTGATCACAAATGGAAGGAGAATTAATTTGGATAGTTTGAGCTGGTAAGAGAAGCAATTGATATGACAGCTTCTCTTCAAAGTTATGATTCACAGTTGAGAATCTTGAGAAGCCCAAAATTGTACAGTAGTGTCTGAAATTACGGATTACAAAATAACAAAGCTTCCTAAAGAGTATTTGAAAGATTGTGAAATTATTAATATGGGGTATTTTGAAAAGATTTGGAAAATGCTTAAAGATTCCAAACCTTCTTTTTTTTTTTTTTTTTGTGCAAGTGCTAATATTTATTTAACTGAGCCTGTCTACAGATTAATTCATTCTAGAATTGCTAAGGAGAAAAAAAAAAAGTATGGTTGCAAAGGGATATAGAGGTCAGGGAGTCATGTTTTTTTGGAGAAATAAACTAACCTGAGTAGTTAGTGAGAGCAGTAAAACTAAAGGACCTTCAGTTACATGATATGTAGTACTGCTATGTATAGAATACATTTTTATATGCTGTTTAATTACAGTTAAAGGCCAAAGTCAAAGGGCTTGTTGCATCTTGTTTTGGCCTCTAATACAGGGACTGCCCGTAGAGATGGGGAAGATAGAGCTCTGTGATGATTCCTGTTTCCACTTTGTCTAATTCAAACCAGACAAAATCATCACTTTGTGCAGCTGCAGAGAAATGTTTTTTTTATCATTTAAATGTATTCCAACTGCTGAAATCTGGTTTGTTGCTGACATTTCCCTTACACATGGACATGATAGTCTTGGCTTGGAGACTGACAATGTCTGGAAATGTTACTCTTACCAAGAAGAGGCCTGTATACTTACATTTTTTGTCGCCCAGTTCTTCAGTTCTGTAATGCGGAGGGCTGATAACAAGTTAATTAAATCCTAGCCTGAGGGTACAGGCAGTAGATATTGATAGGTTTACAACCAAGTGTCTGTACAACACCGTTTCTCTAGAAAATGTTGTTCCAGATTATGTTTTGTTTTATTGAATTACTAGACAAAACCACAGCCCAAAGTCACAGTTGAAAACAGACAAGTGTGATCACTGAATATTTAAACACAGGACTCTCAAGTCAGCATAGGAAAATGAACTTTTTATTTGTAAGCTAATTCTAAAGTTTTTCCTTCATTTTGGGTTTTTTAGCTGTAGAGATATTGATAATTTGCAATGGGTTCAGATGAGTGTCACAGGACTCATCAAAGGGTTGAAAAATGTGCCTTGGACTGAAAGAGTCCAGGACCTCAGTCCATTTAGCTTATTTAAGAGACGATTAAATGTTTAATTACTTCATCTCTAGTTAATTACTAATGCTAGGCTCTATAATCTGGTTGCCAAAGGTTTAAAAAGATCTAATGGCTGAAATTGGGTTCCATTATTTTGCAAATTGCACAAATGTGGGCTCAGTTAAGGTATGGGGGGTTGTTTGTGGTGGTTTGGGTTTGTTGTGGATTTTTTATGTTTGTTTGGTTTGGTTTGGTTTTTTAAATGAAGATAGTGGACTATTAGAAGGGTGTTGTCCTATGTCTGTCCCCCCAAGCCCTTAATCAAGACCAGCTTCTTTTTTTTGTTTGTTTTTGAAATAATGCATAGTCGGGAATTAGTTTGTGGAAAAACTTTGGCCTGGTCAGCTTACATGATCATAGTGATCCCTCCCAGCTGTAGAATCAATAAAGTGAATGTTCACAGGCCCTAACTAGGCTCTAAATGAGATTGGCTTAAAAATCATAGGGCATAAATACGTTGCTATTCTTTATATATCTTCTGTCTCTTTCAGCCTCTGCATAGAAAAGATTACAAATACTGATGGTAACAACAGGACTAAATAATTCCCATTCTAAGGAAACCATCAAGTTTAGAATCTGAAAGTAAATACCAAAAGCAAATTTCGTGGCAGTTGTGATGAAATCAAGAAAGCTGAAATACCATAAGTACCAAAACTGTATTAAAATTTAACATGGAACATTTTGAAGAGGAAAATGAAAGCCAATAAAAAAGGCTGCCAACCTAATTTGTAAGCACACTTGTAACATCTTTGAGTACAGATTGCATGCACCTACTATAAATGTAGAAGGAAAAGTAAATTAGTGAATTTAATAAAGAATAGCACTTTTGCATTTACAAAACATCATTGTAAAATATGATCCCTGGCTTCTTGGACAATTTCTCTGTATTCCTCCCAGGCTATCTGTCCTTGTTTCCACCCTCTGTAGGCTTCCTTTTTGTGTTTGAGTTTGTCCAGGAGCTCCTTGTTCATCCATGCAGGCCTCCTGGTGGTTTTGCCTGATTTCCTCTTTGTTGGGATGCATCGCTCCCGAGCTTGGAGGAGGTGACCCTTGAATATTAACCAGCTTTCGTGGGCCCCTCTTCCATCCAGGGCTTTATCCCATGGTACTCTACGAAGCAGATCCCTGAATAGGCCAAAGTCTGCCTATTCTGCCAAAGTCTGAAGTCCAGGGTAGCGACCTTGCTGTGTGCCCTCCTCACTGCCCTAAGGATCTTGACCTCCACCATTTCATGGTCACTGCAGCCAAGGCTGCCCTTGAACTTCACATTCCCCATTGGCCCCTCCTTGTTGGTGAGAACAAGGTCCAGTGTAGCACCTCTCCTCGTGGCTCCTCTATCACTTGGAGAAGGAAGTTACCAATGCATTCCAGGAACATCCTGGATTGCTTATGTCCTGCTGTGTTGTCCCTCCAACAGATATCAGGCTGAAATCCTCCATTTAGACCAGGGCTTGTGAAGATGAGGCTGCTCCTATCTGTCTATAGAGGGCCTCATCTGCTCGGTCTTCCTGGTCAGGTGGCATGTAGCAGACCCCCATTATAATGTCACCTGTCCTTGCCCTCCCTTTAATCCTGACCCATAAGCTCTTGGTCAGCTCGTCATCCATCCCCAGGCGGAGCTCCATGCACTCCAGCTGGTCGTTGACATAGAGGGCGACAGCCCCTCCTCATCTCCCTGGCCTGTCCTTCCTAAAGAGCCTATGTCCTTCCATTCCAACACTCCAGTCATAGGAGCCATCCCACCATGTCTCTGTGATGCCTATAAGATCATAGCCTTGCAGGCATGCACATGTCTCTAACTCTTCTTGTTTATTCCCCATGCTATGTGCGTTTGCATAGAGGCATTTAAGTTGGGCCCCCCATGAAGCTGACTTACTGGCTGGAATGGCTGGAATTCCTTTGTGCTGCTCTTCAGGTCCTCTCCCGCTGAGCTGTGATCTCTGTCCAGGCTCTGGGCATCTATTGCTGGCACTGGCATCAAACTGGTAGGAGAGAGATGGATAGAGGTTCCCCTCCCCTGGCAACTTTAGTTTAAAGCCCTCTTCACCAGCTTGGCAAGGCTATGACCAAAGATCCTCTTTCCTTTCTCTGACAGATGGACCCCATCAGTCCCCGGTAGTCCAGGTTTCTCAAAGCGAGTCCCATGGTCTAAGTAGCAAACTCCTGGCTGAGGCACCAGACCCATAACCATTTGTTGGTTCATCATATTCGACTGGCCCTTTCAAACCCCTTCCCTTTGAACTGGGAGGACTGTTGAAAAAACTACCTGTGCTCCAGAGTCCCTTACCACCGCTCCCAGAGCTCTGTAATCCTTGATACTGCTCGGACTGCTCCTGGCTGTGTCACTGGTGCCCACGTGAAACGACAGCAGCGGATAATCGTCAGTGGTCTGTACGAGGCTTGGTACTATCTCGGTGACATCCCTGATATGGACCCCTGGTAAGCAGCACACCGCTCTAGAGAGTGCGTCAGGTTGGCACACGGGTGCCTCTGCACTCTCAGAAGAGAGTTGTCTGCTACTATCCCCCGTCGCCTTTTCTTAGTTACATCAGTTAATGTTAAGTACAGAAAAGATACTCGTCTTTGGAATATAAAGCCTATAGGGGCTCAGAAAACACTAGTCCAGCATTCCTATAATGCTCATGTACTGAAGGAATTCAGAAAAAAAAGTGGGATGATTGTGCTTTACAGATAAGTGTGCTTACCTGTCTGTCAATACAGAGAGACCTCTCTCAGCTCTAGGCCATTTCACAGGAAGGCTGGCAGTCCATTAAAACTGCAGAACATTCTGATGGAGTTGGCCTCCTTCATTTTTGCTGAAAATGACTGCTTATTATAATGTTTTGCTTTTGAAATGTTTAAGCACACATCGGGATTCTAAATCTGTCAGTGCACTCTATTTCTTCTCTTTAAGCACGGAGTGTATTCATTGCCTATAGCCACAGGATTTGCAAGGCGGTATCCTTTTAATAAATGAATAAATAATTAAGTAACAAGTTCTGTGATAACTGTCTTAGCAAGTGGTTGCTCTTTCTGCCATCCACAAATTTGGTCACTGGCAATTATCAACTGTGTACAGATTTCTGACAGAAAGTAGGGAAAAGGGTTCTTAGGGAATTAATCATATAGGTATATCCATAGATGAAAAAGGCAGGGAGGAAGAAAGTTACATTTTCATGTTAGAAAGAAGGTTTCGTTTTGGAAAGTACAGAATCAATCTGAATCCAGTTTGCACAATGCAGTACCAAGGCAGAAGTCCAGGTATGAGAACAAGTGTGTATAAGGCACTGTCTAATTCAGCTGTTGTTTTTTTTTAATAAAGTTTATTTACATGGGTTATATATCAGCACCAAAGTGAGTTTTCATGTCTCTTATTTTTTTATCTCTCTCCAATTATTTTAGACTGCAAGTGAATTGGGACATGATACTGTCTCAGACATATCTTGCATGTATACCTTCCAAAGATACTCAGATATACCTTTCTACATAATCAATTGGTGTATTTTAAACAGCTATTGTGGAAAAGAATAATAATGAAAAATGATTAATGATTAGAAGTTTACATAGTTTCAACCTTTGCTTTATTACTTTCTGAGATGCTAGTAGTATATTTAGAAGGACGTAGGAATGTGACATATAATTAAGAAGTAGGCAGTTGCAATGTGGGCTAGGCTTTCTGGCAACCATCCATGGAGAACATGATTTCTGGCAGTAGGATTGCCACTGGGAAAAAGTAGTGTTCTGTAATGGATTTATGTACACAAGGAGATGATAAAAGAAGGCTTCAGAAAACTCAAATCTGATCTTGCAGATGTTGATAGCACATAAAAGAAAAATAGAGTAGCATTTTAACTTTTGTTAGTATGAGAATGTAGGTAGTCTTAACTTCTTAAAATCCTACATATTTTTGTCCAAAGTACATGCTGTATCTGAGCTGAAGAACCTATTCCAGTTTTATTTTTCTAAGTCTATGTCACCTCATATTTACCTGTAGTTGTGGACAGCAATGACATGTTTTCTGCTATTGAGTTTACACTCCACATTTTTTTCAAGTTCTTGGAAGAGGCTTATGAATACTTGGCTAAATGTGGATTTCAGAGGAATGTAGATGAAAACCGAAGCCAGGGTGAGGGTGAATGTGTCTTGGTGACATACACTCAAACAATTCCAAAATATGGCACCTGTTGAAAAGTGAACTATAGCATAGTACAGTACCAGAAGTGACACAGAGCAGGATCTCATCTGCTTATGTTAGCGTTGCATATAATCTACGAAATTCAAGGGGATGTTGGTAAATACATTGTCTCAGTATCAACTGAAAACAACTCCTGTTTTTGAGCTTTTGCAGTCAGTCTTTGCTGATATGATAAGGTAAACTTTATGTTTGTAGCTTGTAGAAAGGGAAAGGTCCAGGTCCTCTTCTTTTCAATACTTCAGAAATTTCTATATGTAAGCCTTCTCCTTGCCTTTTAAACTACCTTTCTATTGTACCTTTCTATTTTTCCTTAGGTCCTCAGAATTGTGGGCTTTTGTATTTTGCAAATTTTACTCTCTCATTCTCCTCGTGTTCTTAGCCATTAAAAAGAGTTAGGTGAATTCACTGACTAACATAATTGACTAATTAATTTAACTGGAACTAAATTCTTCTTTATCAAGTACTAGTGCAAACTACAGAGTTGGACTCCTTGAAGTCAATGACATGATTGTTGCAAAATCAGTATTAGACTGCAGTTGCCTCTTCCATCCTGAGGAGTGCAAACAGGCAGCTACTTACATACATCACAGCAGGCACCTGCCCATCTGGAAGATTTTTTAATCCTTTTCCATTTCTGGGGAGTTATTCCAGTGTTTCTTGAATATTGTGGGGACTTGAACTTGCAGAACATTTCCAGAATAACTAAAGTGTAAGAATTTGTAATGATATATAAGGACAGTTGATGCACTATATATTTTCTCAAAAAGTGTCAAGTCCTTTGTTTAACTACTTTTTGTTACCTAAAATTATGTAGTTAGAATTTTGGATTTTAAGAAGTCCGGTGTCTACAGCCTCTGGTTAGGAATCAAGGGTACATAGTATGATTCTTGGGTACATATCTCTATAATTTGATTGCCTTAAATAATTTGGTATTTTACGAGGGTAAACAGTATCTCACTCAGACCTCTAGATACAAATGAATACAATGAAACATGAAGTGATGCAGGCCTTTTACAGTAGAAACAAAATAACAAAACTAAATGGGTTCTAATCACAGCTGGATACAAAAACCCACTCTGTCTTTACTGAATCTCTGTTTAGAGTAAATGTGCTCAGTGTAAACATTTCTTCACTGTAAGAAATTTAGAGCTAAAGAGAGACTTCTGTGCCTGAGAGCTTTTTCAAGTATAAAAATATTTTTTATTTCTAAAAGCCTTATGTCTCAAATCTTCACTGTAACTCTGCCTTCAGATTTGGTCTGGACTAAACTATTACACACACAGAGAAAACCTTTCTAAATGTTCTTAAAAAACAAAACCGCCTTTTACAATGAGGTCGGTTTTACTTTCTTAGTTGGGTATCTGCTATCCCCATTTCCTTTTTTTGTCTTCCCAAGAAGACACAAAGAATGAATGTGGTTATTCGGGCCTAGTTTTGTACTAACTCTTAGGTGAACTTTGCATAGTTTTATCCTTGCACTGACCATTTAGGCCTGTACTAACACCTTGACAACTGCACATTGTATTCCTTTTCTTAGTATGTTTTTTTTTCCTGCTTACCAAAATATACTTTCTCCTATTTTCAATCCTGAACTTTTATCTCCATTTTCTCTATGAGCTAGTTCTTGCTTGATCTCCTTTGTGATTATGATTATGACAGAGCTTTCTGCACCTTTTTCTGGAGATGAATTACCTATAAAAGAAGTTGTGAAATGTCTCAAGGCACAATTGTATGTATGATGTCAGCTGCAGGTTATCGGGGTATAAGAAATTACAGCGCTCTACCACTTGTGCTTGCTTGGTATTACTGTCCCATTCAAACCAGCTGTCATAAGCTGTTCTGTAAGCTCTTCCCGAAACTGGTTTGCTAAAAGGAATCATCAGCATTTTTTCCTAGCAGAGTGTGTGAAAATAGAATCATTTTGACAGAACTAGGGTGGGGGTGACTGTATGTGAATCTATCTACCAGCTCTGGACAGTAGTCTCTGAGAGATGGTGGAGGAGGGAGACGTGTGCCAATAGAGGTAGACTGGGGAGAGAGAATAATCTCTTTACCGGGATCAGATCGGATGCAGCTTGAGCAACATGTCTGATTTTGCCTTTAAAAAAAAAAAAGAGAGAGGAGAAAAACAATTTCTCTTGGGAATAGAAAGGAAGTAGGCTTACATAAGTTGATTTAAACTAATGGGAATTTTTTCCCTTGTTGTCATTTCTAGTTTACTATATATATAATCTTGTTTTACTTGCTGAGTTTTATAATGGAGGAATATTTCCTAGAGGATAAACCTTCATCCTATTAACACAGTTGACAGTGGAATTAAGTGCATTCTACAGCTTTGCAAGACTTAGCTATTCATTGAGTTTTTTATATCTATTAAAAATCATTGAGCAAAGACTCCAAACTTACTACCAGATAAACAATAGATTTTCAATTTATAAATCTCTTAATTATTTTAAATGCATTTTTGTTTTCATCACTAGTGAATGTCAGAGGAAAAGACACATAGGCATGTCTATGCTACATGGTAGAAAGTTGTGCAGTCTGTTCTTACCCCAAAGGATGTTGACATGTGTGCATGATTCACTGGACTATTGCATGGAAATATGCGTGCAAGATAGTTTTGTGACCATGGTTCTGCAACTAAGTTGTCAAGTCCTAGATCAGAAGAATTCTAATTTCTTAAGGTGCAGCACAAGGTTAATGTCTCTACTTTTTGCTTTCCATCCAGACAGCTAGATTGCAGCTCTGCACTGTCTTCCATTTGTACAGCATATGACATACAGCTTTTGAGAGACACGATATTTTTTGTACGCCAGTATTTTAGTGCTTGCTTGTTTTCCCATAGTTTGTTTCCAGTGAGATTCCATTATATAGCCTGAGGCACAGTTTCTCACTTTAAACTCTGTGTCTACTGAAGAGTTTTAGACCTGGCTCAGCAATCTGGTGCTGCTCTTCAGCACAGCACCAAGTGTATGCCACCTCCTCACAGTTATGTTCCATTGCTTTTTGTGGTCTTAAAATTTAATGCTTGCTGAGCTACTGGGCTCTGTGTGGGGAGATTGAAGCCTATGCTTCAAAGTTCTGTGGAACTGACATCTACATCTTTTAGCTTGGGCTTTTTGCGCTTTGCTCCTAGTAAAGTCCTGGGGTGAATATTGTACAAATACTTAAATGCCAGTCATTCTAGGTGTGCACAAGCAGAAGCACCATGCTGGTACAAATGAATAGGCTTGCTCTGAACAGACTTAGTTTTGGAAATTTTTCGTCCTAGTTTGATTTACAATGATGTCTGTTCAAATTCGTTTAAACAGGAAATGTCTACTCTTAGCTTGGAAGAATTCTTAGACTCTGTGAAAAGAATTGATTACTGTCTTTGAAGTGCCCAAGGTGAAATGTTGGTCGGTGTGTGGAAAACCAGGATGTAGCGGGTAATGCACAAAAGGAGCATATTAACACAAGTACATACAGTAAAGTCTACAATAATAACTATCTTCCATAAATGGCTTTCTGATTCAGGAAGGCACTTTGAAGCACTTTTCTGCTTTCCTACTTGTTGCTCAAGCTGAATTAAAATACCAGTGTCTGGGCATGTGCAGATAGTTATTCAAATGCATTTTCTTTTTTTAGAAACTTGATATCAATAACTGCCCCATCTAAAAGGTGATGGACTCTGCTTTAGGGAGGAAGTATGCTCTGTGCAGGGAGAAGAAAATATGTTAGAATCAATTACCGATTCTAACAATGATATGTCAAAATAAAGCATAAAATTTCCTCAGAAGTGTTTTGTCTGGAAAGTTACTCTTTAACTTTCATTTATAATGGAGAATGGGGCCTATACTATTGAATGATGTTTCAACTTTTTCCTTATATAACTACATTTTAAATAAAGGAAGTTACATGAACTTTTAGCACAGTGCTTACACTGATTTCTTTTTAATGTTGACATTATTTACACTGAATACATTTCTCTTAGCATTTTCCTACACCTTTGAGTGTCTACCAGTATAAAAGACCAAATTTTCCCATCCTTTGTTACATCAAGCAAGTTATATTTCATAGTACTGCCACCTGATTTGGAAATACAGTTTAGGGTCACAGTCATGTTTTTGTGAATTTTGTAACTGACTAAGTCTTCATTCCCTACTATAATGTATTTGACAGGAGAGCAGGTGAACAATATGGTTTAAATCAAATATTCATAATTGACTTTTAAAAATCTCACCTTAATAACAGTTCCCTCTTTCCTACTCCTGACATTAGATGGAGATACATGCATTCTGGTAGTTGCTGTTTTGGCACTAGGAAGGTTTTTTTCTTGTTATCAGAATGTCTGGTCTTTGGCAAATAGCTATCAGCAGCCCAGAGACTGGTTAGCTTATAAAATCTCTGCTATCATAAATTGGCAGGTGCCTTAGTAAATTATTTCATTTTTACATCATCAGGCCTGGTTCTCTGTTAAACTATGAAATACAGGTACGTTATGGGGAAGACCTTTTCTAAGGAAGCTGGAGAATAGTGTGGGCATGGTCAGGTGAAAAATTATTTCTCCAAATCCTTTTTGTTTGAGGTGTTAATAAAAAAAGAGAGAGAGAAAAAGTAAAAGATGACAGTGGATTGCAGGTTGTCATGTATCTATCCAGGTATATTTAGATAATGAAGTAGTAGCCTTAGTGCAAGATGTTGCTGTATCTTTTTACTGACAGAGCAGAAGGATGAAGACAAAAAATAAAATTTGATGGTCAGTGTTATACAGTCCAAGAGTTAATCTGCTGCTTTGAAAAATAAAAGCAATAATATAAATTTTAACTTAAAGAAGGTGTCTGACTCTCTTCCGTCTGTTCTTTCCATCCTCATACTGTGGTATAGTTGCTGTTCTGGTGTTTTTGAAGTACAGGAAGGGATTTTATCAGTGGCCTCCATAACTGCAGAGTTTTTCTGTGGTGGATGCTGGAGTCCATGAATATTTTCAAGCATTTCTGTCAACAGGAGGATATGGTTTATGTCAACTCAACTAACAAACATAAGGCACACAATATGTCACTGAGAGTCTCAAGCTATGTCACCAGCATTTTTAAAAAATGGTTCATGAATGTAAAATACACTTGAAAGTTCAATAACATGTAAAAAGATAAAGAAGTCTTCATTAATAATAATAGTCTAAAATCCTTTTTTCTTTAAATTAATATAACACCAAGACTAATTCCACACCATTGGATTTGAAATACGTTCAAGTATTAGTGACTGTTTTGACTCTGTAACAGTGATCACTCTGAGTAAATATGGATTTATAAAAGTGATTAAAAGGTATATTACAAGTCTTGAAGTATATTTGGAGTTCACTCATTTCAGAGACAAAATGACTATAAATATCCTATATTTTCCTGTGGATTTCAATTCAATTTTTATTATTGCTCTAATTTATTTTTACAATTCAATTGCTTTCCATGTGGAGAGCCCATATTTAGCATTCTTCTATGACTTAGTATATTTGATTTGGTCTTTTTTTACAGGCTTGTGCTACTCTTCTGCAGAAATAGGCTTTATCTCTTTCTCCTATAGCTCTGCTCATTACATGATTATTTGTAGCACGTGTACTGTCTTTTGTGCCTCTTTGTGTCTCTTATCACCTATCATTTACTGGCTGTTGAAAGTATAGATTTTATCATGTGACTTAAATCTTTGTTTAAAAGCTTTATGTTATGGTTATTACTACTATGGAAAATTGGCAATCAATTATTTCTGTACTCTCATATTATTTTCATGTCATAGAACCATAGAACAGTTTGGGTTGGAAGGGACCTTTAAGGGTCATCTAGTCCAACTCCCACTACAATGAGCAGGGACATCTTCAACTAGATCAAGTTGCTCAGAACCCCGTTCAACCTGACCTTGAATGTTTCCAGGGACGGGGCATCTACCACCTCTCTGGGCAACATGTTCCAGTGTTTCACTATCCTCATCGTAAAAAGTCTTCCTTGTATCTAGTCTGAAACTACCCTCTTTTAATTTAAAACCATTACCCCTTGTCCTTTCACAAGATGTTTTCTTTCTTTTCTTGCAGTTGTTTTCTTCCTTCCTATACTTCTATCTTCATAATTGCTAATACTTTAAGAAATTATTTGCAAACAGTATGAATGCAATACAGCTTTAAATAATTGTGAACTCAGTGTCTTTAGTAACAAAAGCATCAGGTCTAGTCTGTGCTTTTCTGCTTCCCGTGTGTACTTCTTGAATGCTGGAAACATTGCAAAAGTAGATCTTAGACTTAGCCTTCACAAATTGTCTTTAAGTTTTGCTTGAACAATTTAGAGACTGGTAAAGAATATCACCTATGTCAAATGGCATTTCCATTGCATGATTTTCACTGCATGTTAAAAAATGAGTTTATGCACTACAAGTCAACAAATGCAGACTCCAATCAAAAGTTTTGCTTGCATAGGAAAAAAATCTGCTGCATGTAATCGAGCCTTCTCTAAAAGATATTGAAACGTGATGAACCACAACCATTTTTTGATTAAGTGAGTTTTTTTCAATTTGGTACTTAAAAAGAGCTATGAATATCGTTCAGTCACACTTTCCTATCAATGCCTTCCAAGTGGCTGTCAAAATCGAGATTACCTATTTTCTAGAATATTAGAACCAAAAAAAATCATTTCTCAAGGGATGCAGAAAGATTATAATCTGCAGCTGGCAGATATGTAAAACCCTTTTCCTGCAAGGTGTGAAATTAAGAAATAAAATCTTGTCTGTCACTGTCGTATATGATTTTATGGACTATGCTTCTGAAAATTCAACATCCTGGAGTTGTTTTTTAAATAGTCATGGCCACATATTGTCCTGGACCACTATATTTATATTTTGAAATCCTTCCCCTGACTTGTTTGTCTTCATATTTTAAGATCTCTAGGACAGTGTTTGCACTGTCTTCTTAACTTTGGTCATTGTTTAATTTAAAAGGAACTTTCAGTCTAACTGATTTAGTCAAGGTTGCAGAGAATTTCCTATCTTCCCATATTCCTTTGTTTTAACTCTTACTGGCTATTGGACAAAGATGCACAGACTTCTCCACTTGTTCCATCTGGTTTTGCTCAAATTCTGCCTCAAATCCGATTCCCAGAGTCTACTCAGGCTGCTGCTTTGTTCTTGCAAAGGGCTTTAGCTTCACAGATTTTTTTTTTTTTTTCTTTTTTTTCAATTCACTGTCTTTAACAGCAAGCCTTTTGGAAATGTTGGCATCACCATGCAAGATGTATACTGTGCTTTATCTTCCTTGTATTCTAGTCCGTCTGTCTCTGGCTGTGGATCTAATCTGTATGTTTCTAATACATCCAAATCACCATGGCAACTAGATGTCAGATACAGGCTACATGATAACATTAGGTTTTTCCTCTAAAAAGCCCTACTCTCTACCACTCCTTATTCAGGAGCTGTTGCTTAGTTACTTGGGGTTGGGCTTTGCCTTTTGACAAATGTGAGCCGGTGAAGGTTTGTTAATGCACACTATCTCAGGTACGAAATTAAGAGGCTTTTTGACCTGAGACACCTCTGCTAATCATGATGCCTCCCCTACTTCATTGTTGCTTCCAGGGGCAAGAAAATGAAAATAATTTAACATTGGCCTATAATGGTAGAAAATTACTTTGTCTCCTCTTTTATCTTTCCTTTTTCTATATTATTGTCTCTGATGAGTATTAATTTCTCTGATGACTGATTAGAAGCTGTGGAGCCACCGTTTTAGCTCCCATTGTGAACGGTTGGAAGCAGCAGCTACTTAATGCTGTTATTCCTGTCCACTTGGGCCTGGGTACTAGGTAACCCATATAGGAATGTATAAAGGCATATCCACAGTACACATTGGAGCTCAACTGAGAGCATTAAAAGGCAGCAGAGTGTGGAGTTGCAGATAATGAATCCTGCTATAAGGCTCCTCATTAGCTCACGCTTGCTGCCATGCTAGTTCAGCTCTGTGACTTCCAGCACTGGAATCGGTACCTCAGTACGGTCCTGCACTGCATTTACTTGCGTATATGTGTAAGTGGGCTCAGTGTGAATGCAGGGAGGTCTGTTGCCTCCAGTTTCATAAGCATTAAGTTCACACTGGGTCCCACTGACTACCTCTAGAAAATGTCTCAGGTTTGTATGTTCAAACTGAATTTTGTCCTCACTTGCTGCAACTCACCTGTTTTACTTCGAGGGATGTTATGTTGGAATGGAAAATAAGAGAAATTGTGTGTGTGAACCCTTTGAACTGTAGGGGAAGAGTGTGGACTACAAAGAAAAAATTTTCAAGAATAAAGTAAACGAAGCACAAAAGCAAAAGTATCACTAGACTTGAGAATACAAATAAGAAGCAAGGCAATGGCAACCTCTCTTTGAATCAGAGTGAATTTACTGAACTTGAAGAGAGTACATTTTAATCTACAGTTAACTGAGACTTTTAAAACTAGTTTTAACCCAAGCACTACTACTGTCTGTACTCTCACCATCTCTGATTTGGAGGCATGTTGTGTTTGGAGTGCTTACCTGAATAGAAGTCCGATAAATTATTTCAGCTTCATTTTGGATTATCCTAGGGATTACCTACCTTACCCAAGCATCCCTTAAGTGAAGCAAGTTGTCTTCTCGCTTGTTTACAATTAGCATCACTGAATTAAAAAGAAACTTTAAGCATGTCAGCACTGAAATTATGGGATCTGTCCTCGGGCAGTCACAACTGCAGAACCAGTAAGGAGACAGTTAAACATGTTGGACTAGCTTAATTAGTGTTGCTTCATCCAGCTGCATTTGGCTTTTAAAGATACATGTTACTTGCTTGAAAGGTCAGTCTGGAATGCAATGGTGAAAAGCTTTTACAAGAACTATACCTTATATTGCAGGATAAAAAGGGAATGGTATGAATTATCATTTAGACATACATTTTTTAAATTTAAGAAAAGTTTGAAACTCACTTTCTCAAAAAATAATTTATAAACACAATTCCTCTTCTTTGTGAGACTGAAGTGGTTTTTTGTTGCCTTGTGGATCAGTTTCATACCTGGAGCAGAAGTTAGTGCCCAAAGCCAGGCATTATTTATTTAATGTGTGTGTCTGCAAAAAGATTAATTCTTTTTCTTTCAGCAGCAATAGGAACAAATTCCACCCAAGCAGGTTCAAGAAATATCAGTTAGGGCATCATTGTCCTGTCCCAAAAGCAGTTGCCTTTGTCTTGCATCAAGTGCAAAGAAATTTAGTTGCTTTCCACATACAAGGTGTCCTCCTCCTTACCTTTATTCTCTGCATTTTGGGTCTGGAAAAACATTGTTTTTGAGGTTTTCTTGATGCTCTCTTCTGTTTTTGTGTAATCACTATGTAACCTGAAGAAAGGGTTGAGCCTATCAAAAAACCCCAAACCAACAACAAACAAAACCCCTACTGTACATCTATTGTCTACAGCTATATACAGGGGTGTGTGTAAATATATATATATTATACACTAAACATGCTATTGGTATTATATGCCTAATTATTCTCTGAGAGCAGTTATTTCCACTTTCTATCTGTGTCTGTGGAGAATTTCTGGTAGGCTTTCGCTCATCATTAGCCTCTAGTGTGCAAACTGTTTCCCTCTTTTCCCATAGTAATATACCTTTAAAAAACCAATGAAAATGAATTATAATTGGATTGTTCTCTTTTTAAAGTGCTAACTTTCCTTCCCTGTGTCTATCTCCTTATTTTAATAGCGAATCAGGGAATCAAGGTATGTTCTGTTATTGGCTTAAGATGACAAACAGGGAGAAGTACCCAGGGTATATTTTAGTGTGGAACATTAATGAAAATAATCTCATGATTTGATATAAGATTATTTTTAATGGACTGACTTTATATGCTAGGAATGCGTTGGGGAGCTTTATTTGTTTTTCAGTTTATTTTGCTTTATTTAAAGATTTTTCAAGACTTTTTCTCCATGAACTATGTTGGAAAAGCATTCTTGATCTGTAAACTTAGTGGTAATTGACGTAATAGTTCTGGGTTTCTGAAAGCTTTTGGGATTGAATATGCAAAAACATTTGATTAAATGGTTGTATGGCAAATGTAAAAAATGTAGCTTTTGTTTAGTATGGAACGGAGAAGATTGACACTTGACAGAGTCATAAAAGTTTATCTAAAGATACCTTTTAGTCATTTTGTCTACTATTTTAGAATACAGTAATAATTTGTCTCTCTATCCTGCTACATAACACAGACTCTTCTTTGACTTTTCTTGGATCTGTGTTGTGTGAAGAGGAGAAAAGAAGGCTTGCTCTTCTGGTTAAGTATTAGTATGCTTGGCTAGAATATAAGCTGTTTCAAAATATTGTTTGGTTAAAAACTTACAAAGACATTTTTACACAGTACTTTGTTTATCTAGGTGTCTTTCTTGCAGCTTTTATTTGGCACATTCCTGAAGGAGCAAATAGTGTTTAAGAATCCATAAGTGATTTTGTAATGTATTCATCCCAAGATGCATTTGTGCATCTCCTCAGCTTTTTCAGTATGTTTTTAATACTAGCTTCAGAGGTTTTGAACCAGCTGAACATTTTCATATCTGTGAGGCTTTTTCCAACTATTTTTTGGTTGAGTAAAACTTCCATTCTACTCAAATTGTGCAAATGATCTTTTGTGCAAGGAAGAAGTGCTACACAAGGATTACAAAGCACTAAAGCAGTAAGGGACCATTGATTCGAGAGGATGAGAGATGATGACTTGTCATGCTAATATACAAGTGTGCTGTCATATCTGATACTTGCACATTCATACTATGTTGATACTCCTAAGAATGTAGCAGTAGAGGCTTAGTTTATTACAGCTCACTATGACTGTAATGCTAAAGCATTTCTCTCTGAAGGTTCTCATGCCACTATTTGTTGTATGCAAGAGGCACGTTGTGTTGATAAAACTAGGAGGTCTTTAACATCTCCTGTTCAAAGCATTATTCGTTGGTCCTTACTGCACTGTTTTGTAACTGAGTTGGCCTGTTTCTATAATTCAGTGTCTCTCTCTGAGTATCTGAGCAGTAGGAATTAGACATTTATCGTGAAATATTAGTTTACAAGTTTGCACGGTCTTGTGTTTTAAACGGCTTTTGTAAAGATTTGTGAACAGGTCTGTTCTTGAGAAATTTCCATAAGGGTGACTTTTATTTCCAAGGCTGTGCCTTGCCTTTGTCATATATCACTTTGACAACAGCTCTGCTGAAATTGTCCTTTTCGGTATGTTGTGCGTTAAATATTTTACAGCACAGTTGGCTTCATTTAGCAGCAGTCGTGTTTGCTTTCTTTTCCTCTAATTTGCAGTGTGTTCCACTGGCTTCCTGTATTGTTTGCCAGGACACTTTTTCCTGCCCTGCCACTTGCAGAGGTTTAGATTTCCTGGTTGCTGATAGTCACTGTTCCATTAGCCCCTGCAGAAGGTTCTTCTTGCCATGTGTCAGAACTGGCTCTATTTTTTCAGTATTCAAAAGTAATTTTGCTTCTGTGGTGAAATTGCAGTGCATATAGGGTCTCTAATCAATTTGGTTAATTCCTATGTTCTGAGCATTTGTTTTCTCTCTTCTACTTGGAAAACTGTTTCCAGCAGTGTTGTTTTCATGTTGTTCACCCTGTCTCTCAGTCACACCCTGGCATCCTAGATTTCCGTGGTGTGGTATTTTTTCACTGATCTTTCAGGTTTCATAGTCTTCAATTCATATCCTGCAAAAATGTGGAAATGAGTATGTTTTTCTGAAAATACAGAAATACCCTGGTATCTGTGGTCACATTAATTTATGGAGTGATCATCTGTCAGGGTTACTGGGTTTTGACTTCAGTTCTCCTCAGCTAAAGAAAGGCCTCTTACCAATTGCTGGGTGGGCAATCCTATTTTGTTAGACTGTGTTAGTGATAGGTGTAACTGCTCCACGTGCCTGGCTCCTGTGACAACAGCTCTATTAAAGCAGCATGTTTATAGTTCTTCCTGGGATGGACAGTAAGTGAAGCCTTTGACTTTTGCTCCAAGTTCCTCCTTTAATTTTAAAAAAAGGTAATGTTCTGTGTTCATAGACCCTGCTTATATGCTGTTTCCAGAGCTTTGCTCTAACCGATTCACAGATCAACCCACTTACTGGTTGCTTTTAGCTGTTACATTTGATAATTTAAGCAGGGTACAACCAGGTCAGTAGCTGCATGGGTGACCTCAAAGGTACACCGATTTGCTGCAGGACATTTTTTACAATTCATTAAGTGGCAAGCTCTTAGCAGAGTCAGAACTGAATCTCTATCCCAGAATGGTGTTAGTGAGGAGTTTGCAGCTGTAATGCTGGCTCTCAAATGAACTAAAGTTGAATCTCAGACCACCTTGTTCACAAAAGAAAATAAAACAAACAAAAAAACCCCAACCCCAAACCCACTCATGAAACTCAGCATAAAAATAAACACATCTGGCCGTACTCCAGTTCTTCTGCTGCCACTTCAAAGGAGAAAGGGAATGTTATTAGGGCAATGTTGGAAGCTGAAACAACTAAATGCCTACTACTATGCCTTTATACAGTCACGCACTTGAAGTCTTTACCATGCCATATGCTTATGAGGAGGAATGTGATTTCTGACATTGGTAAATTGTTGTCGGCACATGAAGCAAAATGGACAAACACCTTCTTTTCTGTCTACAAATGGCCAGATGCTTTGATCTGTGAGCTGATGCATCCACATTACCCAGTGGAAGCCGAGGGAGGGGAAGAGAGAGAAAAAAGCAAAGGCAGTTGCCAAAATTGGCATCCAGCCCCAGCTCTTGAATATGTTGGACCACCCTGAAAAGCATTCATATTAGTGTGGAGTAGTATAATTATTAGATTGTTGGTATATGTCCCAGCAAAGTATGTGATTTTGTTATTCTTTAAAATATGACCAGACTAAATATGTTGTCAGTGTCATCAAAACTAAGCTAATATTGTTGCTATCTGAGCCAAAAGAGTGCTGGATTTTGCATTCTTTTTCCAGTGCTGTAGGCTGTGCTTGCACTGCTTTATTGTGTGACAGTACTGCTCTGCAGTGTTAGGGGCTGCCCTTGAGGTCATCAGATACTACAAGAAGGAACACCATTTTGGATGCCAGCATCTTTGACAGCTTTCCAGGAGAAATTAATGATTATATTACAAAGGTAATAAAAGAAGGGAAAAGACTAAGGATCATTAGTAACATTTTTTTCTTGGTAATAAAGCAGAGTATGGCAAGAAAGAGAAGTATTCCGCATTTTCTTCATAGTCACTGAATTCCTCACTGGCCTCTGTTATTTTCTATAAAGCTTGCTGGAATGATTAGAAAGCAAAATGCGTCATGTATGTATTAGTTTCGTTCCATAGACTTATTCTGCTTTAGATATTTTTATGGGTTCTGTGAATTAAAATACACTTCATTATAGTGCTAACCTTTGGCATGCTGTTCCACATCTTTCAGTCTACAGTTCCTTGGTTGCTTTTGTTGAGACTTCAGACCTATTTCTTCCAGTCAGCAGTATCTATGACAGCAACTTAATTGCTACATGCGTTTGTACTGTTCTTTGGCAATTTTGTTTCAGATTCGCTTTAGTGTACCTATTTGCCTGGGGGTTGGTTTTATATTAAATATCAGTAAAAAAACAGGTAACATCTATACAAACAGCAGTGGAGCAAAATCCCATATATTTGCAAGCCAGCCCATCTAAAAGGCGAGGGAAAGGGAATATTTTAATTATATTTTAGCTGTTACTGCCAGGAAGCAAAGGCAGAAATTATGTTTCAAGAATTGTGGCAGAAGCTATTTACATTTATTGTCTTTGAGACCCATAACATCACGTTAATGATTTTGCATTTATATTAAGCTTTATCTTTTATTCTTTTTCTCCCTCCCCAAATTTCTGAATATTCACAAACATTAATTTACCACTATTGACATATAACTATTTTGTGGATGCAGATGACATTCACCAGTAATATAAAAACCCCAAGAATACTGTTTCTAAATGAAGCTCTGGGGGCAATTTAAGCAATTTAGTGTACTTACTAAAATTGGAAATTGCCCAGAACTACAAGCTTAACATACAGATTATTAGAAGATGAAACTGTAAAATTTTAATGAAGATACATGGTTAGGAACTCAGTTGTATTTAGGATGGTGCATGTGGACAGAGATGCATCCACATAACAGTCATTAAATTTAGAACAAGGAGCTTGGGTTTGAAATCCTTCTGCCTGAAGATACAGTAGCCAGTAAAGACACGCAATTTCCACGTGAGGTCTGTAGGCCTGCAGTTTTGTACAGCGGATGTAATGTCTAAATGCTGAACAATGGATCAATATTTTGGGGTGCTGAAATAGGAGCATATTTTTACAAACTGAGGATAGATCCCAGGATAGGCAGTCTTGACAGTTAATTTATGATGTCCTAATTACAACTTGCTATTGGAGTAACTGCAGACTTGGAAACAACTGGACATTGGATTTTGCTAGCTAGGCAAAACTGAAGCAGTACCATTGGACTAGTGACATTGGTTTGTTTGATATGTGTCTGCTTAGACAGATTTTAAATGCATATTTCATCCTCTAGAGAAACAAGTAACTATACTAGACATGTTTTAAAGACAACATCTGTTTTGTTGACCTTGCTTTTTCAGCAGCCCATCTATGAAAACCTAAATATTTAGATGAAAGCAACATTCAAAGATTTGTAGCTAATACATTTCCCTTTTTCTGCTGTTTTTCTTGATGAATGTAAGGAAAGATAACAATTCACCTTTTTTCCACTCCATTAAAATCACATTCTAAGCAGTCTTCTGAAATCAGTACAGCAACAATATTTTGCAAGCTAATGGAAGCATTATTTCAAATGCTTGAGCAAATGTTACTGTGTATTCATGTATGCACACTTTTACAAATGAAATAATACATCTGCGATTTTTAGTTCCGTTTTTTCCTTTTTATTCTGCTGACTTCACATACAGATTGAATTGGGAATGTAGTATATCTTAATTGCTTCTCATCTTTCAAAATTCACAGTTGGAAATTGAGTAACTTTTTAAGATGTGTTCATTTATTTCTGATTTCTCACTGTTGAACAAAATCTGCAGCTTAAAAACATACTTGGGCAGCCTGGGTTTTTAGGAATCGATAGATGGGGATGTTTTAAACAGAAATAGTTTATTTTCAACATCAAGGATTTGCTTTGTATTTCTCTTTCTGTGGGAATAAAAAATAATGAGGTAATTGTTGTGAAATCTGGGTCCAGTGTTTTCCAAATAACAGTGTTGTTTGTCATGGGATTTTGTGTTTGTATGTGTATCATAATAACATGATATAAAATAAAAGGTATTTCACTTTCTGTTCCCACACATAAACTATCAGATATAGTGAGAATGGTCTTACCAAGTTGAAGATTAAAAAAAAAAAAAAAAAAGCTAGAAAGTGTTGCCATGAGACATTCCATGCATTTAGGAAAAGTAAATTGAGTAAAAGATCTATTATTAGATTAACTCATTTATGTTCTCCAGAACAAGTGATACAGTACTTCCAGATAGATGGTCTAATAACCAATTTTAATTTATCTAAAAAATTTACCTGGTGTCTGTTCTGTATTTTAACCATAGTTTCATTATTTAAGTGTATCATTTATTTTGAATCACTTAATTGACAAAGGAAACTAAAAGATGTTCTGCAATAGTTTGCAGTCACTAGATTTTTGGGTACTGAATAAGCTGAAGATGACAGAGTTCAAGGGATTCTGTTTAGGTAAAATCACTTTTCTCTGTTTGCTGTTGTGTTTTTGGTTTTTTGGGTTTTTGTTTTGTTTTGTTTTGTTGGTTTTTTTTGTTTGTTTGTTTTTTTGTTTTTTGGTTTTTTTTTGTTTGGTTGTTTTTTTTTCCCCCCACAGATCCAGCCATTGTAAATGGAGTTTATTGGTCAGAATCTTTAAATAAGGTGTTTGTTGATAATTTTGATCGCGACCCTTCTCTCATCTGGCAGTATTTTGGAAGTGCAAAAGGATTTTTCAGACAATATCCAGGTAAGAAGAATACAAGTTCTTACTTAAAATACAATAAAGAATGCTATGGCTGCAAATTTCCACTGAGTACTGTCACAAATCATGACTTTCACAGATACTTGCAGGTCTGATTTTACTTTATCTAGTTTTCAGAGAGAGATATTGCTAATCAGTGTTTTCAAAGTTCTGAGTTTTTTTCTACCAATTTTCATTTGGAGGTGAAGCCCCCAAGATAACTTATGTACTCATAAATATGCCTATTCATATATACATATAAACACATATGAAAAGTAACTTCTAAATAGACTGTGGAGAAGGAGGACAAAAGGATTAGACCTTTCATATAGTACTGAGCTTAGATAATGTGCTCTATCGATGCACAGAGTAAGACTTAATTGTAATTTATTGTTCAGTTTTCAGTCTTCCACTTAACCTGACATCTTTACATTTAAAGATTTCAAAAACTTGTTTTAAAGTTTACTTTCACACCAGTTGT
Source organism: Aquila spilogaster (assembly GCA_024606505.1). Taxonomy (NCBI): domain Eukaryota; kingdom Metazoa; phylum Chordata; class Aves; order Accipitriformes; family Accipitridae; genus Aquila; species Aquila spilogaster. The sequence continues at coordinate 11,649,548 of JANHGO010000043.1, forward strand.
AATTAAATGCAGTTAGATCACTTGTATTATTTCTATAGAAATAGGTTAAAATATATATTGTTACCTATTAAGTTGTGTGTTTAATCACGTACCAAATTTACTACATAATAAATAAACTAAAAAGTTAAATAAACCGATCCTCAGCTTCTGTAACTTTGGATCAGGTCCATAGTGGGAACTGTTCCTTTAGCTGACATGGTTTAGCAACCCATGTCTTTTTAAGTCTGATGTCTCGAGTTTATTGTGAGCAAGGGTTACTATAAGCCCGCGTGTCTGAAAGTGACTGAAAGTAATGGCTACTACGTCTGTGTTAGGTTTGGATTATAGTTCACTTCTCAAGCTCCATGATATTTCAAGGGTAGAAGAAATGTTAGTCCTTATTTTAAAGGCTGTTTCTCATTTTGTGCTAGCAAATGAGTGTAAAAAGCAGGAAGGATTGCCCTGTCAATTTTTTTTTTTGGTTGGCAATGTTTTTATCATGTTTCTTTTGACACACAACTGGTACGTATTAGCTCTTCATAGTGATGTGAGCAAAACATCAGGTGTATGACCTGTGAGTGAAGCAGTTAGTATAACAGGACCTGTTGAGATCAGCCATGGGTAGTAAGTGCTCAGGGTTTGAAAGGGAATTGGCAAGCATGTGATAAAGCTTGCCAGCACCAATGACCAAGTATGACAACACTTTAGTGACAGTACTATGATGAACATAGTAGGCTTGAAGAGGTTTTTACCTCACAGTAGGCTAAAAAGGAGTGGAAAAAAAAAATTGTTTCTGGTGGTCTGTCCTGGTTTTAGCTGGGCTAGAGTTAATTGTCTTCCTAGTAGCTGGTACAGTGCTATGTTATCGAGTTAGGTTTGAGAAGAATGCTGATAACACTGATGTTTTGAGTTGTTGCTAAATCTTGTTTAGTCTAAAGTCAAGGATTTTTCAGCTTCTGATGCCCAGCCAGCAAGAAGGCTGGAGGGGCACAAGAAGTTGG
>JANHGO010000043.1:11650627-11816032 GCA_024606505.1 Aquila spilogaster
CCATTTTAACAGATAATGCAGTAGTGATTAGATGCAGCCTCCTAAGAACTTGCTCAGGTCTGACAGCAAAGCACAGGGTATGTTTATAGAGTTGAAAAGAGATAATACAGAATCAGACCAATAAATCAGTGAATACTATATCAATAAAAGAAACAATTTTGAATGCCCTTAATTGTAAAATGATTGGTTTAATTTATTTAAAACATAACAATTTTTTAATACTTGGTTAACCTTGCCATGTACAGAACATAATGAAGGAAAACGTCTACTAATTAATTCCTTTGGAAAAGGAAACAACCGATGGAATGAAAGGAAATAATGTTCTTTAAAAGATTATTGCTATGCTTTGCATGTAAAATATACTCTGACATTCTTGTTTGAAATTATATTTATCACTGTACACCCAGTGCCAGCTTTTCCTCCAGACTTACTGTACTATCTACTGTAATATGGAAAAGCTATGCAGCTTACTTTCTTGCTTAGCGATGGATTGTTGTATTTTTATGACAGTCATTAGTGCATGGCTTAATGTTGGAAGGAATATTCTATTTCTTACTAAGACTGGAAATCAGAGTTGGGCTTCCAAGTCTTCTGCCAACTGTCTCTGGCTTTTGCAGAAAGGGTAAATTGAAACAGCTCCTGTCACATGTGGGCAGCATGCATACAGTGTGGTTAACCATCCCTGTTAAACCTGGGTAGTAAACTGAGATGGAGAAGGCTTCTCCCAGACAGAATAAGAACTGTATTTCTTGTCCATTATCATGTTTCTTCATCCATTTGCTTTTGCTGTGAGAAGAACTAAATGTATAGATGTGACATCCTCCCAGAGGTATTAAGCGAGTTTGGGATAATTCTCATAATTAATGCATTAATTCCCAAAGTTAATGAGAAGACAGCATTAACCAAATTATATCTACAGTCTTTTCTTTATCAGTAATTCCAGAATTGCAGGGTAGGGGCATGGGCAGGAGAACAACAACAGTAACAACAATCAAACAAAACACTGACACTACATTTTTTCCCAGGAAGTTAGGTTTCAGTAGTTGTATATGGTTCATGGCATATATGCAGCAGATTATTATTTGGCTCATCTCAGTATAAAACACTTAGAGTAAAAGAAGTTTAACATCAAAGTCTTAATCGTGACAGATTTATTTCATTAAGATTGATTTTCAAATATTGATGTGTTTGGTCCATTATATGTGATTAGAGATAGGGGGAATATCAAGCTTGTCTGTATATTTCTCTTTCAAAGAAGGTGCTTAATATCTAGCTATAGGATTTTTTTTTTTTCTACTTTCATCTAAAATACCAACTATGTGTTGAACATTCTTGAAAATTAAACTGGAAGAGATATGGAAAGTTTGCCATATACGTCTCCATTTAAGATACCTATTGTCAAGTCTTTTAATGGAAATGTACTGATTTATAAGATTTTTACCTAATTCTTGTTCAGTAGAATGAGTTGCGTATCACACTGAGAAGCACTGCACATGAAGCGCCTTTGAAGTTTTTGTATTTGCTGATCTGTTCTAGCTTTGTAAATAGTATTGTATATTTATCCTTGTAAAAACTTTGCAGGTTATATGCAATCTATGATTTTATAGATTCATATTATTTACATTGATTTCCAATCAGATGGATAGTTAGGGCAGACACTGGGATTTAAATTAATGAGATTCTTCAAAGATGCTATACTTCGGTCTGTTTCAATTAAGAAATATATATGAAAATCGTTGCCAAGGGGTTTAAGGACATTTGGGAGGTTAAAAAGTACTGTTCTCTGTTTGTTGCCTTCAAAGCTTGATAGAACTTCTTGTTAATCTATGTCGTAAAAAAATCAATAATTTTATCTAAATTGCTTTTGCTTATCTGACTATAATTCTGTATAAAACAGGCCAAATACTCTTCAGGAATCTGTAAACAGTCAAACAATAATTTCTTGTTCAAAATAAGTCTGCTAAGTTTATGCGCCCCTGTTAGAGTATGCATGACTTTACAAAACCTACAATGATGTGCATTTGTAAGGTTCAGCACAAAGTGAATGTTTTTCATTAGGAAACGTCGGTCACTACACATTGGATAAGCAACAACAGCTTGAGGAGACAAAGGCCTATGAAAATTTGTTATCACTGTTTTAGTTAATATTCCTGTGAAGTAGAAATGCTTTTAGCCTGTCAAGGCCCAGGTTCTGCACTGATAGCAGTTCTTGAAATTATGAAAATAAGCTAAACAGAGAGATTTGCATTAGATAGCTGTCCAGCAAATGATTTAAATGTTGAGTACTTTGTGTTAAAAATACAACGTGGGCTGCCTGTAACGTTTTCAGGTCAGACAGTGATGTGAGGTAATTATGAGGTTTCCATGAGATATCTTGATAAATCTCTAATTGTTTTTGGAAATATACCTGTATGAGGAGTATAGAGGGAATCTGAGAGGTAGTAAGTCTATCTCTTTTTTTATTCTAGTTGGAGGTATGCTTAAACATTAATCAGTGGATTAATAGATAACTTAAAGTATTTGAACTCCCTTATGTTTTTATATTGATTGCAATTTCAGAATACTGAATGTGGGTTTCTCTTGCAGTATGAGTACTTCAATGCTGTGCTTATAAATGAAAGAGATGAAGAAGGGAACTATCTGGAGCTGGGAAAAGAGTTCATTCTAGTGCCAAATGACCACTTCAATAACTTGCCTGTAAATATCAGTCTGAGTGATGTCCAAGTACCAACCAATATGTATAATAAAGGTAAGATAAGGGTTGTTTTATTTCATCATTCCTATGACCAAACATAAATTAGTAACTTTTTTGCTTATAAACTGGAACTTTTAATGGGCAGTGTATTGTGTTCATTTTACAATTTGCAATTGTTCTGAGATCGCAGGAGAAGAACATTAAAAGCATGCCACACAACAAAATATTTTACAAAACTGTCAAAGTCATTGGCAATGTAATGTGGCCAAGAGTTTGTGTATTAGACTTGCATGAATTCTCCCGTACAATATGGCAGAATGTTTATTCCTACAAATTACTTTCCTATGAGCCAGAATATCTTTTTAGTGTTTTGCTTTCAAGCAGGTGGGAGTAATTCTGTATTTGACTGTATACATAGCTGGTGTGAGTTTTCTGTTCATATTTAGGAGTAATAAGCTACACTGAAATTTCTAATACCTTGACTATTTGTCATATAGGTGCTGTATAGCACATAGTACTAACAAAAAAAGCTGCATTAAATGGTATTTTTAGGAATGGTGGACTTAAGCCTGAAATTGGGTAAAGAAATTGAACTCAGATACGTGCGTGCTCATTTTCCTTTTACCACTTCCCTTTGATCAGGAAACAAAATTTTGTAATTTTATGGTGCTTTGGCAGCACTTGTCTATTTTTTATGAAGCCAATAATAATAAAAAAGTAAAGCACAGACTTTTTAAAACCATGTCTGCAGAGTATTTGTCATTAGTCAGTAGAGAGCTGCCTAATCTCATTATCTGGTTCCTCTTCCTTCTTTTAACTATGCTAAAATACAGCTAAAAATACATTAAATGCTTTCCTTGTAATTCAGTCCAGGCTAGCAATTGTGATAATTCATGCAAGGATATTGTGTACCACAAATGGAATGAGTAGTAGTTCAGGTAGGTTGGGCTTGTAGAATTGATTAAAATGGCAGTTTGTCTTCTAAATTATGAATCTTGACAAGCCAAAAATTGTGCATGTCTTAAAAAGAATGCCTTAAAATAGAGATTTCCAAAGAACAAAGCTTCCTAGAGAGCATTAGAAAGGCTATGGAATGATTAATATGGAATATTTTTAAAAGATTTAGAAAATGTTTAAAGGTTCTAAAACTACCAAGTGGTTTGTGTTGCGAAAGTGCTATTATTAGATTAATAGAGCCTGTCTATAAATTAATCCATTCTAGAATTTTTATTTATATATATTACCATCCTTACTAAATAAAATCAAAAAGGGGAAAAAACAAAAAGAATGGTTGCAAAGGGATATATAGTTCAGGCAATCATACTCTAGAGAAGCAAACAAGCCTGACGCTATGCATAGAATCCATTTTAAAATGCTGATTAATTGCAGATAAGGGCAAAGTCAAAGGGCTTGTTGCATCTTGTTTTGGCCTCTAATGTAGGGTCTGCCTTCAGAGATGTGGGAGATAGAGCTCTGTGATGATTCCTGTTTTCACTTCATCTAATTCAAACCAGCCGTAATCATTACTTTAAGCAGCTGCAGAAACACATTTTTTATCATTTAAACGAATTCCAACTGCTGAAATCTGGTTTCTTGCTGACATTTTCCATACACGTGGACATGATGGTCCCAGTTTGAAGACTGAAAATGTCTGGAAATGTTAGTCTTACTATGAAGAAGAGGTCTATATACTTATATTTTTCATTGCCCATTTCTCAAGTTCTGTAATGCAGTGGAATGATAACAATTTAATCAAATCCTAGCCTTAGGGCACAGGAGGTAGATATTGATAGGTTTATAACCAGTCGTCTGAATATCTATTACTATAGAAATGTCTGCTGTTTGTTTCCAAGTTATGTTCTATTTTGTGGAATTAATAGGCAAAACCACAGCCAAAACTTACAGTTTAAAGCAGTGCGACCTTTTAATTTTTAAACACAGGTCTCTCAAGTCAGCCTACAAAAATGAACTTTATATTGATAAGCTAATTCTAAACTGTTGCATTTTCTTTTTGTATTTTGCAGTGTGTTCAGAGGATAGTCAGAGGGCTATCCAACCACAGAGCTGGAGAATCTGCCTTAGTCCAAAAGACTTCTAGAGCTCAGTTATTTTAATTTAGACAAAAGATAATTAGAAAATTAACTAGCTGATCTCCAATAAAATGTAAATCTGGTTGCCACCATTTAAAAAAAAATGAAATTGGACTCAGTTAAAATATGATGGTGTATTTTTTGTTATTGTTTTTATGAAGATAGTTAATCATTTAAGCAATTTACAGTGGTTTATGAGAAGGTTGATGTGTTTTTTTTTTTTTTTTTTTTTCTCCTGTCTAGAAGATCTTAATCAAGACCAGATTCTTTTTGTTTATCATTTAAATAATACATTGTCTAGAATTAGTTTAGGGAAAAACTTTGGCCTGGTCAGCTTGCGTGATCATGATGATCCTTTCCAGCTGTAGAATCACTAAACTGAATGCTCACAGTCCCTGACTAAGCTCTAAATGAGATTGGCTTAAAACCATGGGACATAAATACAATTGCTCTTATTTAAATGTCTTCTGGCTCTTTTAGTATCTGCATAGAAAAGATTAAAAATATGAATAGTAGCAAGACTATATAATTCCTATTCTAAGGAAACCATCAACTTTAGACTCTGAAAATATAAAGAAAGAGGAGATTTCATGACTTGATGATGATGAAATCAAGAAAGCTCAAATGCCATAAATATCACAGCTATGAAATTAAAATTTAACATGGAATTTTTGAAGGGAAAAATGAGCTGAAACAAAAGACTGCCAACTTGATTTGCAAGTGTATTCGTAACTTTGGTGCTGTCTTTGAGCACAGATTACATGGCCCTACTGTAGGTATAGAAGAAAAAGTAAATCAGTCATTTTTGCTTTTCAGTACTTTTGAGTTTGACATTAGCATAAAATGGGAAGAGTTGGTCTGGTTAATGATGTGTCTTTGTGTGTTCTTATGCTGTTTGCTCCTCTCTCCTGTAAAGGCATGAGGCTTAGGAAACAATTTTGACATTCCCCTAATGACAATATACTGAAAGAGTTTGGGGAAAAAAATATTGGATGATTATTCTTTACAGATGAGTATATTCACTTAATCCCAACATGAAGAGACCTCTCCCAGCTCAGAGCTGTTTCACAGCAAGGCTGGTGATTCGTTCAAATCAAACATGTAAATGAGATTTGCCTCCTTCATTTTTCCTGAAAATGACTACTTCTGGTAATATTTTGCTTTTGAAATATTAAAATACTGGGATTCTGAATCTATCAGTACATTTTGTTTCTCCACTTTAAGCATGTGTGCATTAATTGCCTGTAGGCACAGGATTTGCAAGGCGGTATTCTTTTTTGAGCAATGAATAAATAACTAAGATTAAGTAAGACATTCTGTGATAACTCTCTTAGCGAGCAGTAACCCCTTCTTCCATCCTGGAATTTGGTAAACGGCAATTATCAGCTGTGTATAGATTTCTGACAAAGCGAGGGAAAAGGTTCTTCAGTGAATTAATCAGATGGAGGAGAAAGAGAGGAAAATTTAAAGGAAAAAATTTCAGTTTTGGAAAGTGCACGATCAGTCTGAATCCCATTTGGACAATGCATTACCAAGTCACAAATCCAGGCACAAGGACAAATATGTATAGAGGGCTGCTTAATTCAGTTGCTGAGTTTTTTAATTACTACTAATATTATTTAATAAAGTTTATTTACATGGGTTATATATCGGCACTAAAGCAAATTTTCATCTCTTACATTCATTGTTTAACAGTCAGATATTAATTTAGAAAGTAAAGGAGTATAATGCAGTATCTTTGAACGTATGCATCTTCCTGCATATCAGTTGATGCATTTTAATCTGCAATTATGGAAGAGATTAATAAAAATTATCAGCTATTTTATGTTTACATAGTTTCAGCATTTGCTTATGTACTTTCTGAGATGCTAGCAGTGTGTTTAGAATAACCTGGGAATGTAATATATGTATATAATTAAAAAATAGATGGTTGGAATGTGGGCTAGGCTTTCTGGCATCCATCCATGAAGAACATGGTTTCTGGCAATAGGGTTGCCACTAGCAAAGGTGTGGGATTCTGTAATGGATTTAGGTATGCAAGGGGATGATAAAGGAGAGCTTCAGAACACTCAAATCTGATATTATATTGTGAATATATGAATATAGAAGTAAAACATATCAGAATCTTATCTTTTCTTAGTTTAAGAATGCAGATAGAAAGCAGAATTTTAAGTTAAGACTTTGTCCAAAATACATGCTGTATCTCAGCTGAAGAACATACTCATTTTTTAGTTTTCTAAGTCTAGATCACATCATATTATTTCCCTAAAGTTGTGCTCAGTAATTACATAGTTTCTTCTATTGAGTTTATGCTCTACATGCTCAAAATTTTTTCCAGCTCTTGGAAGAGGTTTATAAACACCTCACTAAATAATGTGATACTGTTCCAACTATTTTCCTGAATCTTTTGGATTGCAGAAGAATGTAGATGAAAACCAAAGCCAGAGTGGATGTATCCTGATGACATATGCTTAGAAAATTCTAAAATATGGGACCTGTTGAAAAGTGAAGCATAGCATAGTACTGTACCAGAGGTTACACGCATCAGGATCTCAGATGCTCATGCATTGCGTAAAATCTACAACATTCAGAAGGATGTTGATAAATATATTATCACAGTATCAGCTGAAATCAGCTCCCTGGGAACACTAACAGGATGCTATTTAGACATATCAGAACAGGCACCTATCTGCCTGGAAGACTTGTTAATATTTTTCCATTTCTGGGGAATTACTCCAGTGATCCTTGAATATTTCTGAGATTTGAAATTGCAGAATATTATCAGAGTGTAGCAGAAATGCTAAGTCACGGCCCGAAACAGTGATGGAGCACCTGGTGGGAAGGCAGGGCCAACCCAGGGGAGCTCAGGTGCATGCAATGCAAATGTTACCTGAGTAACTGGAAGGAGAGGAGCCAGGATCCACCCCTTCCCAGACCTCATTTAAAGGTTGGCAGTGGAGGTGAGGGCATCTCTTGCTGGAGATCCCTGCCTGCCTGAGGCCTTCTAAAGGTAGGCAGCTCTTTTCCTTCATTTCCACATCCACTGCATTTGGGCTTGTTCTCATTTGCTGTAGCCAAAGGCTTTGTCACTCCGCTATTATTGCTGTACTCTCCATCCCATTATAGCATTACAAAGAGTAACTCTAAAGTGTAATAATTATTACTGATTTATAAGGACAGTGGATGCATCACGTTTTCTCAAGTGTTTGTTTTGTTTTTAAACCATCTTCAGTTGTTATTAGAGCTAGAATTTTGGATTTTAAGAACTTTACTATCTGCAGCTACTGGTTAGGAATGAAGGAGACAGTATGATCAAACTAGTCTCTAATTTGATTGCATTGACTAGTTTGTTTTTTTAAATCCGTGAACAGGAGCTGACTCAGATCTCTAGATAAAAATAAACACAATGAAAGGTGAAGTGATGCATGCAGGCCTTTTACAGTGGGAACAGAATAATTAAATGGCTTATCGCAGTTGGATACAAAAAAACATTCCGTCTCTGCTGAATCTCTGTTTAGTGTATATGTATTCAATATAATAATTTCTTCACTGAAATTTAGACATAGGGGAGACTTCTGCACCTGAGCTTTTCCAATTATAAAAATACTCTTTATTTCTAAATATGTTACATGTCATAAAATATTCACAGTAGGTCTACCTCTGAATGTAATCTGGGCTAAAATACCTCTCTTGAAGGAAGAAAACCTTCCCAAGTCTTCTTGGGAAGAGGAAAAAAAGCATTATTAGATGAAGTCTGTTTCACTTTTCTGGTTGGGTATCTACTACCTCAGTTTCCCATGTTTTTCTTCTCAAGGTGACACAAAGATTGAACAACATTCTCCAGGGCTACTTTTGTACCAATAAGGTGAACTTGCACAGTTGTAGTTTCCTCTTCATACAGAACTTTTCATTTGTTCTCTAAAAGGGAACAATTTTTTCCTGCCTACTAGAAAACCTGTTTTCTACCCTGAAATTTCATCTTCATTTTTGATTGGAGCTAGGTCTAGCTTGAGCTTCTTTGTGCTATGGACTATGTGGAGACTTTCTTTATCTTTTCTTTGTAAGATGAATACCTGTAATGAAATTATCAAGTGTATCTCAAGATACAATTGGATGTTTATTGTCAGCTGCAGCTTGTTGGGGATAAGAAATTCCTGCTCTCTGCCACTTGTCCTTCAAGGGTATTACTGCCCCAATTCAGACCATCTGTCAAAAGCTGTTCTGTAAGCTCTTCCCAAAGCTAGTTTAGTTAATCAGTCAGCATTTTTTTTTTTCTAGTAGGGTGAAATTAGAAGCATTTTGACTGAACTAGAGTGGGGGTGACTGTATGAATGTATCGACTACCTTTGGATAGTAGTTTCTGGGAGATGGCTGTGCCGATGGAGGTAAGATAGGGAAAACTGTGATCTCTGCTGGGGATCAAATGCAGTTTGAGCAACATGTCTAACTTTGTGCTAAAGAGAAACAAGAGAGGACAAATAATTACTTTTGGCAGTAGAGAGGAAATAGGCTTACATAAGTTGATTTAAGCTAATGGGAGTTTTTCCTTTGTACTCATCTCTGGTTTACAGTATATAATCTTGTTTAACTCACTAAATTTTATAATGGAGGAATATTTCCTAGAGGATAAACCTTTACCCTATTAACACAGCTGACAGTGGAATTAAACGCATTCTACAACTTTGCAAGAAGGAAGAGTCCAAACTTATTACCCAGATAAGCAATATATTTCCAACCTCTGGGTGCTCCTAATAATTTTTAATGTACCTTTGTGTACATCACTAGCCAGTGTCAGAGGAAATGACATACAGGTACATCTGTGCTACATGGTGGAGAGTTGTGCAGTATGTTAGCACAATGGATCTTGGCACATACACGTAATTCATTGGAGTATTGCATGAAAATATGAACAAATATGGTTGTATGAGCGTGGTTCTGCAAAAAAAGTTACCAAGACCTGACCCTCAATAATTATAATTTATTAAGGTACAGCACGAGGTTAATGTCTCTATTTTGCTTCACATCCCGAGACAGCTAGATTGCAGCTCTGCACTGTCCTCCTTTTGTACAGTGCATGACATATAGCTTTCAAGAGACATATTTTTGTACGCCAATATTATAGTGCTTGCTTGTTTTCCCATAGTTTGCTTCCAGTGAGATTCCATTATGTAGCCTGAGGCACAATTTCTCATGTTAAACTCTGTGACCCTTACAACAGTTTTAGATGAGACTCAGTAATCTGGGACTCTTCAGCACAGCACTTCCCCAGAAACAGTTATGTTCCATTGATTTCCAGGGTCTTAAAATCTAATGCTTGCTGAACTACTGTGCTATGTGTGGGGAAATTGAAGGCTATGCTTAAAAGTTCTGTGGAACTGCCATCTACATCTTTTAGCTTGGGCTTTTCATGTTTTACTCCTACTGAACTCATGGGGTGAATACTGCATGAATACTTAAATGCTAGTCTTTCTCGATGCACACAAGCTAAAACACCTTACCTGTACAAATGGATAAGCTTGTTCTGAACAGATTGTCTTGGAAAATTTTCTTGTTTGATTTATAATGGTATCTATTCAGATTAATTTGCTCGGTAAAATGTCCGCTCTTAGGTCGAAATAATTAATTCCTAAGACTCTGGGAAGAGAATTGATTGCTGTCTTTGAAGTGTCCTAGGTGAAATGTTGATTGACATATGGAAAAGCAGAATGTAGGGGGAACACACAAAAGGGGCTTATTAACATGACAGTACAGTACATACGTACAGTAAAGTCTACAGTAATTATTTTCTAAGTGGCTTTCTGATCCAGGAAGGCACTTAAAAGAAACTTCCAACTTGTTGCTCAAGCTGAATTAACGTGTCAGTGCCTGGGCATGAGCAGATAGTTATTTAAATTTCTCCTTCTGTAGAGTCGATATCAGTAACTGCCCTATCTAAGAGGTAAAGGACTCTGCTTCAGGGAGAAAGTGTGCTCTGTGCAGGGAGAAGGAAATGTGTTAGAATTGATTACTGATTTTAGTAATGATATGTTAAAAAAAATATATGAATTATCCTCAGAAGTGTAGGGTCTGGAAAGTTACTCTCCAGCTTTCATTTATAATAGAGAATGGGATTTACACTATTACACTATTTCAACTTTTTCCTTATAGAGTACATTTTAAATTAAGGAGGTTACATGAACTTCTAGCACGCTCCTTACAATGATTTCTTTTTAATGCTGACATTATTTACTTCAAGTAGATTTTTCTTGGCATTTTTCTACAACTTGGTCTGATATTTCATTACTGTCTTTCAGCATACACAGCTGATTTTTCTGACATTGTGGGCCAACATCATAAAATAGGAGGAGTTACTTTAGTGCAATCAAGTCATCAGCACAAACTAGCTAATGGTGGTGACTCTGAAAAATAGTACTTTGCAGTTGAGAATTTTCTCTGTCAGGCAGTGTTATTGTGCTTTTTGTATCTGCTGTAGTTTCCATGGAAGTCAATAGGAGATATTACTTTTGTAGCTATCCACATACTTCATCACTGTTTCATGGTTAGATTGGAAGATGTATTTTAAGGGATGACCTTTCTTAAGGAAGCTGGAAAACAGCTTGGTCATGAACATGTTAAAAATTTGTTTCCCAAGTCCTGCTTGTTTGAGGTATTTAAAAATCATGATGAATAAAATGATGATTTCGGATTGCAGGTTGTTGAATATCTATCCAGGCATGTTTAGGTAATGAAGTAGCCTTAGTACAAGATGTTGCTGAGTCTTTACTCACAGAGTATAAGAACGACAACAAAACAGTAATAACAAAAATTTGTGATCAATGTTATGCAATCCAAGAAATAATCTACTGCTTTGAAAAATAAGAGCAATACATTTTAACCTAGGGAAGTCTGTATGTCTGTCTTCTGTCTGTTGGACTTTCCATCCTCATCCTGTGGTATAGCTGCTGTTTTGGTCTTTTTGAAATACAGGAAGGGGTTTTATTAGTGCTTTCCATAACTGCATAGTTTTTCTGTGATGCATGCTGAAGACTATGAGTATTTTCAAGCATTTCTGTCAACATGGGATATGGTTTATGTCAACTAACAAACATAAAGCATGTAATTTGCTGCTGAGAGTTGCAAGCTGTGTCATCAACACATTAGGAAAAAAAAAAGATTAATGGATATAAATTACAATTAGAAGTTCAATAATATATAAACAAGAACAAAAAAACCCTACCTTACTTAATGTAGCCAAAATATGTTTTTTTTTCTATCATTAGTGTCTCACTGAGAATAATTCTATGCCACTGAAATTGAAATACATTTAAGTGTTAGCAACCCTTTTCAGTCTAACAGTAATCACTCCTAACAAGCATGGGTTTATTAAAGTGATTAAAAAATATCTTACACGACCTGAAATATTCTTGGGCTTCACTCATTTTAGAGTCAAGACTAAATATCCTATATTTTTTCTATGTACTCCTCATCAATTTTTATTATTGCTCCCATTATTTTCACAATTCAAGTGCTTTCCTCCTGGAGAGCCCAGATTTAGCGTTCTTCCATGATTAAGTACATTTATTTACTTAATGTATTTTTTTCCCCACTGGCTCATGATGCACTTCTGCAAAATAGGCTTTATCTCTTTCTCTCAGAGCTTTGAGCATGACACAATTATTTGTAGAATGTCTGTCCTGTCTTTTGTGCCTTTCTTTGTCTCTCTCATCCCCTATGATTTTATGGCTGTTGAAAGTAGAGGTTGTATCATGTGACTTAAACCCTTGTTTAAAAGCTTTGTGCTTGATGATGATTATTACAGAAAATAGACAAGCAATTATTTACATGCTCTCATATTATTTTCTGGGTTGTAGGTGTTTTCTTATTGCAGTTGTTTCTACATTTCTGCCTTGCAATCTTTATACTTAATTGCATCACTAATACTTAAAGAATTGATTTACAAAAAGTATGAATGCAATGCTGCTTTGAATAATTCAGAACTCAGTATCTTTAGTAACAAAAGTGTCAAGTCTAGTCTGTGCTTCTCTGCTTTCCGTGTTTACTTAATATAGAAGCATTGCAAAAGTAGATTTCAAACTCAGGCTTCACAAATTTTCTTCAAGTTTTGCTTGATCACTTTAAAGACTGGTAAAGAATATCATCTGTGTCAAATGGCATTTCCATTGCATGATTGTAACTGCGTGTTAAAGGATGAGTTTAGGCACTACAAGTCAATAAATGCAGGCTGTTACCAAAAGTTTTGATTGCATAGGGAAAAAAAAATCTACTGCGTGTAATAGAGCCTTCTCTAGAAGATATTGAAACATGATGAACCACAGCCATTTTTTGATTAAGGGAGTTTTTTTCAGTTTGCTACTTAAAAAGAGCTATGAATATTGCGCAGTCATACTTTCCTATCAACTGCTTCCAAGAGGCTGTCAAAATCGAAATTACCTATTATCAGGAATATTAGAACCAAAAAAAATTCATTTCTCAAGTGATGCAGAAAGGCTATAATCTGCAACTAGCAGATACATAAAACCACTTTCCTGCAAGGTGTGAAATTAAGAAATAAAATCTTGTCTGTCACTGTCGTATATGATTTTATGGACTATGCTTCTGAAAATTCAACATCCTGGAGTTGTTATTTAAATAGTCATAGCCACATATTGTCCTGGGCCACTATATTTATGTTTTGAAATCCTTCCACTGAATTGTTTGTCTTCACGTTTTAAGATCTTTAGGACAGTGTTTGCACTGTCTTCCTAACTTTGGTCATTGTTTAATTTAAAAGGAATTTTGTTAGTCTGATTTAGTCAAGGTTGCAGCGAATTTCCTATCTTCCCATATTTCTTTGTTTTAACTCTTACTGGCTATTGGACAAAGATACATAGACTTCTCTACTTGTTCCGTCTGCTTTTGCTCAAATTCTGCCTTGGATCCAATTCCCAGAGTCTCCTTGGGCTGCTGCTTTGTTCTTGCAAAAGGCTTTTGCTTCACAGATACATTTTTTTAATTCTCTGTATTGAACAACAAGCCTTATGGAAATGTTGGCATCACCGTGCAAGATGTGTACTGTGCTTTATCTTTCTTGTATCCTAGTCTGTGTCTCTGGCTGTGGATCTAATCTATACATTTCTCCTACATCCACATCACCATGGCAACTAGATGTCAGATACGAGCTACACAGTAACATTAGGTTTTTATATTAAAAGCTGTATTCTCTACCACTCCTTATTCAGTAGCTGTTGCTTAGTTACTTGGGGTTGGTCTTTGTCTTTTGACAAATGTGAGCCTGTGAAGGTTTGCTAATATGCACTATCTTAGATATGGTTTTAAGAGACTTTTTGACCTGAAAAACATCTATTAATCATGATGTCTCCCATACGTCCTTGTTGCTTCCTGGAGCAAGGTAGTAATAACAATTTACCATTGATCTATAATGGTAGAAAATTAGTCAGTCTTCTTTCATCTTTCCATTTTCTGTATTGCTTTTTTTCTGATCAGTATTAGCTTGTCTGATGGTTGGACTGAAGCCATGGAGTCAGCATTTCAGCTCCTATGGCTAAGAGGTGAAAGCAGCAGCTACTTAATGCTGCTTCTGCTGTTCACTTGGGTCTGCCTACTAGGTAACACATACATAATGGAACATCCGCAACATGTGTTGGTGCTCAACTGAGAGCATTGGCAAGGCTCCTGCAGGTAATGAATCCTTGTTAGCTTATGCTCTGCCATGCTAGTTCAGCTCATTGACTTCCAGCACTGGAACGGGTACCTTGATATTGCTGTGCGCTGCACCTACCTGGGTATGTGTGAATAAGCTAAGTGTGAGCAAAGGGATCTCTGTTGCCTCAGTGTCAACGACCACGAGCTCACGATGGGTTCCTCTGACTTACCTCTCCAGAAATTATCTCAGGTTTGTATGTTCAAACTGAATTTTTTCCACTTTTGCAACTCATCTGGTTTACTTTGAGAGATGTGATATTGGAATGACCAATGAGAGAAATGGCATGTTAACCATTTGAACTTCAAAAAATTACATTTTTTTTTCCCCAAGAATAAAGTAAATGAAGTTCAAAAGTAAAAGTAACTGATGATTGGTTGAGAATGAATGGATAAGAAGCAAGGTATTGGCAACATCTCTTTGAATCAATGATCTAACTGATGTTGCAGAACTAACTGAAGTAAGATGCAGTCAGCTGAGGCTTTTTAAGTAGTTTTTAACTCAAGCGCTATTACTCTCCATAGTCTCAACATCTCTGATTTGGAGGCATAACATGTTTGGGATGCTAATTTGAAGTGGGTTGGATAAGTTACTTCAGCTTCACTTTTGATTATCTTGGAAATTACCCACTTTACCCAAGCATGCCTCAAGTGAGATAGGTTCTCTTCTGGCCTGTTTACAATCAGCATCACTGAATGAAAAGACATCTTAAGCATCTTAGCACTCATTCTGTGAAGGGAAGTGGTGTTTTGTTGCCTTATGTATGAGTTTCACGCCTGAAGTTTGTGCCAGAGCCAGGCATTATGTATTTAATGAATCTGTCTGCAAGAAGTTATGGGATTCTTTTTCCATCATCAGCAATAGGAATAAATTCTACCCAAGCAGCTTTAGGAAACTTCAGCAAAGATACCATTGTCCTTCCCCAGAAGCAGTTAACTTTGTCTTTCACAAATGGCAAAGCAGTTCAATCACTTGAAACATTCAAGGTGTCTTCCTTCCTACCTTTATTCTTTGCAATGTGAGTCAGGAAGAAGATTGGTTTTGCAGTTTTCTTGTTGCTCACTTCCATTTTTTTGTAACTGCTCTGTAAGCCAAAGAAAGGTTTGAACCTATATATATATATATATATATATATATATATATATATAAAAAGGAATAAAAGTATCAGTAAGTACACACATCAGCTGTATACAGGTTCTTGTGTGTCGGTTATATATATTATGCCCTTAGCGTACTACTGGTATTATATGCCTAATTACTATTTGAGACTCATTTCTACTTTGTGTCGGTGTAGAATTTCTTGTAGGCTTTCATTCGTCAGTAACTTCCGGTGTGCAAACTGATTCCCTCTTTTCCTGAGTAACACATCTTTATAAAAACTATACTGAAAATGAATTATAGCTGATTTGTTCTCCTCTAGAGGAGAACTAAGTTTTCTTACTTGTGTTTATTTGATTATTTTAATGAGAATAAGCAATCAGAGTATTCTGTTATTGATTTAAAAGAACAACCAGGAAAAATTACTGAGAGTAGCTTTCAGTGTAACATATGTTAATGAAAGAAATTCTCACAATTCAATGCAAGATTATCTTTGGATTGAGTTTACATGCTAGAAATAGATTGGGGAGTTTGTTTTTCAGTTTTTCTTTACTTAAAGATTTTTCAAGACTTTATTTCTCCCATGAACTATGTTGGGAAAACATTCTTTATCTTTACACTTAGAAGTAATTGACATAATAGGTTTGAAACCTTTAGGATGGAATATTAAAAAAACATTTGATTAAATGGTGGTGCGGGAAATGTTACAATTGTAGTTTTTTCAGTATGGAGCAGAGAAGATTGACATTTACAAAAAGAATCATGGGAGTCTATCCAAAGATGCATTTTGTTCATTTTGTCTACTATCTTATAATAGAGTAAATATTTCCCTCTCTTTCCTGCCACATAACACAGATCCTTCTTGGATTTTTCTTGGATCTGTGTTGTGTGAAGAGGAGAAAAGGACGCCTGCTCTTCTGGTCAAGTATAAGTATGCTTGGCTAGAATGTAAACTGTTTCAGAATACCATTTGGCTAAAATCCTACAAAGATATTTTTACACTGTACTTTGTTTATCTAGGTGTCTTTCTTGCAGCCTTTAATTTGGCACATTCCTAAAGAAGCAAATAACGTTAAGAATCCGTAAGTGATTTTGTAATGTATTTGTTCCACGATGCATTTGTTCATCTGCTCAGTGTTTTCAGTATGTTTTAATGTCAGCTTCAGAGAGGTATTGAACCAAACTTTTTCATATCAGTGAGGCTTTTTCCAACGTTTTGTTTGAGTATAACTTCCATTCTACACAAATGGTGCAAATGTTCTTTTGTGCAAGAAGAAAGAGCGACAAAAGGTTCTTAAACACAACAGCATTAGGAGAAGATGGACTTGAGAGTGAGGTGCAATTATTTGTTATGGTAATAGGTAACTGCTCTTATTGCTGATACTTAACACATTCATATTGTGTTGATGCTCCCAGGAATGTATCAATAGATGTTTAAATTGTTTAGTATAGCCCTATGTGATTGTAATACATTTTACAGATTACAGCATTACTCTCTAAAGGTTCTCACGTCTCCATTTGTTGTACATAACAGGTATGGTGGTTAAAAGAAGGTCTTTAATGTCTCCCATTCAAATTTTTATTATGGGACTTCCTTGCACTGGTGGTGTAACTAAGTTAGCCTGTTTCTGTAATTCTGTCTCTCTCTCTGATTATCAAAACAATAGAAACTTTACATTTATTGTGAACTATAAGTTTACAGTTTGTATGGCCTTTTTTAAAATAGTTTTAGTAAGATTTTATGAGCAGGTCCATCCTTGGGCGGTTTCTGTGAGGATGACTTTTATTTTAAAGGCTGTACCTTGCCTTTGTCATATATCACTTTGACAACAGCTCTGCTACAGTTGCTTCTTTTGGTATGTTGTGCATTAAATATTTTACAGCACAGTTGGCTTCGTTTAGTAGCAGTCATGTTTGCTTTCTTTTCCTGTAATTTGCAATATGTTCCACTGGCTTCCTGTGTTGTTTGCCCTGATGCTTTTTCCTGCCCTGCCACTTGTGCATGTTTAGATTTCCTGGTCACTGTTCCATCAGCCTGTTCAGAAATTTCTTCTTCCCATGTGTCAGAACTGGCTGTTTTTTCAGTCTTTAATTTTGTTTCTGCAATTAAAGTGCTGTATCTAGAAGGCCTCCATTTGATTTAATTCCCATGATCTGAGCATTTGTCTTCTCTTTCCTACCTGGAAAATTTATTTCTAACAGCACTTTTCCATGTGTTTCACTTTTCCTCGGTCATACCATGGCATCCCCCAGCTCTGCCGAGTATTATCTTCTTATCTTTCAGTTGTCACAGTTTTCAATCAGTACCCTGCGAAAATGTGGAAAGGGGCACGTTCTTTTAAAAATACAGAAATATCTGTTTTCTGTGGTCACATCAATTTATAGTGTGATCCTCTCAGCGCTATGGGGCTTCGACTTGAGTTCTTCTCAGCTTTTATGGCTTTTAATGAGATTGTGAGATTGCTCTGTAGACAGACAGTGATAGCTCTCACTGCCCCATGTGCTCAACTTGTGGGACAGCAGCAGTTACAGGAGAATCTTGGTAGTTCTTCTGGGGATGGACAATATGTGACTTCTGCCCCAAACTCCTCCTTCAATTAAAAATAAATAATAATAATAATTGTTCACTTTAGACATTTACCTTCCTACTGGTTGCTTTTAGCTGTTATATCTGTTTTAAGATAAGCAGGGTCAAGCCAGGTCAGTCACTGAATGGGTATCCTCAAAGGTAGCTGTTTTACTGCAGGAAGTTTCTCATAATTCGGTAGGCAGCAACCTATTCTAAGCCAGGACTGAAACTCTGTCCCCAAATTAGTTTGGGAGGATTATACCGCTGTACTTCTGTATTCTGTAAAATTGAATTGCAGATCACCTTGTTCACTCAGTAAATAAATTAAAAAAAAAACAACCAAATATCCACCATGAAACCCAGTGTGAAAATAAGCACATCTGGCGATATTCCAATTCTACTGCTACTTCAAAAGAGAAGGGAGGTGTTATTAGAGAAATGTTGGAAGCTGAAACAACTACATAGCTACCACCGTGTCTCTATGCAATCATGCACTTGAAGTCTTTACCACCCCACGTATATGTGGAAAAGGAGTGTGATTTTTGACATTGGTTCATGGTTCTCAACACATGAAACAAAACAGGCAATCGCTTTCTTTTTTGTCTACAGATGCTTTGTTCTGTGAGTTGATGCATCCACAGTACCCAGTAAAGGGGGAGGGAGGGGAAGAGAGAGGATAAAGCAAAGGCAGTTGCTGAAATTGGCATCCAGCCCCGGCTCTTGAATATGTTGGACCACCCTGAAAAGCATTCATATTAGTGTTGAGTAGTATAATTATTAGATTGTTGGTGTATGTCCCAGTAAAGTATGTGATTTTGTTATTCTTTAAAATATGACCAGACTAAATATGTTGTCAGTGCCATCAAAACTAAGCTAATATTGTCACTATCTTTGAGCCAAAAGAGTGCTGGATTTTGCATTCTTTTCCGGTGCTTGGTCCTATAGGCTGTTCTTGTACTGCTCCACTGTATGACAGCACTGCTCTGCAATGTTGGGGGCTGTCCTTGAGGTCATGCACTGCAAAGAGAAACACCATTTTGGATGCCAGAGTCTTTGACAGCTTCCCTGAGAAATTAATGATCACATTACAAAGGCAATATGCTAGAGGAAAAAACAAAGAATTACTGGTAACAATTTTTTTTGGTAATAAAGCAGAACTTGGAAACAAAGAGTAGTATTCTGCATTTTCTTCGTAGTAACTGAATTCCTCAGTAGGTCTCCCTTATTTTCTGTGCAGCTTGCTGGAAAAACTAAAAAAGCAAGAAGCATTGAATATGTATGATTTTATTTCTGCAGCCTTATCTTCCTGTAGATATTTTTACAGATTCTGTGCATTAAAATACTTTCTGTTGTAGTGTTAAGCTTTGTCACGCTGTTGTACATCTTTCAGCCTGCAAACCTTAGTTGCCTTTGTTGAGTCTTCAGTCCTGTTTCTTAGGGTCAGCAGTATCTGTGACAGCAGCTTAATTGTTACATGCAGTAATACTGTTATTTCACCATTATATTTCACATTCCTGTCAATGTTCCTGTTTTCTCGAGGCTAGTTTTTATTAAATGTCTACACAAGCAGCAGTGGAACAAAATGCCATATAATTGCAAGCAAGCCCATCTAAGAGGCCAGGGAAAAGAAATACTTGAATTGTATTTAGCTGTTATTGCCAGGAAGCACACGTTTCAAGATGTGTGGGAGAAACTGCATTTATTGTCTTTGAAACACCTCTGTAACATCATAGAAATGATTTTGCATTTATATTAAGTTCTTATTGTTTCTTCTTCTTTTTTTTTTCTCCCCAAATTCCTAAATATTCACAAGCACTCAAGTTCCATGCCAATATTGGTAACTATTTTGGGGATATGGATGACATTCCAAAGCAGTATGAAAACAATAATGTTTTCAAATGAAGTAGTGGGGACGATTTCAGCAGAATTACTGAAACTGAGAATTGCCTGTAACTACATAATATAATAACATATCTGTTATTAGAAACAGATAAAATTTTAATGAGGCTTTAAATTGAGATCTCAGATGCATTTAGGACTGTGTAAGTGCGAAGAGATACATTCATCAGACAATCAAATTTACAACAAGGAGTTTGGTTTGGAGATCATTCTACCTGCAGATGCAGTAGTTAGTAGAGAGATATGATTTCCACTTCTGGGCTATCTGCCTGCAGTTGGTACTGTGGAAAGCTTTTTTTCCCCACTTCATTTTTCCTCCAGTATAATAAGGATTAAAGTGTGATCTAATTTACTTAATAAATAAAGTTGATGCATAAAATGTGACTTATAGATTGCTCTTGGCATATTGTAGAAATAACAGCCAGTGTAACAGATATGCAGGTTGTAGGAAGGTAGTGAATTGCCACCAGGATTAATTTTAAAGGAATCTGGTCATCCCAGATTGCATTTTAATTGCACTCTCTTGTTTATATGCTTGTTTAATGCTCCTTTCATTAAAAAGAAATCCTATTCGTTTCAGTGTCATTGGATTAATATTTTGAGTGATCAGCATTTAGATGATTAGTGCTTAGAGTTGTCAACCTAATGCAGAATATAGACTCAAATAATCATGTTCAAGGAAAATTTTTCTGGTTGTATTTCCCTGGAGTTCTGTAATTCATAGCATAGTTATATAAACACAGTAAGCAGCACCTCACGGATGGGCTAATAAAAGTAGTCTGCTATCATGGTGGTATGGATAATTTAATACGAATTCATTTTAAAAATAGCTATATATATGTATTTATTATATAAGTATATATTTTAAATGGCAGTAGGTGGATGTTAGATTCATTTGAAAGCTTAACAGCATGGACAACTAAGGCTGTCTCATGATCTGATGGAGATGACGTGTACATAGAATCCAGAGGAGATAATCTTTGAGTGGAGAGTCAAAGTGAAGGTTCTGCTTAGCTGAGGGTACTGTGGCACAGATCCCCTAGGGAAGGGCATTAACACTTAGCCTCTGAGGAATTCAGGATAGAAGATACCTGATCTGGTCAGTATTGCAAAGCACTACTGTAAAAATGTGCAGTCTTGGTATGAGATTCAAATACAAATTTCAAAGAAACAGTAGAGATTATTTTAAATATAAATTGAAGTGCAGTTATTCTATTCAGGATCAGTTTGGCTTTTCAGTCATACTGGTATTTGAAGGATATACGAAGAACTTAATGCCCTGTTGAGTCTGAGAACAGATTCCAGTTCCTAAACGAAGACTTCTCTAGAAACACTTCAGTGATTCAATTTCTCCATCAGAAGATGTGAATAAGAGCAGAGTGGAGAGGTTGCAGAGGACTGAGAAAGGGATTCTCACTTTAGTGCGTCACTTCTCATTTAATATTCAAATGCTGAACAACGGATCTCAGCCCAATCAGTATTTTGAGGTGCTGAAATATTTCTGAAAACTGATGACAGATGACAGGATAGCAGTCTTGACAGTTGATTCCTGATGTCTCAATCACAGCTTGTTATGGGAGACTTGGAAACACCCAGACAATGGTTCTTGCCAGCTAGACAAACTTGAAGAACTACATTGGACTGGTGACATTTGATGTGTGTCTGATTGGACAGATTTTAAATGTATATTTCATCTTCTAGAGAAACAAATAAATATACCAGACATATTTTAAAAACAAAATCTGTTTTCTTGACCTTGACTTTTCTTGACCAAAATATTTAGATGAAAGTAATACTTAGTGATATGTAGCTCAGACGTTTCACTTTTTGTACTGTTTTCCTTGACAAGTGTAAAGAAAGATAACAATTCACCTTTACTCCATTCCATTAAAATCACATTCTGATCAGTCTTCTGAAATGAGTAAAGTAACATTATTTTATGAGTTAATGAAAGCATCATTTCAAATGTTTGAACAAATGTTAGTGCGTATGTACACTTCTACAAATGAAATAATACATCTGCGATTTTAGTTCTGTTTATTCCTTTCTCTATTACTGATTTCATGTACAGATTGAATTGGGAACACAGTATATCCTAATTGTTTCTCATCTGTCAGCTACATTTGACATCACAGTTTGAAGTTGAGTTACTTTTTAGATGTGTTCATTTACTCTTGAAAACCAACTCTGCAACATAAAAATGTCCTTGAGCAGTCTGGGATTTCAGGAATTGCTGCCTGGGGGAGTTTCTAGGATGTAATAAAAAGAAGTAACTTATTTTCAGCATCAAGGATCTGTTTTGTACTTCTCTCTCTCTGTTTCTCTCTCTGGGGGTCAAAACGAACGCGATGTTGTTGTGAAATCTGGGTCCAGTGTTTTCTGAATACAATTAGTGTTATATGCTATAAGATGTTGTGTTTTGGGTGTATGCCGTAATTCACTCAAGTATGAAATAAAAGGTATTTTACTTTGTGTTCTCACAAGTAAACATTCAAACAGAGTAATAATGACCTTACATAATTGAAGATTAAAAGAAATGTAGAAAATGTTGCTGTGAGACATTCTAAGCATTTAGGGAAAATAAATCAATAATCAGTTATTAGGTTCCCTCATTTATGTTCTCCAGAAAAAATGATACAGGAATTCCGGATAAATGGCCTAATTAGCAATTTTAAGTTATCTACAAAATGTACCTGGTTTCTCTTTGTCATTTTAATCATGTTTTCATTATGTAAGTATTTATTTTGGATCTCTTAATTGACACAGGAAACTGCAATAGTTTGTGCTTACTGGATTTTAGGGTAATGAGTAAGCTGAAGATAATAAGAGTTTGTGTTTTTTTCCCTCCTTAGATCCAGCCATTGTAAATGGGGTTTATTGGTCAGAATCCTTAAATAAGGTGTTTGTTGATAACTTTGATCGTGATCCTTCTCTCATCTGGCAATACTTTGGAAGCGCAAAAGGATTTTTCAGACAGTATCCAGGTAAGGATAATAGAGGTTACAGCAAAACAATAACGAATGCTATGGCTGCAGATTTTGACAGAGCATTGTCACAGATCGGTACTTTCACAGATACTTGCACATTCAGTTTTAGTTTATCTAGTTTTCAGAGTGATTCCTAATCAATGTTTTCCATGATCTGTGTTTTTTTCTGCTAGTTTTCATTTGGAAGCGTAGCCCCTGAGATAACTCACACATTTTTATTCACATATACGTAGGTAAAAAATGACTTCTAAACTGATTGTGGAGAACAAAATAGACCCTTCGTATACTACTGAACTTAGATAACATGCTCCATCAAGACATACAATACAATTTAATTGCATTTTATTCAGTTCTTGTGTAGGTGATAACGTGTTATCTTGCATTGAAAGATTTCAAAAGTTTGTTTCAAAGGTACTTTTACACAAGCTGTAATAAAATGTGACTATGCAACTTCTATTATTTCTATATATAGCTATATTTCTATATATAGCTGTATAGCAATACCTGTTGGGATCAGCTGTGAACTGAAAGCAATCATGGCCTGAAAGGGACTTGGCCAGCCTGTCTAGAATCTGGATAGCACTGGAGACCAGGTACAATATTACTTCAGTGACTGAAATATGATGAGCGTAGAAAGATTGAAGAGGTTTTCACCTTACAGTAGACTAAAAAGGAGTGAGGAAACCATATTGTTTCTGGCAGTCCTATTTTATTATTGTTTTCTGGCATTTGCTATATTATAATAGCATTTGTGAGATTGACTGAAGTATGAAACTGTTAAATGCTGCTTTGCCACAATATCACAGAGACATTTTGAGCAGTTACTGTGCAAAATGTTGTAATTTAATCTTTTCATCTCTTTTTCTAAACAGGAATTAAATGGGAGCCTGATGAGAATGGAGTCATTGCATTTGATTGCAGAAATAGAAAATGGTAGGCAATGGATGTATATTATATTTAAGAAATGGGGAGTTAAAAAAGTTCATTATTTTAAAGAACAAGGTGTTTTGTCTTTCATTTTAGGTATATTCAAGCAGCAACTTCTCCAAAAGATGTGGTAATTTTAGTAGATGTCAGTGGCAGTATGAAAGGACTTCGCTTGACTATTGCTAAGCAGACAGTTTCATCTATTTTGGATACCCTTGGAGATGATGACTTCTTCAATATAGTTGCTGTGAGTGTCTCAGGATTTTTCTTCCATCTTCTGTTGCTATCCATCATGTTTTATGTCACACAGTAAACTTGAAAAATGCTGTGGGCAAATGATTGTTATAAGATGGCATTTGTAGCTACCGGCCAAACCGGACAAGTCTCTTCAGGTGACAGTGTTTTCAAACTCTTGTTTTCTAGAAGCTGCAATCGAAAGCCCCTTAAGCTGTCGTAAGATTGGGAGTTGCAAAGAATAGCAATCTGTTTTGTAGTTTGCTTGCACTTTCTATATTATCTTACTTCTTAATTTGGGGATTTCTTCCTCCTTAACTCCACTGTATTTCCCTTGCAGATTTTTCAGTACAGTGCAATATACAAAATGGTGATTGTGTAAAAATTAATAGGATGAGATGTTAGCTCTTGCTGAAGCTAGCATGGCAGGATGAAATGCCAATTTACCTCCCCATTTTTATTTTTTTTCTCAGTGTGAATTTGAGATGTGTTCTATGTGTACATAGTTAACCGAGTTTCAGAAATGTGAGATGCTCACAAAACACAACTCTAAAGCATGCAAATGAATGTAAGAATCCACTGCATGGCACCGTTATGCTGACCTATTTTAAATCTCCTAATATTCACATTTTTTTTCTAATTATAACACTTAATATTGATAATTAAGTCAATCTACATGCTACTGTCCAAGAGTGCAATTTAATGAGCCATAAAATGGTGTGGAAAAACAGTGCTTGATATTTAGTTTTAAAGAAACATTAAGTTCTAGGACATTTTTTCCATGTTGATGCTGTGATATGACATTATTTTGCAAATAACAGCAACGGTTTTTTGAAGCTTTATGGAGAGGTATTACTGCTGCTTACTTATAGTGATAATTTAGATCGTCAGTAGTACCTATTATTTTGATGTGCCAGGTAGTATTCACACATTTTAAATATATGACAAGAGTCTGGTTTTACAGCTATTTAAGCATTATGAGATAAGTCATGTGGGCAAGGATGGCCTGAACATGTCCTAAATTGACATCACAATTGCGATTTGGCTGAGGGGAAGAACTGATGGTTTAATAATTTTCCCTTTGTGGATATTGTTTTGCTAATAAATAAAAAGATAAAACAACTTTAGCATGCATCTAAATCCTAAGAATGTTCTCACAATATCAAATGCAAGGATTTTGGTTTTTCGTTGTTGCAAGGGAAGTCTCCTTAATGCAGATCACTGAGGTTGTCCTCCAACAAAACTGTGATTAGCTTTAATCTAAAAAAAGCACCTTTTGTAAGTAGGAAAAATGCGGCAACCAGGTAGTTACTAAGACATTTGCCTTGCCATTTTTAGTGTATAATCTCTGATTTTTTAGTAGTCATCATCCTACATCACTTACAATAACTGTAAAATATTTGTGTGAAGGTTTGTTTTTTTTGGGGGGGGAGGGAAACAAAATGTTCATCCACAACAAAGAATGTGAAAATGTATGTAGCGAGAATCCAAAGAAAACTTTTTGCTGAAGTAATAGTACTATGTGTAAATATTTCAGTACTCCCAAGTGTTAAGTAGTGTCATATCTTTAAATCTTTAATTGAAAATAAACAGTGTTGGGCTTAAAATGGCATTCACAGTGTCACAGGGCACCTCATGGCTCCCTCCCCCAGCGGCTGACACAGCAGCCCCTCTTGCTTACACCTACTGCATTGTTTGGTTAGTACAGGAAACTCTTATTATAAGAGAGGAACTACTGTGGTAATTATAGCATGTGTACAAGGTTATTGCTTCATCTGAAGGTTTTTTCTACTCTGTAGCCTCTTTCAGGGTGATTATGTGTTTATTTGTTGAAATAAGCAGGAGTAATGACTGAGAATGCAATTTTATTCTTATCAGCTCAGCTGTTCAGTTTTGGTAGGACACTTGTGGTTTAGCTGCTGTGCAAATATGGACCTCAAAGCATTCGCTGCATTGAAAGAGGTACTGCAGAGATGCAGGAGGCGGTGAGTGGGAGAGGTGTTATTCTGTCGCACGGAAGAAGGGTTTTAAGGAGTTGTTTTGAACTAAATATCACAAAATAATCCTTGCTGTCTCCTCACAAGGAAAAAAGTAGTAATTTAAAAGAGGGCACAAAATTTGTTTGCTTGAACACGTAACAAGCTGTTAACTGCGCTGCTGTGGAGAAGGAAACCAGCATTTCTATGAGGAATGGTGTAGGTGGGCTGGCACTATGTTACAGGCTCCTTTTAAAATGTGATGTGTTAGAGCAAGGTGTTCAGATGGCTGCTCTGTGAGGCCTGAGACAAATAATGCAGTTTCTCCTTCTCTTCCCAGGCCAAATTGTGAGGCAGAATAAGGGCTGTATGTGGGAACTCTGGACAAGCAATGCATGTATGAGATCAAGTGAAAGTTTTGAACCTGAATGATTGTATGGCTTTACTATGCATAGTGATTAATGGAGGGCTCTTATGAGGAAGTGGGTCAGGAATCAGGAGTCAGATGGATTAAGGAGTTCAGTCGCCCTAAAGCATGCCTACGTTTTGAAGGAAAAGAAGGAAAAAAAAGGAAAATAGTGGTGAAAGATGTGATAGAGGACTTACAGATAATCAACAGGCAGAATGAAACTAGCAGAGGTTTACGCAAACAGATGAGAAACTTCTGTGTTTGTTACAGGAAAGAAGGAAGAGCACTTTACCAAAGTTTACCAAAAGAGAAGATGAGATTAGAGAAAGGCAAGATGTTTTATAGTTTATCTGTTGAAAGAAGGCAGGCCTTGTTTAAAAAGTGTCAGGATTGGTAAGTGAGAAAACAGAGCAGCATTGTGGGAACAGGAATGAGTTACCTTGTAAAAGGCAATCAGGTGGCAAAGATCACACATCTGTAATGGTGCTCAGCCTCAGTCTTTGTTCTGTACGCAAATTGGACTGCTGTAAGCCAGGGTCGAGTTTGGAAAGGAATTGAACATTGAGAAAATAGTTATATCAGTAGGAGGAAAGGGAGCAGAGTGTAGGAGATACAAAGCTGAAGTCTGAAGGATGCTTGTGCAAAACTACTAATCAAATCTGTTTATTTTTTATTCTCCCTTTACAATATTTCAGTGTACAAAAGGTTTTTTAAAAGAATTTCAGTTTGCTTTTTGTGTTGTCTTACATTTCCATACTCAGTACACAAAAAGTTGAGAACTCTCATTAATGATAATGGGAGTTATGATCAGTTCATGCTGATGTCATTAAAAATTCAATTAATACTTAAAATTATTCAGTAAAATAGGAAAAAAAAAGCTGCCAACAACAAATGCCAGAAATTACTAGCTGTACTTTAAGTGGATTGTTTCACATCCGCTATGTCCATTTGATTTTTCACTAAATATGTTTCTAACTTAATAGTAAAAGAAAGCAGAATTCAGTGGAAGCCTTTCTGAAGAATAAACATAAAAACATAACGTTAAAAATAATTTCAGTTTTCATGTTCAGTTTGTTGCAAAATCTGTCTGAAGGTGATGGACGAGATGATTGAATTGCAAAAAAACCTGTTGAAATACAAGAGCAATTTTGTGCTGCCTATGTGAAAATTTAAGGTCAGCTTACTGGCACATGAAAGAGATGCTGGCAACAACAAGAGAAAAGGCATATTTTTCCAATTCACTTTGAAGTATAACTCCAAGTCATGCATTAAATTAACAATATTATCATAAAAGGAGTACTAATTCTGTTCAGCATTGAAATTTTTCAAATGCTTTTACAAAAATGTAAACTCCACGTTAAATGAATAAAATATTAACTGAGCTGAGAATGCCAAATCAATTTTAATGCTGTTGTCACACCATATTAGGAAAATATATTAGAGGAATATTATTTGTTAATTCAGAGCACAGTAGCGTAGTTCCTGGTTTTAATTTGCAGAATTTTCCATTATAAGTATTTTCTGTGTAGTCTCCTGTTAAAGTCCTTGAATTCATTCAGAATGTTTAAACCTGTTTTTTAACTGGCCTAAGTAGTCAGATTCTGTGTAGGTAACGTGGCAGGAAGCTGAGCAAGAGGAAGGCAGCCAATTGTGAACCTCCATATGATTGCTGCAAGCCGTGGGCTGCCCTTATATGTGTGTGGTGGTTATGCTAGAGGAAGTTTGGAAATACCTGAACAAGAATTAAAGGAGTTGGTTTGGCTTCATTGTTCGGTCTTAGGGTGGGCTGAAATGGGTATCTTGAGTTGTGTGAAATCTTTTATCTGTGTTGTTGCACAACACGATATGAACGTTATTTGTTTCTGTGGATCTTATTCCAGACTGCCGAAATACAGCAAAGAATAAATATGAGAAATGCTGAGGTAAATGCAAACTACTTGCATAGCTTTAGAGCCACATCTCCTCATATTTTCAGAATATGAGTAGTATCTCTTTATACACTATAATTCAGCAGCTATCTGTGATTCCTCTTAGTTATGATTTTGGCCCGCTCATTTTATCTTATGCCTGTTGTGAGAAGAAGCAACTACATTGGCAAAATAATGTAAATTAATAAAGCAAATAAATATAAATAAGTTAATACTACTAATAAAGTAATGATAGTGTGTCCTCAAGTGTTTAAATTATAAGAGTACTTAAAGCAGGCTGAGTTTTTAAGAGGAGACCATAAAGCATGGTCATTCTCTCTCTCCTTTCTTCAGTGAAGCATAGGCTATACACAGATTTAACTCTCTATGCTGTTGCATCACAGATATCACATTGATAATGTGGTAATGATTTCCTGTGCTAGCATATGGGATATGGTACTGTGTAATGTTTAGAAATACTAGGGAAGCAGAGTGTAGTTTTCTACTCAAGTAGATGAATTTTGTAGTAGATTATGAAGAAGTTGGGTACTGACAACTCTGAACTAAAGGAAAAAAAGTCTGTTTCAAAAATCTCCTTGCCCAGGAAACAAGAGAGATCTATATCAGGTATTGCTGGCAAAGTCAGCAGTTACTAACAGGCATTTTGATTGAAGATCAGGAAGCAATTTTATTTAAATATAGAATTCTACGTGTCATAGAAAAACTGCGGAACGGAGTTCAAGTTGCTGGGTAAGTTTGTGAGAAGCACGTGGAGGTTTTCTCTAAATGGAGAAAATTCTGGAATGCCTTTTTTTTTCCCTTTTCTATTCTAAAAGAAAATTTGACATAGTTTAAAAGAATTATCACTAACAATACCACAAAATATTCTACAAAAAGGCCAAAAGCATCTAATAATATGCTCGAAGCCCAAGCTGAGTAGTTTACTGAAGCTGACAGTTGTACTAAAAGTCTGACCAAGTAGATGTGCCAGTTTAAGCAGCAAACTCTACTTGAATGGCTCCACATGTTGTATCAGCCTTTTTCAGTTTTCGCTGAGTTAGGAAGATGTTTGCTGTTTGAGGAATTCCTTTGGGAGGTGAAATGATTTTGTTTAGTAAATTTTTCTATCTAGTAGTACTTTTTTTATAAGGGAAAAGAAAGTATATAAGCAGCAAATAGCATTTTTCTTATTGTGCTTTTGTTTGTATCTGTACATTAGGGGAAGAAATGCTAACAAATGGAGCACATCCAGTTTATTCTTGTTATCCACAGAACAGTGCTACATAAAATACTCATTTCTGCATTATTCTTTTTTTTTCATATATAACAGATTACTTAAAATATTCTATAGAGATATTTGCTAGGTGAATTAGATGCTACAAATGCAAATAGTGTCACAATTTGTCAGGGTTTCAGAAGGATGAATATAACAGAAAGTTGTGGCCACATGCTGTCTGTGTAATTGTACTGCTTATGCGAGAATGAACATTTTTCTTCCTCTTTTGAAGTAGGGTCATTCTGTAGAATGGGACTGCTAAAGGACTTGAAACATCCTTTTGTGACAGTATGGGCATCTCTTATACTATGCAAGAGAATAATGATAAAGAGACTGGGTGAAGATTCTGAGAGTTTGTCTGGGTTATGGTGCGGCTGGCAGACGTGCGAGCTGTATCTCTGTAGAGATAGACTGATGCTATGAGTTACCCAATTACTATTTAATAAAGTCATAGAAATTGGATAGAATGACATTATGCTACTTAATTGCAGGCTGTGATAGAGTAGGAGTTTGTTGATTCATCTGTTTGCTGCTGCTGATAGGTCTGGAAAGTTGAAATGGTCATGACTGAGAGAAAGACAGCCTGATACTTTATTGCATGTTGGCTAATTACAGACTGTGCTTGGTATCATATAAAGAAAAGTATAACTTTATTCTGGGTTCTAACAGCTACCAAAATCAAGCTAAAATCCCAGGCTTAATCAGAAAGTACAGTGATTGAAGAACATGCTAAAAATACTGTGTGAAAAAGCTTGGGAGCAGCAATTGATGTGCTAGTGTCTGTTACAGGTTTTCAGTGTGTGGTGTAGTGGTAGGTTGTTTTTTGTATTTGCAGTAGTATGGAAGGCAGTTTTCACTTTGGTCTACAACAGAAGATGCTTTGCAGATTTGACATTATTATTTTGCAGTGACTGGAGTCAGACTGGAAAGCACTCTGAAGAGAAACTGCAGGAAGAAGTGCATTGTTTATGAGTCAAATGAGGAGCTGTGACACTGGGATGCACAGAGGACATTCCCAGTGACTCTCAAGTGTTTCAGCTGTCATTGCCTTGTGTTTTCATATTACCTTTGGAGCAATAGATATGTCTGCAGGCTCTCATATATTGGAATAATACTGATGGGAATAATTATAAAAGTATGCAAGTCTGCTGCAGAAATTTTGCATAAATACTTTTCTAGAATTTTGGTTTGTTTTTAAACATTTGGCCAACTGCTTTGTAGATATTGATGTAAATGTTCTATATATTCATATATATATATATATACACATATATATTCGTATATATATATTCCGTAGGAAATGGAGTTTCTCTGGGTATATACTTTATAGATAAGGACTGAGTCTGACACAACACCTCAAGAACAGCTGGATGAAATTCTAATTAAAAACTCCTTTGCAGCAGTAATTATGTTATTAATGAGTGTGGCAAGTAGTGCATTGTTCACACGAATGGTGATGACAGATGTCCAGTGTGGAACAGGTTGCAGTGATCTGTGTTTAGGCATATGTACAGACAACAGAATGGTGTTAAACTGAAGAGAGAGTAGATAAAATTCAGAGCTACAGCAGAAATGAGGTCTTGCAGTGACCGAGAATCTTGTGTAAGCAACACTTAGAAATGAATTGCTGCAAAACTTTTTTTAAAAATTCTTGAGGTGGAGGAATAAGTGAGTAAATGCATATGTTAATCATTGGACATGCTACCCCTAATTGTTTTTAGCTTAACTTAATATGTTGTCTGCTATGGATGTTCTGATTCTCTTAATATCTGGGAAAGAGTGAAGCCAAGTAGAGCTTAAATGCAAAGGTTCTTTGACCCATGGTAACTTCCAGATTAGATCAAAGTAATAAGAACTAAGTGAAGATCACATCTTTGCAAGGGATATCATGGACTTTTTGAAGGTATGTGTTAATCTGACCTGTATTGAAAGGTTTAAGATTTAAACAAGTTGGTTTTCAATCAAGTCACTTGAGTATCAATAGTTTGTTAGATCTACTGAATGCAATGAGACTGTTCATTTAAATTCTTGAGATGTTTCTGAAAATGAATCTGGACCATCTAACTTGAACCTTGAAAGATAAGCAGGGAATTCTTTCTGTCACAGCTTTGTGTAATGTTGTACAATGAGTTATTTGCTTGACTTAAGTTCTGACTCTTAAATCCTGATGTATTCAGGATTGATTAAAGCTCGCAGACTTTTTGGCATAGTCATTTTGCTATTAACCTTACAAAATGTGCTAGCCAATGCTTCAATTATTTGTCAAGTTTTTTATTTAATATGTAACAATGAACTGGGAGTTGTGAGTGTGATACATCAAACCTGAACTCTTAATCTCTTAATTTTATCCACATTTCAGCCTGAAGGGTATTTATGGCAGCTAGTGTGTATAGTACGCATTATTTCCACCTGAATTGGCACCCATTCCATTGAATGCTTCTTTTTAAAAAGTCTAAACCTCTGAAATATAAAGAAGCACGAAAAAGAAAAAAAGGTCTATGGTCATTTTTTAAAAATGATCTGAATCCGACTGTTCTTGCTTTATGTGCATGCTTCACTGCAGTTCTAAATCATTAAACTGTATCTTTCAAAGCTTTTAATTAAGTTTTCGTAATACTTTTTATTTCTCTGCATAGTATAATGAAGAACTTCACTATGTAGAACCGTGTCTGAATGGAACATTGGTTCAAGCAGACAGAACCAACAAAGAGGTAAGGAATGAAAGGAACAAAACAACAGAGAGGTTGCATTGCCTAAAATGTGCTACGATGAACTTTGCCAAGTGTAATGGATTACGTTATTAGAAAAAATAAATTAATTATTCTCCGTTTGACACTTCTGAGCAATCTTATGTAACTCAGTAGGAGGAAAAATATCCATCTAACCATTATGATTGATTTCTGTATTTTTCAATTAAGATTAATCATTGAAAACTCACTGTTAACAAAGAAAGAAGTTAAAAAAAAAAGACTGAGGAAGAGATTGTCACACTAACACTAAAGTTGGAACAGATATTATACTATGTGAATCAAAAGTGTGACCGTTCCAAACAGACATGTCAAAAGAATAGTGTATTAATCCAAGAAAATTCAGTGTGTGCAAATTCACTATATACTACTGACATTTATTTTTGGAAATAAAAATAAACTGTTTATTGAAAAGCGTTCTTCAAAGGACTATCACAGAATGAATCTGCAGCTTAAAGCTCAGTTTATTGTCTGCCATTCAAATGCAATTGCTCTGTACAAGCAATACTGCGTTGCACATCTTAGAAGGTTAAGGTGGGATGGTTTATGCCTAATACAATTACAGAATTCTGGGTTTAATAAGAGAGTGAAAAGTTCACCTGTTACTACAGAACAGAAAAGTAATGGGTCTTGCTTATGCCTAGGGCAGCAGTCTTGCATCTTCTTAAAAGAATGTCTGTGCCTTTTCTTCTAAAAGCAGACCAGAAGGGTTTCAGCTCAGTGTTGAATTGCACTTAGGGTCCAGCATGGCAGTTCATTTTTGCTAAAACAGTCAATGAGGCATTGCAGGAAGTAGCAAATATAGTTACAAAAACTTATTTCTAAGTTTGTCTATCTTAGATCTTTTCATGTATGCCAAGATGGAAATAATTTGATCTGGTTCTGCTAAACTTTATTGTATTACTCACATGGGTTCTTCTCATTTCACCTAAATATACACCAGCGTTCCACAGGAATTATTCTTCATGGGCTGCTTGGTTAATATGCTTGATGTTCTCCACTGTTGATTCTTAGGATATCTACATAATGTTTGGTTGCTATATGCAGCGACATAAATAATTTCTAATCGTTTCCTGTTGAAGACCCTTATTTGTAAACTGTTATGTAGTTTTCTAAAGCAGCACTTTACTGGATGAATCTAATGAGCCTCATGAAAGCTGTGCAAGTTTAGACTTAAAGCTAAGGTTTTAAATGTAGTGCCAAGAACTGTCTGTAATTGATCCAAATACTAATCTTTCCATCACTCTGCAGCTGATCAGAATGTCAATTAATATATGCCCATATGTTACTTAGTGGCAGATTCTTTTTAATTTAATTTATCAAAAAGTTTCTGTGCCACTTAGATGATGCTCAGCTTTTATGAATACTGCTGCTATTACTCAAAACTGCTAAGTACAATTTCATGTTGTTCTTCAGAGTAAGCTTCAGCACCCTTTCCAGTTAAGTACTATCATTTTTTTTAATCTGGTAATCTGTATTTTGCTTTGCCTGTAAGTTGAATAATAGATTCAAGGGTTTGGAGAATAACTAAAAATCATCTTTTTCCAGCTATTTGTGTGGGTGAGATGGTTATTGATATCTTTCCCTTGAAAATAAACTTGAGATAGGTAGCACGTAATAGTTGTATGTATTTTTCTTTTCTTTAACTTGTTATGACTTTGTTAATCTTAATTTGTTTCTTAGCTTCTGCGAAGGTGTAATTGTATGCTCTGATTTTTTTTAGTTTGTGTAACAAAGTTAACAGTTCTTTTGCCGAAGTAGCAGTAGACACAGAAGAGTCACAGTCAGGGCTCAGCAGATAAAGACTGTCCAGGAGACAGGGAAACATTTACGCCATTAGTTCTGTTATTATGCTCTTTAACTCACTGTTACAAAGTTAGCTTTCTGTGTTGTCCAGTATTGTCCTAAGATCTGATACCATGTGCTTTGAATACACCAACACAGCAAAATTACCTGTGGCCTCATGCTTTCAGATAGCAAAAGTACATGCAAACGTACATGATAAGTAGTAGAAATGCTGCTCCATAGAGCCCAGGCAATGTAGTGGACTGCCAAACATCCAGACTTTCAGAAAATCCCCTCAGTCTTGTGTGACACTTCCCTATCGCTGTAGTTTATGTTTAGGTTTCTTTTCCCACAGCCATTTTAATGAGTTAAGGTGACAAGCTGAATTTACGTCTTGATTTATGTATTAGAGCCCAGAAGAGAATTTATGAACCTGAATTGTTTCATTAAATAAGCAAAAAAGAGAAAGCATGAGTAATTTACCTTTGTAACTTTCAGCTTCACCAAATAAATGTTTTGAAAATACATACAATTTTCATGATAGTTGGGGTAGTGAAAGTAGGAATTGTTGTTTATTTTTTAAATGTCCCATCACACTTGTGAAAGTAACTTGATCAAGATCACCCCTCGATTACAGCATTATTATCCGTCTGCTACGTTGCAGTAGATTTTTAAAGAGCATACAGTAATTTGAATATATCATTATATATTACATAATAAATAATATAATTACGTAATAAATAAAAATATATTTAAATAAATTTAAAATTTAACATTCATGCATTTTTACTATGGAAAAGGAATGAGAGCTGAGTTGTAAATCTTTGTGTAACAGCTTCATTTCTTTTAACGTTGGCTTTTTTTAATGCAATCAGCAATCAACAAGGAAGAGTTACTAGAATATGTTTAGAAACGTCCACTGGTTTTGATCAAGTTTTGTTTTGTTTTTGTTTTTTTTTTCAAAATCTTTGATTATGTAAAAGATCGTGTTACATGGAGCTTTCTAAGCAGTGTGGATATAATCGAATTTCTGTCAGCTGGAACTTCTGAAAGCGTACTCCTTTCGAGAAGCCTGACTGAATCAAGTCAATTTTTGTATATTTATAAAAGGTAAACTTCTAACTTCAAGTATAACTGTGATGTGAATGGCGTTAGTATATATATACCAGAAGTTCTCATAAGATACAAAGCAGACATCCCAGTCCAAGGCTTCTTCCAACATATAGTGTTTCTGCTTTCATTTTTACAATAGGAGAATATAGTAATTTGGTTTTGAATTCTAATTTACAGGTGCTATGGCAATATGGCAGGCATCTGCATCTGGTTCTTTCAACATTTTTTTTGTAGCATAGCCTTTTTTTTTTTTTAATGAAAAAGAAGTCTACCTGCCTTGGAGGTTCTCTTTGGAGGTGTGGAGAAGTACCTTCAGAACTTTGTAAACTATTCTTAACTTGCAGAACTTGCTTCAAGTTTTCCTTATCACAAAGATTAAACCGTAATTACATTGGGTAGCATAAATGAGGTTGAAATGAATCTGTGACCGTAACTGTGGTTTAGCAATGTAAGGCATGTAATATATATTTGAATTTTACTGGACTAATTTATAATTTGGCATTAGCATTAAACAGCTGCTACCTTGAAGTGTATCAATTTGCTATACACATATTTTAAAAAAGAGTGGGAAATAGTTCAGACACCATTCTGTCACCGTCTGCACTTTCTCCACAAATTACAAACATGTGGAACTGCCTATTTTAATACTGGTTTTCTTGGGCCAAGAGGTTTTCATCTTTGAGAAACTCCATGTTGCAATTTACCTACCCCAAAGGAATCGGATGACAATCTGATTTAATGGAACTCCAGATTTAAAGTAACAATATTACAATATGCATTCCTCTTTTATATGTTTTTTTAATATGCTATATATGGGTTGAGGACATATCTTTATAAGCGTTTCCATATGAAATATATCATCTTCTAGATGCACAGATAGGCACAATAACTCCAAACTAAATCAAGAACTTACCCTTGCGTAAATTGGAATGACAAAAATAGACAGATGTTGCACTTAACATCTAGTAA
The DNA here is from genome assembly GCA_024606505.1 of Aquila spilogaster. NCBI lineage: Eukaryota > Metazoa > Chordata > Aves > Accipitriformes > Accipitridae > Aquila > Aquila spilogaster. The sequence goes on from JANHGO010000043.1 coordinate 11,687,009, forward strand.
ACTTTTATATGCAGTTAGCAGAAATTAAATAACTAGAAGACTGATTCAGTAATGAGACTGGGTGAAACTGCCAATAAAGGGTTGGTAAATATAAATTTTGCATATTTGTTATTATTTAAGCAAATTACTTAATTGTGTGTTTATCTGTCTTAGATCTCCAAAAAGGATTGCTGACTGCATTGCTTAGCTGTAAAACAAACAAATAAACAACAAAAAAAACCAACCAAAATCCAACCCAAAACAACAACAACAACAAAAATCCATGACACCGGGAATGGAAAGGCTCGCTGAAATCTATTTTAAATTTTTTAAAAGATGGCTACCCATTCTGGACCTGCCCAACTTTCAGCTACCTCAGACCGCTGAAAGTTGCTCTGAAGTTTTCTATTGCAGCCCCCAGGCAACTAATTTGTTTAAGAGGTGCTTGTTTTCAATCTGCTATATTGAATCTTGAGTTCTTTGATTGACAAATCAGCTTTTGGCTTTTCATATCTGGTATTTGTTTATCTGAAAAAAAATTCAGCCTACCAACACAACGTTCTAGGGAAATCAGGTGGTTGGATAATCATCACCAGCATGCTAACCTGTAATTGCTTCAGCAGCTAATGTTAAATAAGAAGATGCTTATATGCATTTTACAGATGCAGATTTATCAACTGTTAATGTGTGTGGGTAAACTTCCCGGTGAAGTATCAGTAAACGTCACTATCCTACCTCCCACTTATGCTCCTGATTGTTTTTTCACTGCTTTATATGTTGATGTAGTTCATCCTCACAAATCTGATAAATTATTGCCGAGTATATCTCCAAATTTTAGCATGCATGTATGAATATGGGAAATAATAGTTTTAGTGCACATCTTCGCACCAATTAGTGACACAATATCTGGAGAAATCTTTAACTCATTAACGGTATTTTTCTCTAGGAAGTTCACCCTTGTCAGACAATAGTATTGTAGTTACCCAATGTACCTGTATAAACTCTACTGCATGTATCAGTTGTGAACTCTTCCTACGTGAAATCCGTAGAAAATACTTTATTCGTGTATGCTTAGACTATGAGACTGCGTATGGTCCTGCAACCCCATCTAATTAGGGTATTCCGACTTACGATAAATTATTTCTAGTAATCTCCAATCAGATAGATTAAAAGATATCTGTAAAGGAGACTGCTGCAAATATTGTGCAGCATCTTGTTGCAACAAGAGGTTTTTGATTAAAGTGCTGAAAACTTTGTATAATTGGGAATTTAAGCATAACTCAAGCTACTGATGCAGAAGCCCTAGAATAGAGAAAAAAAAGATTAAGTAGATAAACAGGAAGGTAGAAGATGGATGGGGACTTAATTTATTCATATGTGTACAACAGTAAATTTACCAGTAATCCTGACTGGACTCATAGATCCATGGAAGGACCTTGTCCTGGCTGATGGACATGAGTGGATTTTTCTTCACTTTCTTTGAGTTATCTTAGAATCATAGAATAACTTAGGCTGGAAGGGACTTTAAGGATCACTGAGGTCCAACCTGCCTGCCATGGGCTCAGGCTGCCCAGGACCCCATCCAACCTGGCCTTGAATGCTTCCAGGGATGGAGCACTCACAGCTCTGGGCATGAGTGCCAGTGCCTCACCATCCTCTGAGTAAAGATTTTTTTCCTAAAATCTAACCTAAATTTCTCCTCTTTTAGTTTAAAGCCATTCCCCCTTGTCCTGTCGCTATTAGACCATGTAAAAAAGTCGGTTGCACTCCTGCTTTTAAGCTTCCTCCAAGTATTGGAAGGCTGCAATGAGGTATACCCAGAGCCTTCTCTTCTCCAAGCTAAGTTATGCATTTCAGCTACTTCCAAAATGATTGTAGATACCTCTACAGCTGAACACATCCGTGCTTCCTTACTGTAACAAGACACAACTTCTTCTGTTGAGCTCTGGCCCTATAATTTTGTAATCAGACATCAGAGTCTGATTGTCATAATTGTGTGCCTAATTTGCATATAGAATTACCAAGATTATGCATGTCAATTAGATATTTGAGTCCACAATTAGATATTGCACGTTATGGTAATTGCACATGGAAATTAGACATAGAGTTGCATGCAAATGCTTGTGCACACTGTTGGGCGAGACACTGAGTTCAAGGTTTAGGTAATTCAAATACAAGGTCTCCAGCATGACAGTAAAGAGACACTGAGATGGACCGATATTATTGCTTATGCAGTTTCGTACTGAGTGAGCTGTTTACGATTAAAAGATTACATTAAAACATGGTGTAATGTCTTTTTGACTTATTATGAGCAAGTGATCCTGCTTTCTTGGATCTGTTTGATTCATGGAAGTTATTGAAAGTAAAATTGAGGTTTTTATCTCATTCCAAAGTCATCTATTGTTCTTCTTTAAAGTCATGATTCAGTGCTTAAGGTCCTGTCCTGATGTTTTTTGCAGTAGTAGATGGTTGAAATATAGCTGTCTTGCAGGGCATTTGTAAGTTACCAAATTATTGGATGGTGTTTGCAGGTACCTGTCAGCAGGTTATACAGAAATTTTGACAGGTGTACCAGGTTGAAAATTTGGTATTCTTGTACAGAAATGATACAGTGCTTTAAAAATGCCTTGGCTTTCTAATAACAAAAGGAGCACTATAACATGGCTGGTAAGCGTACAACAGTCTGCATGCACAGGAGTGCACTAATACGTTTTCACTGTTTACAGTGAAACAGCCTGAGCTAGATACAGAGTGGACTATCTGAGGAAGTTATTCTTTGTGCTTCCTGTGAAGCGAAACACGATGTCTTTTGTTGTGGTTTCAGTTAATACCACACACTCAGGGCATCTGATGTGATAAAGAGGAGCTCAAATGTTAAGAGCTGAAACTCTTGAGCAACAAAGAGAAGATTTAAAACACTTCAAAAATAGAGAATGGAGTCAATAAAAACACGCACTCATTGTAGCCATTCGATCCTTTTGCAGAATCACCTTGTCTAGCATTCGTTCGTTCAGAAGCCTGGGGGCAGCAAACAATTATTTGTTAAAATTCGTACAGCATGAAATGGACTTCTAACATTTTTATAATTTTGGTATCAAACAAACATTACTATTGTATTTTCAGAAAGTGTGTGTGTATATATATATGTAAAGAGAGAGCGCTGTGCCAAGAGAAAATATTTATTCTTCTGACATATCATGTGAACTGACTTGAACACTATAATCTCTAGTGTATATGAGTGATTTTTGGTAATCTGTTTATTCTGTATGGTCATACTTGGTAATGTATGTGCTTTGTCATAAACATTCCACAGTGCTTACTCCTGGAATATTCAGATTTTACAAGCAAGTCTATTTTGTTAATAGCAAATTAATTCTAGTTTAATTATGAAGCGGTAAGGTATTTCAAAGAGAAATGCGATTTGTGACAATTATTTAACATAGCAAATTTACAAAAAGATAAGATTGGAAACCTATTTCCATGACAAAATTTGGTGTTTATCAATTTTTTGGAAACTCTGGTTTGGGGTGAATCATTGTGTTATATTAGAAGTATCTGTGACAACTGTAAACTGACCTCAGTCTCATGGATCTGTGAGAGACAGGCTGTAAGCATAGGGCTGCTCCCGCAGCTTGACAGCTTCTGGTCAATGCTTACATTGGATGTTCTGAAATAGTTTGGGACATCAATGGAACAGAAGCGAGCTGCTTGTTTTCAATATTTTATTCAGCAGCAAACTACATGTTTTGGTTTAAAAATATCAACCATATGTAAAATTCATTTTGATGTTTTCTGGAGTGATTTATTATCGCATTTTTGTTTTTGAAGAGTTTTGGTGAACAACTTTAAAATAATGTATGTTTAAATAGTTCATTAAAAAAGATGATGTGTGCATTTTCTGAGTTTCTGTAAAGCTTCAGTTGCTGGAGAAGTCCTATTTCTGGCTGTATGTGTGGAAGGCAGTGATCTTTGAGACTGACTGCACGTCAGTTGTGATTTGAAACAGTGATGGAAAGCACACCACGTTGTGCTGCTGACAGCTGACGTAGCCCTTGTCTGGGAAACTGCTTTCTACATTGCCACTCTCTATTTCCAGTCCATGTTAGTTGAAGTCAAGAATATGCCCATATTCTATTTGAGCTTACACTTAACTCTCAGATTTTGAAGTAGGATACAGAATAACAAGAGGTTCATGCATTTCTTAACGTTTGGATATTTTACATTTGTTTGTATTTTTATTATCACTTATAAAAATACGAAGAACCCAACATAAGGGACAATAGGATTTCAATTCTTCTGCAAACGTAATTAGTTTATTTTTTTTGGATATTAATGTTTTGACACGGCTAATGAAGTGACAGAAATTTTCCTCTTACTGTCTTATTGAACTAACCTTTTTGTCCAGTTGTGAAGTCTTAAAAAACACTTCACATTTCCTCCTTTGGTTTTTTTTTTTCCCAATACGTGTCTTCATTTTCTTAATCCAAATTGTTATATTTATAAATAATGCTTAAAACTGTAATTTGTATTACTGTGCTGATACTGATAGAGTTTACTTAAGTTAGCTATGTTTAAGTTGGTGAAAAAAAATCGTTTTGCAATGAAGCTGTGTAGAGATTAATGCCATTGCTTTTTGCTTAGGCAAACAAGACTGTGCCTTTTGGCTGTTCAAAGCATTAAGCTGCAGTGAAATACATTTACTAGGTCACTGTGGACTAATTGTTTTGGAAAAGCAGTCTGTTTTTGTGGCAGTAGTGTATGCTTCAAAATTGCCTAGAGCTAAGATGTAAATTTTCCTCTTTTGACATACTGAAATTTAGTAATGAAATAGGAAGGACTCTGCCTTCCAATATGAGGAGGTAATATCTTTTCATTTTACAAAAGAAAAAGATGTGTCCATCAGATCAAATCAGAAGTGTCATACTTGCTTGTTGATATTTCATTCAGTATCCTTCCTTTTATGGCAGCACGGCTCACAATAGTGGATTTTATCATGTGTAATTCCTTAAAAACCAAAGAGACTTTATTTCTCCTCTGAACATATTATTTTCAAAAATAAGTGCTGCCACACTTTTGAAAATGTGCTTAATCTAAAAATTAAAACTACAGTTTAATATTCATATTATAGCGTAGCCCTTTATTTTTGCTGAGTGTAAAATTTGGGAAATTGTTCAACTTTCTGGCAAAGCTGGAGAAATAATATGTGATGGAGCTTGGAACTGGATGATCTCTGGGGTCCCTTCCAGCCCAAGACATTCCATAATTCTTTGATTCTCTGTTTAGAATGAGGGGAGTATAGGATGAATACTGACATGTGCCAGAAGATTTTACCAATGCTCATGGACAAGCAAGTATAGCAACGCGTAATTGATGAAATGCTTAAAACTGCAAAAATTAGGCTGATGGCTATGCAGCATAAGCCTGAAGATAATTAGCAGTAGTTAGCAAGACCTGTTCTCCGAATATTATACTGACATTGAATAACAACATGAACTGCAATGGATAAACAGTAGGATCTATCAACTTTTGAGGAGAGATAACACAAAGTGGAATACAAAGGCAAAGGAAAAACAGTTTAATTGAATAACTAGTCAAAAAAAGTGACTAGTCAAAAAGTCTTGTGACGTTTTTACATTATTATTGTTCTAATACGTCCATACTTCGGTGTGACTTTGTAAAAAATATTGACCAGGAATATTGACTATGGTTTGTGATTTAGTGTATGCAGTCATGCTGACCAAAGAGGTAAGTCTCAAGAAGAAAACCTTAATCATTACATAAATATGTATGTTATAAAAATAATCTGACAAATAAAACATTCTTGTTTATTTCAGCATTTCAGGGAACACCTTGACAAGCTCTTTGCAAAAGGAATTGGAATGCTGGACATTGCTTTAAATGAAGCTTTCAACATGCTCAATGAAGTAAGTTAATGATTTTCAGGTTTGCACTGCTGACACTCTTCCAGCTTTTTTAGCAATTACTGTCATTTTTAAGATAATAAATTAGAACTCGCTCCAAAACGGTCATGACAGTAAAATATTGTCCATAGAGCAAGCAATGTTTATAATCTATGTGTGGGGAAAGATGTTTATATTTACCGATTTTATATTATGGTGGGTTTTTTTTTCTGTGCATGTATACACAGTATGCACCTCTGTGTCATTCAAATAAATTTTATTTCAGTAGCTGCTCTAGGTGTTAAAAATCTTAGTAATATGCAAATTTCACAGTACTGATTGTTCTTTCATTTAGTAAGTAGATAATGAGATGATTTGATCCTGGTTTGGAATCCCTACGTAAGAAGGAAGGCTTTCTGAGAAAAGAGAGAGGGCTACTACAAAGACGAAGCCTAGACGGGGAAAAAAAAAAAACAAAAAAACATCCGTAAAAGAATACTGTTAACCATTTTATGCTTTGTCCACAGCATGTGACCTTTATATGCCAGAAATTTGTTCTTGTAACTCAGACATCCTCAACTACGATGTAGCTCACATTTAAAAAAGAAAGTTGGAGGGGAAGCTTAATCTCATGCTGATAGTCTTATTGAGAATCTAGATGGATTTTCAGAATGGGTCAGGATTTAGAGTAATTAAGCTCATTTAATTTTGTCTTGCAATTTCCTGCATTTCAATTTCTGTATTTGCCTAGGTTGTTAAGATCTGAAGATGTTGATACCGAACATCTTTGAAAAACATGTTTAAAATCCACTTCCAAAGTCTTTCCAACCATTGATTTAAGCAGTGTTCATCAGTTGCTGTAAGAATTCAGAAGTGCTTGGTAGAGCAGTTAGGCACCTATGTTGTCATGTGACAACTGCAATTATCTCTTTTGGCAACAAATGTGGTCTTTGCAGTGATTACCTTTTTAAAAAAAAATCAAAGCCAATTAAATAAAATTCTGTGACATTTCAAAGACTGCTAATCACATCCAAATGCTCCGAATGTCAGGATGCATTGAAATTTTTGCTGCTTACTGATGAATCACTGAGTTAATTGTAGTTCATCATAAGTCCCTTGTCATTGTTATTATTATGGAAAACACTTTCATCATTCTTGCTATTCAGTAAAATTAAGTTCTAGGCAAATATGTGAAGATATTACTCATCAGAGCATTTGAATTTCATCTCATTCTTAAAAATATTCAAACAACCGTGTAGAATAATGCATATGCACACATTAGTATTTTAAAATAGATATATGAAGGCATTCCCCCTTCATTAATTTCCCTTTTACTATAACTTGTGCATTTCAAAGTATGTTGTTCATATAAATGGAGAGGGACTGTTTTGTCAGCGGTGTTGCAATAGAACAAGGGATAATGGTTTTAAAGTAGAAGAGGGTAGATTTATAATGGTTTTAAAATAAAAGAGGCTAGATTTAGCTTAGATACTAGGAGGAAATTCTTTACCGTGTAGGTGGTGAGGCATTGGAACAGGTTGCTCAGAGAAACTGTAGATGCCCCATCCTAAGAAGTGTTCAAGGACAGATTTAATGAGGTCCTGGGCAACCTGGTCTAACAGGAAGCGTCCCAGCCCACGGCAGGGAGTTTGGAACTGGCTAATCTTTAATGCCCCTTGCAACTCAAACCAGTGTGTTTCAATGAATATATCTCTTTCGTCTTTATGAAGAAATATATCTAGGATCATATTAATGAAGGAATTCAACTTAATAGTTCTGCATATGGATAAGACTGAAAAAATGGACAAGATTGAAAAAAAATTAAGGATCAGATATCACAGACAATAGCTTCTATACAGCAGGGATAAATATTTTGCTATTCCACAGTACAATCACATTAGTTTCCTTCTAGGTAACGTTTCCATAGGCTGTGCATGTTAGCTGAGATTCCCATTTGATCAAAGGAAATTGAATTGGAGGAGAGCTGAAGATGTACAGATTGTTATAGAATGTTGAATGATATTTGTGGGTGTGATTGCTTATGTATGGAAAATATGGAAAGATATGGACTGTAACTGCTGTAACCCACCACACACCTTTTTCTACTGTAAGCATGTTGTCATGTCTACAAAGATGAGATTTTTAGAAGTTAAGAACTACTTCTGCAAGAAAAGTTATAGAGTTCTGGGAAGATCAGCAAATAAGTGAGGGCAAGTAGATTGCAGAAATCTCAAAGATAGAGGAGTTGCTAGCCCAAATCAAACTAGAGTATTCTGAATAAAGTTATTGAAAAAATGTAGAATCCAGACATTCCTTTTTTGGGCTGGTACTCAGCACAGATATGCAGATGAGGTGAGACATGGTAGATAGGTAAAATTAGTATTTGGCTTTCTCAGCACCAAGAAAAGGGTGGTAGGATAAGGGCTTGTCTAATTTGATAATGCATCTGAAATTTAGATGGGAATAGTACAGAAGGAGATTGTTTGTTCATTAACATGTATTTAAATGTTAGCACAACCCATAGAAATAAAATTGTGTGCAATGCTTCAAGTTATTGATCTTTTCACTTTTTTTGAGTGTTCTGTGTTATACAGAGTAACTAAAAATGAAATAATTTGCCAAGTTTGCATTTTGTTGCAAGTGTCAGATTATCTATGTTTCTTGAATGCATAAAATAATATATGAACAAAAAAAACCCAACTTATTAAGAAATAAATTAGAGAAAGATTCAAAATTAAGACACAAGCTACAGAATCAAAAAATCAAACCTCATGTTAGTGCTTAGCCCTATCCACAGGCTCTTTTAGCAGGAGAAAATCCTCCTTCTGTGCAGTGTTTAAACTTTCCTTACATACTTCAATTACATTTTGGTGACTGTCTACCTGTGCTCTAGTCCTGCTGTTCAGCAGCATATGCATATTCTTTTTGTGAGAATGTGAGAATATGGGAGACTTGGTCCTCCCAGATAAACATTTTATGAAAAATAACATATGGAATGTAATTTGGAGTGAATACAAATGCCATATGAGTAGCATGTCTGTAAATGGTGTATCCTCTGTATCTAACAGAATCTGTTGTATTTAAATGAATTTTTCCTTTCACAGTTCAATCACACAGGACAAGGAAGTATTTGCAGCCAAGCCATAATGTTGATTACTGATGGAGCTGTGGACACATATGATACAATATTTGCAAAATATAATTGGCCAGACAGAAAAGTAAGTATTTTCTCACCTGTATTTAATGAAAAACCTAAATTATCTTATGCAGTTTGAAGTATATGTCTATTAAAAAAGTCAATAGTAATCCTTGTATTCATCTGAAAATGATTTTGGTTAACTGGATGTTTCATTAGTGACAAAAATAATGCTTCTGTGAGATTGCTTGAGGATAGAGGTGTCCTTTTAATGTAGTAATGAACTTGGATAATAAGATATTGCGGAAATACTTCCCTTCAAGGTACATTCTTGACCATTGTATAACGCTTTCCACGTGATACATTATTAAACATGAAAACCTTTTTCATCTTTATCCTAAAATATTAATTAATAATTCAATGCTTTTTGAGTCTAGAGAGGAATGTGTAATCTGGAGCAAGAATAGTTGAAGAAACAGATGTAGTTCTCAAATTTTTTTCTTTCTGTGTTAGAGTAATGGGTATAGTTGTCAATTAATGAAATTTCATTAAAAGTATGTTTGATTCTATTAATCTGTATGAAGAAGTTTGCCCAGAATTTAACCACCTTGCTATATGACATGTAGATGTTGTATTATAATGCAGAATTTAAATTTTTCCGATGTTAAAGCTCCAATAGTCCTTACGTTTGAGTGTGAAATAATTTCCTTCTGTGCTATTTATCTTTTGTTCAGCTAAAGCAAATCTTAGATTATTTAGGAAACTTTTGTAGTTTGAGATACTGCCATGTTATCTGTCTATGGAGAGAATAACTGTGCTGTACTAAGGGAAATCTGAGCAAGTACTAAATTAATGAGAGTGTGCTGTGTTGAGGTTTCAACATCCTGTGATTAAAAAATATTAATTCTGACTTGTAGTTTTAGTCATAATTATTGGTTTTTCTTATTCTGTGTTTACTGTTTGAGATGCTTTATTCTTCAAGGGTACAATTTTAATTGATTTTTTGTGTTGAGAAATTGGACACTTGGAAACTTAGGGCTATATAATATATTTGTCAGGTGTTTCCAGAATTACCAGGTAATTTCAGGTATGTACTTGGACTGTAGCTTGTTTTCCAGCTGTGTAAGTATTCAAAATGGAACCTGTTTTTATCTGACAGGTGGGTCATGTATTATGCATTTAATCCTAAGTAAATAAGTGTGCCTCCTTAACTTTATATCACCAAGTATTTTATCAGGTGGACATGTTTGTATAAATACCGAGTAGTAACATAGTCTCATAGGTCTTAAATCCTTCTTTCAGCTGTCCTTTGTGTTCACACTTATTTCCAAATATTTTCTGAGATAAACAAGATAACTATAAAACTATTATTTTGATAGCTGCTTACTCAGGCACAAAGGTTTATGTTCAACATAGGCAGGCTATTTTCCTTTTTATTTTTCCTAGTACTTCTGAGGTGCTTGCACAAATTTTAAATATAATTCCCCGTAGGAATGTTTTGAGAGGTGTCAATTTCAGCTACATGCTTCAATATGTACTCCTAATACGTTAGTCAATTAAATTTTGTAATGGTACAAGGTTTCCATGATAAGGTGATGTGTACAAAGAATTTTCGTTGAAGGAATCTATAACTTTCTCAGTTTCAGTGAGATTTCAAAGAAAATAAATAAATAAACAAATTATGTAGAGTATGAAAATATAAATTTTACTTGAAATTTGAATCCCCAACTCAAAAAAAAGTCTAATATCTAATCTAACTCTCCCACCTTTTGGTTCAAACCATTTCCCATTCTCCTATCACTGTCAGACCATGTAGAAAGTCTTGTTTCCCTCCTGTTTATAACCTCCTTTTAAGTATTAGAAGACCAGAATAAGGTCTCCCTGGAACTTTCTCTTCTCCAAGCTAAACAAGTCCAGCTCCCTCAACATTTCTGTGTACGAGAGGTGCTCCAGCCTCTCATCATCTTTGTGGACCTCCTCTGGATGCTCTCAAATAGCTCCATGTCTTTCTTATACTGGAGGCCCCTGACCTGGATGCACTACTGCAGGTGGGGCCTCCTGAAGGCAGAGTAGAGGGGGTGACAATCACCTCCCTCACCCTGATGGACTGCCACTAATATTCTTTTCCTAAAATACTCAGTCCTACTTCATTTGTATTGGAAAACTCCAGGAAGATTAATCTTGCAAATCTTTCTGGAAATATATAGTACACCTTGAAAAAAATATGATGAAATTAGAGATGATATCTGAGCTTAATAACTGAATGTTAATAAATTTGGAGCCGGAAGAAACTACATAAATAATATTTAACATATTTTTGACATTTTAAATATAGCAAGACTGTTCTCGGTAAGTTCTGACATTGCAAAGGAAAATAATCTAGTAAATCTTTCTGTATAAATCTGATAAATGTTTTAAAAACCCGATGACACATCAGCAACATGAAGTCTCATCATCCCCTTTCTCCACTGGCAAAAATGACATGCCTGCATGTCTTGCATTGTGTGTCATTTTCTCTCCTTCTTTCCCCATTGGATTTGTCTGGATATCAATTTCTAGAATTTTATGAAACTCACCTGCTTATTGTATTAGAGGAACACGGAAGTAATTCTTCCCATGACCACAATTCATGGAATAACCTAAAATCCCATTGAGATCATGGGGACATACATGCATAATTAAAGTTTATGAGCACATATTTTTATGAAGCCTTTTGTTGAATAGTCTTCCTAGTATTTTTTTCTGTATGTATATATGCAGCCTTCCGAAGTGGCAGGGGATGATATTATCTTTGAGCTGTTGTGGCTTGTAACATCCAGATATGGACGTTCCCTTTGTCTGTAAGCTCTTAGTGATGTTGTGCCACTTGCAACATCTGGAAAATGAAGGAAAAAAAGCATTAAGTTCACTGGATTATATTCTTCCCTTTTGGCTTTTCCTTCATTCCAGAAAACTTTTGCTTTAATAATTATCTGAACCAACTATGAACTACAGTAGATATTTGCAGAAACAGAAGCAATAATCCCTCACTACTTCATAAAGTGAAAAGAAATCCAAAATTCCTCCTAAAATTTCCTCATCTTCTAGATTCAAATCTGGATATCTGTGCCAGGATACTCTCTCTTGCATTTTCTCTCTGTTGATAAATAAAGATAGATGCACTCTAGATTTTTTTTTTCTTCTGATTTAAAAGTACCCTCATATTCAGTTATTCTTATGAGCCATTACAACAAAATAGAGATTTAAGATGTTTTCCGTCACTGCTAAGACTTCAAGTAGATAAATATAAAGAATAACTGCAGTAGCATCCTTTTTCCTACTTCTAAATGAATATGATGCAGAAAGATCTGAAAACTGCTCATTCATGAAACTGTCTGTTTGGACAGAACTGTTGGAATTACCAATAAGATAAATAGTTCCATGACTTTTCAGGTTTTTTTTACGTACTTTTGTAGCTGCCTTATGTGAAAAATGTCTCAGTCTGGGAGCAATCTTGATCTACATACGATATTTTAAACTATCATTGAATTAAGAGATTAACACTTCAAAATTAGATGGATTTAGTTTTGAGTTCATAGTAATATTGTTTCTTTGTAGACAATAATCAGATAATAACTCTTTACCAATGTAGGGCTTCAGTGTATACTTTCACAGGATCAAAACTTATCATGTATTTAGTTACACACAATGTTATGTTCTCTTTAATAAAATACTTTATGGTTGTTACTGTTGGCTACTGATCACTTGGTCACTGAAGACCTTTAATTCAATTAATTTATGTCAGATATTTCAAATATTAGATATTAAAAGATCTAATAATTTTTAGGTATATTTACTAAAAATATGTTCAGTGATTTTTAAATAGACCGACATTGTATTGGCTTCAGCTGCTGCGTATGAAATGAATATGATTTTTTTGTATGTAAAATTTCCCAGACATTTATTCTACTATAGGCAGGGAGATAATTATTTCCTTACCCTCCTTCAATAAAGGAAGATGAAAACATGGCACATTTTTATTTGCGTTATATGAATACAATCCAAAAGACAAACACAAAATAAAGTTGATGCTGTGAAAACAAGCTGCAGGAAGATAGACAACTACATTTTGGCACAATAACCTTTTTATTTTCATTTTTTTTTCATGTCTGCTATCCCCAAGGCTTCAATGCATTATACAGATTTTTAACCAAGTCTCTGTAGCTTAGGAACCTGCTGATGTTGGCAACATGGAACATTAGTACAGAAAACTGAGTGTCTTGACTGCAGTGTTGTCTGGATGTTATTAAATTTATTATTTTTTTTTTTGTCTGAGAAGAGTGTTTTTAAAGGCACATGTTATTGCTGCTACAAAAACTGTATGCTTTTATTACTGGTATTACTGGTTATCCAGAGAACAAAAGAAGGTCCAAACACTTTATAGGTACTTTATAGGTCTTTCAAGCTATGACATTTGGGTTTAGGCTGTCCAGTAGTAGGATGAAAGACTGGTTATGATACTAAAAAGAAGTTCTTGATTTGTGGATTAAGAGAAGCAACGCCTCAAAGAAATAGTGTATTGTTTCTTGTCCTACCTGCAATTTTTTTTGAGAAAAAAAAAAAAGACTTAGAAAAGATTTTTTCCTGTGTTATTTCTTCCTTTTCAAGAAAGTGAGAACTATTACATTGTCTGTGAATTGCTCATTTCTATTTCTGCTTGTATTCTGTGATATAACACTCAAAGAATCCAATAATATATCAGTTTAATTTGCCATCAATTAACTTTTTCTGCAGTACTTAAAACCAAAAAGTGTGGAGATGTTTTTTGTGAAGGTAAGTGTAATTGAGTCTTATCCTTCAGAGCGTATGTGGATTGCCAGAGGAAGGATTATTGTCTCCCATATCCATAGTTATATGGTTGGCTAGAATCATGTACTGACTAATGCTTTCTGAATGTTTTAAGAATATTGAGATGACCATTTATACACAGTGTAAATGTATATCCAAAGTGCCATGGTAATGCTTGTCATATAATGAGGGAGAGATACAAAAGCAAATTAACTATAAGTCATACAGAACAGCTAATAAACAATGCACTCTCAAATTGGAGAATAATTCACAATCTGCAATAGATTGCCTAAAGTATTTTTCAGGAACTCATGGTACCAGTGACACAAAACTCATGGCTTTTGGTTGTTTAAAAAACAAAACAAAACAAAAACAAAGAAAAAAGATTTTTAAAGATTTTTTTATTTAATGCATATTTGAGACATAAAGAAAGAATTCTTAAATTTAAGATACAATGTGTGTGCGTAAGACATACCTAGATGAGTAAAATAATCACTGTTTGCATCTGACATAAACTCCACTTCACTGAAATATGTGGCTGAAAGCCACTATTAACAAGAGAGTCTGAAGTATTACAACTAAATCTCATAATAAGAACCTGATATCTTTGGATTCTGTTTACTAATCCACAAAATGAATATAAGAAACCTGACCTGACATTTGAATCAATCTAAGGTCTTAATTTTTTTTCTATTTTGTGTGTGTGTGTATAATTATGCCAGAAGCATGACTATTAAAATAGGCATAGTAATTGCACAACTGTATTTCATTCTATGCACTATGTCTATTTTTGAGGCAATGTTTTTTTTTTGTGAAGGATTATATCATCCACTTAAGGAAACAGTGAGATCATTCATGTCTTGAAGTTCTTCAATAGCGTGATAAAAACTGCATTTTAGTTTGTATGGTTTAAGTTGAACAATGCTGCAATTATACTGAAAGCCAGTACACAGTTCATACTCTGTTTTTAGTTACTTCTCTTTATAATATGTCTTCTTATGTAAACAAGATCAACAGAAAAGAGATGTTTAAAACAGAACAGCTCAAACAAGTATCTGTAGTCTCTGTTAAATGTAGAGTGCACAGTATTAATTTCTCACCAGCAAAAAAGTGATCGTAATTGCATACGAAACCCATTTGTTTGCATTTTATAATAAAAAAGATAACATAATATTCCAGTCAATCAATTTGGATTAGTAAATAAAAGTACAGATAGTAAGAAACTGAAGATGAAGATGGACTGAATGTCTTTATTACTTGCTCCTGGAACTAGTTGAAATCAGCAGAATCTATATTAAAGGTCACATTTCAGAGGAAAGTATAGGTGAAAAATGTGGTAAAAATGAAAAAAAACTTGAGTTATGCTCAGTCATCTCAGTTTCTCACAGGAAGGATACAGCAGAACTACAAGCCTACTTCCTTTATAGATACTTTCTGTTCATTGCAGCACAAGATTAAGTCAAAACTTTTGACCACTGATTTTACAGACAAGGAAGAGTGAAAACTTTAATCTGTAGTTTTTTTCAGAGGCTGTCCTAATGATGCTTTAGGCCTCCTTTACAGCCTTTGGAATATACTGTAAGAAAATTTCAAATTTCTGCTTTTTTAGAATGCAAATTAAGCTAGAACCAAACACAGTATTGTATAGTGGACAAGTATTTATAGAGTTTAAGATATGTTTATGTCTGACAAGAATGTTTACAGTTACATGTGGTAACACAAGTAGAGGAGACAGTCCAAACATGAGGCTTAAATAAGAAAACGATTTATTGCATATTTTCCTAACCAATTGGTCAGATACATTGCTGGTCTGATGAGGTATGGCAATTCCAGTAGCCTATGAGTAATTGTTAATTACCCTGGCAAACTATAGGCTAGCACAAAGAAATAATTGTTTTCAGACTTTTGCATCTGGATGCTGCAAGTATTTCTACCTAGTTTGCAAGATCCACTCTTAGTTCATTCCTGGATCACTTTTCTTTTAACAACATCCTCGTATAATTCTATTTTATATAATTCTTACTGAATTAAAATAAGCCATCACGTGTTGTTTCGTTACATACTGAGGCTTTAAGTGAACTTCTGCTGGGTATTAAGTTGAGAAGGTTGGTAAATTGCATGTTTAAATATCAAATCTCATGAGATGTTTGGAAAGGGAACGTTACAAAGGGAGGAAGTTAAATGTTTGGTATAGTATTCTCTTGCTGGCATCTTATTACATATAGTAAATGGTATTTCTTGCTCATTTTGCTCTGAGAGGCCAAATTCTGCTGGTTTGAAAGTATAACAGACGTTGTTTATATATGAAATTGTTATTCATATATACCATTTTGCCAGAGAACCTCTGTTAGGCTTCGTGGTGTCTGGCTATAGAATAATCCAACAATACATGCACATATATCAAGATGGTGTGGAAGATTCATTACATGCAGGAGATCATAGATGTGTAGTTAGCATTCGTTTCAGCAAAGCGCTTACATATGTGAATTATTACATCTCAGCTAACCAAAGCAAGGGATTCAGGCATACATTAAAGTGCTTTACTGAATTAAGAACTAAACAAGTTATTCCAAACAATCCCCTC
The DNA here is from genome assembly GCA_024606505.1 of Aquila spilogaster. Taxonomy (NCBI): domain Eukaryota; kingdom Metazoa; phylum Chordata; class Aves; order Accipitriformes; family Accipitridae; genus Aquila; species Aquila spilogaster. The sequence continues at coordinate 11,703,435 of JANHGO010000043.1, forward strand.
TTTAGAACTCTGGTGTGGGTCTGCTGAGCCTTTCTGAGTAGTTGAATCTTGAGCTGTTAGTGAATCTGCATTTTATAGAGTATCCATTTAGAGCATGCTTTGTTCGTCTCAATCTATTTATATCTACTTTTTTTAAACTGACGTAACAACGCTACCTAGAATCTGAGACTTCTGAAGAATGTGGTTGACTCTGTGGGCATAACTTTTGTGTTCTGTTTTCATGTGCAGACATTTGCTGCAATACTGATAAAAACCTATTTTTCTCTATGAAGTTCCAAATACCATCATCTTGTAATCCTCTCTACTATCCCTACTGTAATTTTCTCAGTGCAAAACTGACAGATTGGTACATCTGAATAAATATGTTCTGTTTTAATGGGATAACATTTGTGCGTTGACTTCTGTTAAGACTTAAGCTCAGTCAGAGGTTTCCCCTTATGAGCTGTTGAAACATTTCTTTAAGGAATTTTAACACTGAAGTTCAATTTGGTGCATTGATAAATGCCCTAGAAAAGTCAAGTTCTTATTCTGCCATCTTACATCATTAGACATTCATATCTTGAAAAACCATGTAGGAATTTAAGTCTTTTGAGACTAGTTATTGAAGAAGGCTTTAACTTGCGTTGTGACAGTAAAGTGTATATCTGAATGGATGCTGATTGGCAATCCATTATGAAAATAGAAGCAGCTGTTAATACTACTTAAGAATTTGTTTTTTTTTCCTTCTGACTTCTCTATGCAAATCAAGACAATAGCCATTAGGGTTTGCTCTTTTGAAGGATTGTGTATCTTGCAAGCTGTACAGTCCATTTCCGTATCTGTAATACTTGAATGGAAATCAATTGAAATATTCAGCACCCTCTGGTGACATTATGTTCACTTCCACTTCTTAAAAAAGAAATAGAAGCAAATTATACTTGCCTGAGGAAAAATCACTCCCACAAACACCCTCAAAAAGAGGACAACTGTATGTTGTCAGGAAACTTAAAGGAAAATTTGGAAATGTACATGAATGGAGGCAACAGACACATACATTGCACAAGCTCCTGGCCTTCCTCTTGTTAAGAACAAAACAGCATGGATTGGGAAAATGCAGTAGTTATCCCCAGACTTTTTATTATGTGGTTCTGGTTGTCAGCCTCTGATGAACGAGAATTTTTTATTTTTGAATAATAACAAAGTAGCATCAGTTATGGTCTGTCTTTTCTGTCTTTGTGCTTTCCAGTTGATTTAATAATATGAGACAGTAAAACCATGAAGGAAATTTACTCCGTATGAAGAATGATGACAAAAGATAAAATAATACTCTTCTTGAAATTAATAATTTACATTTTAGTTGCTAGAAATAAACTGAACTATATATTCAATACATTGGATAGAAAGCTATGTGCAGGTTTTCAACTCAAGAATATCTGCTCTTGTTCTTGTAGATTTTCTCTTCCTTGAATACTACAGAAAACTTATGCAAATAAGAAATAGGTGGAACATACTGTAAACTATAGTAAGCCATCTCAAAGTTATTTCTTGTTATGGATTTGCATGAAAGGTTACTGTGAGTTATCATGTGCAAACGCGATAGAAGTATCTTGCAAAGCTGTAGATAAATGCTGGAATTGAATAGGATGTCCAGGAAACACTAAATTTAAGGCTACAGCTAATCTCCCTTACAATGTCCCTTATACTCCCAGATACAAAAAGTACTTATCATACAGTGCTGAGTTATATGTTGGTTGTAGCATGTCACTTATTCAAGGTTCCAGTGTAGCTCTTTTGAAGCATGTGCCTCACCCCAATTTTGAATTGTCGAAAAAACCCACAAAACTTGACCAGCCTGAAAATGACTTAATTGCAATTGCCCTGAAGTAGGTGTGCAGTTGTTTTCAATTATTTTCACAAATAAATGGAAAAATCCCTAGGCAGTTCATCTACTCTATTAACTTAATCTCCAAGAATTAAATTAACCGAGTATGTATTTATTAGTTTTCCTCTCACTGTGAAAAATAAATGGCTGAATTTTCCATAAAGGGAGAGTTTTGTCTAAATACTGCCTGCTGAAACATCTGTGGTAGAGATAGGTGAGCACTAGGCATTTGCCTTGGGAAAGCTTGTATCAAACTTAAGGTTTAATTTTCATCATTCACTCATGCTATCAAGTCTTATAGGCACAAAAATTCATGGAAGATGAATTTAATCCTGTGTACAGACATAGCCTTGGTTACATTATCTTTCTATCCTGCCATTTCTTGTCATTTGCAGTTGAAAAATTGTTTCTCATCCCACCAATCTGTGGGAGCACCATCAGTGTATCATTCTTGTGGTTGTACTGCTAGGAATTTTGATTAGGGACCACAGAATCGGACTGGACTGTATGAACAGCTGTAGGTTTCTGCTGCTTTCCTGAGTATAATTTGAATCTGACTTTATGGTTTATATTCCAGTGAAAAAGCATTTTCAGTCCACCATTCAGAAATGTATTTAGAATGTTACTGACTGCAAGCTTTCTTCCCTATTTCCCCCACATCTCCTGTTGTGGATGCCCTGTCCCTGTAGGTGTTTAAGGCCAGGTTGGATGGGGCCCTGGACAATGTAATCTAGGTCTGGATCTAGTGACTGGCAACCCTGCCTGTGGCAGTGGGGTTGGAACTTGATGATCCTTGAGGTCTCTTCCAACCCAAGCCATTCTGATTCCTACACTATAGTGTCAGTACTGCTTGCATTTTTTTCCATGTAGAATTGGGAATGTATTGGTAGCATCATGCCATTGTGTGGTAAGTAGAGATTAGTAAAGTCTTAAAGCTCTCTTCATAGGTTTAACAGGGACCACATCTACCTTGAAAAGGGTTCAGACTATTAGTACATTTGAGAATTTCTTCCTCTGCTGAGTCTGTACTGGGACATCCAATATCCAGTAGTTGAGTTTATCTTGCTTTAATAGAAAATCTGTGTTCTTGGCATCACTGTTCTGGGTGTCTGGGATGTGGGCAGCACACACCAACTCACCAGAGATTTATCCAAAGTAACAATACTTTCCTCATCCTATCTGCCAGAAGAGATTCTTTAGAAAACTGCTCTATTTCACAGCACTAGGGATTTCTTTGCTTCCTACATGAGGAGAATATTTGCCAAGAGTAAAGGGACCTGTTTGATGCTTTGTGAAATCATTTTTTCTTCTTGTTACATACAGTTTGTTTATAGCATCTTGTATGTTACTCAGTGGGATCCCATCAAAATGAGTGTTATCAGTTCTTCTTCGGCTATGTATCTAGGTTATCATGGATTTCATGCTGAGAAGTACACAGCATCTATAAAGAGATTGAGACTGTTCAGAATAATAAAAATAAGAAATGGGTGACAGAACTCATTCCATAAAAAGCATGATGGATACTTAGCAGTATTATCATTAGTATGACTGTAATAACTATGATAGTATTTTTTCAATATTTTGATTTGTTTGAGCAAGCAGAACCAAATTTGTGCAAAATATTCATATACTTATACAAACAGCGTGAGAAATTTGTGCGTACGGAGATATTAGCACCGTATCTGATAATACTGAGTTTTTGGCTAAAGATGATTCTGGCTGACTAAGAACATCTTGACATATGGCACCCCATTTTGAAAGAGACTGTTTTATTTAGGCTGACCTAAATTCTCCTTAAAAGGTTATGTATGGAAGCTAGAGATGAGCCAAACATCTGAGGATGCCTTTGTGGTACGTCATGTTTGTGCAATTTCAGCCAGAAAAATGCATTTGGCTCTACGTTTGCGTGCAGCAAGAGTGACATCTAATAAGCCATTAGATCAGTGTACGTTGTGGAATTCTATGAATATATGTTGAATACAATATGCAGTTATTCTGAAAGATGAAACTCAGATCTCTCTTTGCTTGTGCTCTACTTGACAAAAAAAAATAGGAAATACTGAACATTTTTCAAAATTGTTTTGTTCATAATAAAATCCTCACATACTTTCCCCATATTAGCAGACATGACTAAATTGAAGTTACTCCATTTTTGGTCACATAGGAGCAAGCATGTAGGAAATCTTTCTCTTCTCTTCGTAGTCATCACAGAAGTTTCTCAAAACCGTGTCCCCTTTCCATAAAGAGAGCTGACAGTCATTAATTGGTGCCAACCAGCCAGAGCAAGTGCTTCAGATGACAAGCACTGAACCTTGAGGAAAATTAGCAAATTTCTTTCCTGCAAGAGTGAATTCAGCTAGGCAACTCTGCTAAGCGCTGTGCCTCTCTACACCGGAGCAACTCTTAGATGTGCTCTTTGTTGCCAGTTATTCAATTCCATAAATACAGTGTGTTAACAGTAGGAACAGCTGATTCAGAGGGGTGTTCAGGAGCCCACTGGGGACTCTTAGGAAAAGAAGTACAGCAGGCAAGTTCTTCACTCCTGTGCTCACATTTCTGACTTGCCAAGCAACTACTGTCCAGATTAAGAAGAAAATGTAATAAATATTTCAGCATCCAAAGTTACTATACTCTGTATTTTTATGTTTAAATCATTTTTTATAAGCTATGGCATTAATTGAATGGTTTGAAATAACATGCAGATTTGCAGAAAGCAATCTAGATAACTTTACAGCATTTAGTGAGAAATAGACGAGTAAACACCTGGTTTAGTTCACAGCTTTTTAAATATCAGAACATTTAATAGCCATAAGGGAATAGTAATGTAAAACAAGCCATACACGTACATTAAAAACTCTACCAATGAACTATTTTTTTTCTACTAATGAATGGATTTAGACTTCCCAAAAGAAAGTAGCTCAACAAAACATTTGTCTTTTCCTCCTTTCTCCAGAGTGACTTATTAATGGGTTGTTGAGTGGCAAGAGAACCTGGCCTTCCCTACATTTATATTTAATCAAGTGCTAACAGTATCTACAAGACCCAGAACTACTCACAGGAACTGTGTCAGTTCAAAGTGTACTTGCCCTCTGAATGAGACTGGATTATTAAATTAGAGCCACAGGCCAAGTTATGATGCTATCATAAGCAGATACTGTTGTATTTTAATTTGCTTAATTAATTTTGCTGCTGTTCTAAGAGTAAAATGTCCTATGCTGGTTTGGCCTTTTGAGTGTGACTGTTCACATTGTGATATATTTCCCAGTTAGGAAGTTTCTTTCGATGCATAACTTCTTGTAAGAAGTTTTCTGAAGCAACATTCTGAGATTCGATTAATAAAAATTCATCTACCCTGTACGTTTGAATTTTGGAAAAGGTATATGACAAAATTATTTAATAAGATTGCAAGAAGGAACTTTTTTACGGAATTCTTTTTTAGATGTGTAAACTTATTTAAATTTGTTTACGTTGACCCTATGATGCATTAATTGAATGTGAAAATTATTTGTTGCTTCCTTTCTGAAAGTGCAGAAGAGACCTGATGGCTGCAGATCTGGGCTTGGTTTTAAAATGTGCTATGCAAGCCTTTGTTATTAAATCTGAGGAAAAAATCACTGGTAGAAACACAGGACCTTAGAGGCTGGTCTGTAAAAGTTTAATCCATGGGCAGTAGTGGATCTGTGTGATCCTGTAGTGTAATGCAACTTTCACAGCATTCCTGACTGCTGTGTTTACTCACCAATGGAATGCCAGGCCATTTCTAGTCTTTATTCAGCAACTTTTGCATGGGGTCATTCAGTGACAGTTCCAGTAAAAGTACCTAGTGGCTGTAGTCCAGCCTTAGCCACAACCTTGGAAGCAGCTTGAATGCTAGCAATCAAGACTGAGCAATGCCAGCAAACTGAACCAGTGTGGCCTTATTAGCATCTTCATGGCTACACTAGAAGTCAGTGTAATATTGTATTATTCCTGTATTGCTGAAGTGCTCTTTACCCTTCTTAAAGTGAATGAAGTAGCTGATGTACTGTATTCAAGCAGTATGAAAAGTTCATGACAGACACAAAAAAGCTGTTTCAATGCTTCATTAATACTTGTTTTTCATCATAACCGGTTGTAAACTAAAAGGAGCATTCCACTGCGTTAACTAGAAATATAGGCAAGGTCTGTGATGTGAGAAAAGAGCATATGAAAATCTGGGCTGACTAACAAAATGTGGAGCTTAAAAAAAAAATAGACTATTCTGGAATTGAACAGTAAGTTTCCCCTTGAAAGATAACTCGAGACTTAATTTTTCTTATCCTACAATGTATTAGTCTGGATTGTAATCTCAATATTAATTAATCAGCATTTGAAAGACACTAATATTACAAAGTATCTGGAAATTCCATTGCATTTCACCAGTCTGCACTGTACAAATTTCAGAAAAATGAAAGAAATGATTTTATGTAAATGTGTCATTGGCTAATCTGTTACATTATCCCCCACAGCTGCTGCAGTACATGCTGCTGGTGTGGTTTTCTGTGATAGCACTGTTAATAAATTAGGCCCATTGCCTCTTGATGGCAGTGTATTTCCTTCTCAAGTTCATAGGCCTTACAGAACATTTATGTCTCGTTACAGCCAGTGCAGCAGTTTGTGCCCTAATAAATCAGAGGAGCTTTGCAGAGATGATCTTGACAGTAATGAATCTTTCTGTTGGCATTTTCACTTCACAGACACAAATAATGAAGCAAAACTGCCCCATCTGGCCACTCAGTAAGAGTCAAATCACAGTGGGAAGCTGTTTTCTCAAGCATGACAAAGGTCATTGTGTGCAGCAGGAGTGAGCGATAGCGGGTTGTGCTGTGAGTGACAGTGTAGAATGAAGCCATTTATGAGCTTTTATCATTATAATTACATTTATTAGCTGTGCAGCCAAGGTTCTCCCTGCCCTTCTACCAGCTCTGTGTGCTCTTACATCAAGAGCTACCTTAACTGATTTCTGCAGATTTACGGGGAGAGATGTTGGTTGGTTATTGCAAAGAAATTGATTTAATCAACTCAGTCAACCATTAAAGTGGTATTATTAAGGTCCTTCTTAGAATTTCTTTTTAAAGGAATATCTGCAAATTTACTTCCTTGAAAGTGCAAATGCTGTCAGAAGGTGTTGAATACCATTTGTAAGCAAATAGAGAAAGCGAGTTCACTCAGTTTTAGGGAACATATGGCAGAAATACAGAATACGTCATCTCCGATCGGCCAGTGGGTCCATCAAGCCTACTGCTTAGCCTTTGGCAGTATGCAAGCAGGTGATCATTCCACCTGCTCTAAAATCTTTGGTTCTTAGGTCTGACTTCATTGTTATACTATTCATTTATCAATGAAGTCCTACCACAGAACTTTGATACATACAAAGCATCAGGTTTTTCTCAGTGCCCTTTGCCAGAGGTCTGTCTATGTTGTAGACCAGCTCTACATTCAACAAAGTGTCACGTAACATCTCTTTTTAAGCTTTATATCGCATTTCTTATATTCTTACTTTCACCTACTTGATATCACTGTTGTTTCTGATTTCTTCCTTTTCTGAGATGAAGTATTTTCTCCCAGCTTAATTTACTGCATTGAGTTTGTACATTGCATCAGACAATAGACCTGAAAAAAAGGCTTTCTCTTGCTGGAAAGGGGTTCAGGATAGCTTCTATTTATTTTCTTCTTCTTCTTCTTTTTTTTTTCTCATCTATTTAATGCTCTTTTCAGTAGCAATCCAGCCCTGCAAAAATGACATGATAAGTAAAAGTAATTGCAGCAGAGAGACCTTGAATAGCTGATGTTTCTAACAGCTCCACCAGGTGACATTAAACAGATGTCACCCAGATCCCCCCAGTGGCACATTGCTCTTCTTTTGTTCTTCCATGCAATATTTTGAAATGTTTGTCAGTGCCTATATGCACTGTTCTGCCTAGTTTTGGTTGTTGTTTTTTTCTCTAATTCTGAAATGCTGTTGTTTCAGTAGTCATAACTCAGCAGGAAATTCGAAAGCCATCAGAGAGGGAAGTTAGTTAATGTTAATTTCTGAAATGTGATAAACGTTGTACTAATTCCTCCTTCACTTAGAGTATGCATTTCTATCTTCTATTTACACACTGATTTTCATCCAGGAAAGTTCACGTTTACTTTATGAACTATATATATTTTGAGAACATTCATCCATCACAGGAACGTAGATATTCATTCTATGCCAACACTACAGGATTTTTTTTTCAAAGAGAAAGTCTAAAAATGATTTTTTCAGTTGAAATTTTACAAGGGTAATTTCACACAGAGAGAATGCAATTGCTTCAGTACAAATCTGTCTAAAATATGGACACAGTAACTGCTTGTTGAAAGTACCAAATGATCCAGAATAACCACAGATAAGTAGAGACTGTTTTATTTTCCTAACCTTCATAATTTTACATAATGGTATTATTATTATTATTAACAACCTGAAGGCACAGACCAGTGCTATCAAAACTGAACTCGTATCTTGTATTTTTTGTCCTTACAAGAGTTATTTTTTTTTTCTTTTATTATCTGCAGTATCCCCTTTTTTTCTGACTTCCAAGCATGGAACAATACATAATGAAAACATATATTTGATCCAAAAATAGGAATGAAGGTCTAGAAGGAGCAGCTTGGGTCAAATGCTGCTCAGATTAATAAATTCTTCTGGGTTTGCTGGACTGAATTGGCAGCCAGAGCCACTAAAAGAAAGGAGAGGAACAAAGAACAGGTCAATAGAGGGAATGGTAGTAATAGGGAAGGAGAAAGAGCCTGAAGAAGCAGTTTCAAGTAAGATGAAAGGTTAAGAAAAGTGAAACTATGAGAATGGTGGAAAGGAGCAGTCAGTAAGTCTGGCTGTAAAAGTGTTCAGAAGAATGTACAAGAACATGCACTTTGAAACTCTCTACGCAGATTCATAATCTGTGTAGTAACGTGACAAATTCATAGTTTTTCTATGAAATATCAGAATGCTTTGAAATGCTTCTGTGTAACAGGCGACAGCTTTATTTTAGAGTTTTAGCTGTAGGACAAGGCTGTTTGAAAACGTCTACATGAGGAACCGGTCTGTGCAGTGTGCTGTAGAGGAAAGCAGCAATTCCCTGCTGGTCCTTTCAGGTCTGATGTGAGTAAATCCTCATGTTTGGTTAAGAGTAAAACACCCTAGCTAAACCTTGTGTTTTTTTTTCTGTCCTGTCAGGAGTACCGCTGTACTCTATTCCAGTCTCTCACTGTGATAGCTATGGGCTGCTACTGAAGCTTGAGTGATAAAGCAGAAGTCATTTTCTTTCCCAGTAAGCAGCCAGCAGGATCTGGCATTAACACTGTCATATTTTCATATTAAAAGAAACACATCTAATTTTCCATTCAGCTAGTGTTGGGATATCTGTCCTTTTTAAAAGCTAAATTATCACTCTGCTGGCTGTTAGTGTTAATTATATTGTTAATGGGTCACAATTTTATGCCTTACCAAAAAAAAAAAATGAAGAAGTTGTAACGGTGTTGAGGCAGTAATGTGCACACGTTAATCTTACCAAATGAGAAGACAACATAAAATAGTCAAAGCACAGGATGGATCAAGGAAGTTTGTTATTTCTACAAGTTCTTATGCTGCTGATATCTCTCCGTTTAGTTGTTGTTGCAGTCAATAGCCAAATGAGCAATAACGTCATAGGTTAGCTCAGCGACAGTCAAACCAGACAGGCCACCTAAAAGAAATGTTGCTTAGAGAATTATTCTGTATGGAAGCATGAGAAATAACCACAATAAATAAATAAAAATAAAAAAATAAGAAAAAGAACCATGCATGACATTATCAAAAAACGAGGGAGATAGACTGAGAAGGCCCTGAGTACTAGCTAATGACTTGATATAGAAAGCTTATAAGGAAATAGTTGAAAGAATAAGATTGTAAAACTTTATTTGTAATCTGAAAATGTAGCCCAGGTGATGTTATTGGTGAAGAGTATTAATACTACATACAAAAGAAGAAATGCATTTCAGTGAGATTGGTAAGCAAGTAGATGACATCTATGAAAAGTAGCATCTAAGAATGAGGGAGTTAGCTCTATATGTGCAGTTCAGACAGGAAATTATAAATTTCATTATAGAAGAAAATGTGAAACTTCAAACGAAAAATTGTTTTTATTCAATTGAGATAGTAAAAACCTTCGTGCTCAACCTGCTGTGGGAAACCTACAGGAATTGGACTCGATCTCCAGAGGTTCCTTCCAACCTCTCTGATTCTGTGATTGTGTGAATGAGCTCAATGAGTGCAGTTGAAGTGTTACGTGCAGTAGGTTTTATAATACTTTTGTTGCATAGGGTAAAACTCAGTCAAAAGATTCAAGCAACCTTCTCCCTCTTTAAGAACAAGAATCAAATGTACAAATCCTAGGCTGCTTGCATGCTTTCTGGGCTTTATCCTTTTTTTTTTTTTTGATTGCCGTACACGAACACTGACAAGTTGAATCACTATACTTTCAACTGCTGTCTTGACAGATGTTTATCAGTGGGTTTTATTTTGTCTGCTTTTTGATGGATGTCACTACCAACTTTCACTAGCTTTGTGCGAGCATCTGTGAAATACAGGCAGGAATACTTTTGTAGTTTTTGTATCACATCACAACTTTGCTGATATACAAGCTGCATTTCGTACTGCAACATACAGTGGCATACAGTGGTGGCCTGCATGAAATGTATAGAAGGGGTGGTGCTTATTCCATCAGCTGTGAAATAAGCTGGTTGGGAAGTTTCTATGTAAATTTAGGGGAGTTTGGTTATTGTTTTTTGTATGCTTATTTTTCTTAGTTCTTTCAGTTACAAGGTTGAAAGGGAGAATCAAAAAGTGAGTAACATTGGTATTGTGTCAGTTGCTTTTGCTTGTATCTGCTTCAACTCTTACTGAGGTGTTACCATTTGTTGACTGCAATCCTGAGAATTTGCTTTCTTTTATTCTGAAAATGAGTACACCAGTGCTCATTGTGGCAAAATAACACATTGTCAATTTTAGTTCTTAAATATTACTTTTCCCAAAGTATTTTAGATCAAAGCGATTCTCATTTTTATCCTCTTCGCTGTCATATATTGTATCTTGTAGCATAGGCTAAGTCAGATATTTGTCTTACAAGTTACTGATCTTAGGTCCCAGGTGAACATATTTTTCTTTCCCAGGTACGATGTGGAAAGAATAAATTTGAGTTCTGCTGGTTGCCTTACAGTTAGTTTTAAGTTTGCTCTTTCTGTGTATAGAGATTTTGCCAACATGATTGTGTCTCACAGATGTAATAAGGATCTCTTTAGCGACCCCTTCATTAACATCTTAAGCAAATCTTTGACCACAGTGCCATTATAATACTTGGTAACACCTACAGTCACATTCACTATATAGTGGCACTGTAGGGTTGTATCATCTCCATTTTACTGCCGCTAGTTTTTTGAGTTGATAACACAGTAAAAGCCTTCCTAAAAAAAGAAAGATGGCAAGAATATAAAAGCATAGCACCATGGTTTAAGTTGTCCTAAGCTTATTGTGATATCCTTCTGGATGAGCTTTCATTAGACAAATGGTCCAAACCAGCTGTGCCAAGAAGTGGGGACTTGCAGGAGCAAGGAAGGAGAGAAGTGGGCTTGATCTGTACTTTGCGTCTTCTCTCTTGCTCTAGCAGCACAGGCCAGAGGCAGAGGAAGGTGTGCTGAGCCATGGGTGTCTAGGTGCCTCGGGAACAGTGGTGAACAGTGACACCAACAGTGGCACAAGCAGGAAGCGGTAGATGCCTGTGCATCTCAATGAAAAAGCTTCTGCTGACAGAACGTCACTTCCTTCCCTGTTCTCCTTCCCCCTTTGGATTCTTTCTCCTAAGCTCACTCTGTGAGCTCTCAGTCTGAGTTCAGATGTCTGAGCAGGCAGATAATTAACCTGGCAAAAAGAAAATACTTTAGCTTCTAGGTCAGAACAGGAGTGGGAGGGGAAAGAGGGAGAACCTTTGTCATTGGAAAGCTCTCTTGTTCAGTAGCAAAAACCTCCCTGTGTTTGGTGAGAATGTTCTACCAGTAACAGTAATATTTTTCTTGGTGAAATTCATTGTGTTTGTTGGAATGTTTTTATTAATATATAGGCAAGCCACTTTATAATACAAAGGCAAATTATATGTATTCAAATCAGTATTATAAAAGATAAGTTTTGGGTAACCTTTGAGAATTTTTACTTTAAAATAACACTGACAAAAGGAAGGATATTAATTTAGAAAAAGAAAGGCAGCAAAAAAAATGGTGGGGTAGCATGCTTTAGGTTGTGTAATAAGAAACAAAATTATTTCATTATACATAAATTAATTCATTACCACACATTTTTCATCTTTGTTTCTGTGTTGACTGCTTGTATTATTTTTAGTTTCTTGAATGAAATACATATGTAAGAAACTATACATCTTGGCAGCATTAAATGAAGTGAATTAAAGCCATGTCATTGAATGGTGCTATTAATTGGGTGGAGATTTTTCTAGAGGAAATTATATTGATTCTAAACTTGATCCTGCTCTCACTTGCCTTAACAGCCACATTCCATAGCAGTCACGTTTGGTACCCAAATTTAACCATCCGTAAATTTTGATTAATTGCATCTTAGGAAGGAACATATTTTTTAAATGGAAGCTTGAAAAAAAAGCAGATGAAAAACATCTTAGACTCAGGTATGGATAATGCATAGTAACCGGGGAGTCCTTCTGACATGTAATGGATGCCCTTCAGCTTGAGTGTATTACCAAGCATGGCAGTCTGTGGTTTTGAAAAGAGTAATTGTCTGCTGATAAGGTTAGCAATGTCCATGTTGACTTAAGAAAATTATATGTGCATCTGTTGTATTAAGATGTTCTATGCTGTGAGACCTGAAAGTAAAAGTAGAAACGTTCAAATCTTTTGACAATGGATAAATATATTTTCTCCTGACTTTAAGCAAACTTTATGGGAATTTCATCATTAAGTAATTAAGAAACTGTAAAGTAAAAATTTGAGCTGAAACCATTTGCAGAAATGTATGAAAATGACCTGTGAGAGAAACGTTGATTTACTTCAGAGGATCTGCTGTTTTTGTGACTATTTTTTTGTACTAGGTGTTTTGAACTGCGAGTCTCAGATTTATACTAGGTATAGTGGGGTATATACTAGGTATAGAGGGGGTATGGTATGTATAAAGGCTAAGTGGTGAAACTTATCTTTTCTGTTCATCTGTTGCATTTGTTGTATCATATCCGACTCATTTATATTACTGTAACTGCTAAGGTAACAGGTTTTACCATTGCTTAGCTTTGACTAAATGTCAATCCAGAGGCTACAACCTTTGCTCATAATTAGAACATGGTTTTTAGCAGTCAGCCAAAGCACTGCATTTTGCTGTTAACATCATCACTAAAAGCACAGAATATAGAAAGTTTCTCCCCAGGGGTTTCTTAAGTGGCAAAAAGTGCTGAGTGAAAGGCTTAATGCTAAATGGGGGGTCATAACCCTAACTATCTGTGTTAGATCCTATACTCCAAAATGAGCTGCTGTTGGTTGACATAGCTATAGAGCATCGAAGCTTTAGTTGCCAGCAACATGTTCTGTTCATAGATGTTTTAACCACAGATTATGCGCCTGCACTAGATATATCCTGATTAACTCCTGTTAATTCATACCCTGTAGAAACTCGTTTAACATAATAAACTTCTTAAAGTGCTATAGTTATTATAAATGTATATTATATTTGTAGTTCACTCTGAAAGGAATGCCTCCTATTTATTTCCATGGAAATTACAACAGATACAAAGAGCACAGTAACCTTATTTGACAGAGCAAATTCTCAGCTACAAAACACTGTTTTTCACATTTTCAGCAGTGATGAACAAAAACCTGCATACCGCACCCATAAAAGTCTGCATGGCCATCCAGAATGTAGCTTGTCTTTCAGTTGCTGTCGCACTGCTGAAATGCACCGCCCACCAGCTCACTGTGCCAGCATCTGCTCTTTGGTGGGAAGCTTCAAATTCTACTGCTGTAACACCAACATCTGGCTCCGGTGTTGTGGGCCAACTTAATAAAATAGGAAGCATTACTTTCAGAGAAGCACTTGTGCTTAATTGTATATATATTATGTTATGCATTTCTGTATTAAAATATACATATTAACTATATAAATATTATTATATGTAGAAAAATAAATTAAACCCTGATCCTATTATACTGACAAGATTTTCTCTACTAGTGTTCCACAGCACTGGCTGTTTTTACCCTTTGAGTTATCTGTCTAAGGATAAATTTCAGGTAGCTTCCTTGCCTGCTTTTCATTCCTGATTTCCATTCTACTGATAACGCATACAGTTTTCGCATGTTTTAGTTCTGGGGGCAATCCCCTCTTTCTTCACTGAGATGAACAACCTGCTGTCAAAGTTCAGCTTAGGTTGAAGGCTGCCAGCTTCAAAGGGACACTTACAAAATTCCCCTTGACAGATAAACAAGTGTTTCCACATCTGACTAGGAGTTATCTTTAGATACAGAAATACATGAGAAATCTAAGAACAGAAATACGGGAGGTATATCCTCAGGCGTACACAGGTGAGTTCAGAAACAATTGTTAATGTGCAAGTATGATGCCCTCAGATGTTAGCCTAATGAGGCGCTCAAACCTGAATTTCTGGGCTGTATCTCTGTGATAACATGCCTTTAAACATATGTTGAGTATTCATAGGAAATTCTCTACTAAATTTACATAGTAAGTGGAATGTGTAATGAATTTACAAGCCAAATTCTGTTCAAAGATAACATTTCTTTTTTCAGTTCTTGAGATTTATACAATATGACCTGAAAGAGGCTTATATCATATTAATCTGTTATGAAATATTAGTTCTAATATTATAGCTGTTTGAAATACACACTGGTTTCAGTGCATGTTTATTAGAGGTATTTATTCCTAGTTAGAAAGTGGATGTCTAACAGAACTGTCACTGTAAGAATCTTTAGAAAAGTACGCAAAGATTTTGATAACAGCAGTGTCTTTTTGCATACCCTATTTCTTTCTGCATTCTGTCAGGAAAACCATTCAATTCATCGTAAGGTGATCAGGATGTCAGTATTCACTGAGCAACATATACCTTTTTGCAAAGTGCAATTAAAGCATGCGTCATTGTATTCTCTATGCAGCTTGATGGCACAAATTTAATCATGCTAGATTGTGGAGAAATTTCTATGCTCTTCAGAGTTTCATGCTGGCAGAATTCTTTTTAATATGTATTTGTGATGTCCTTTAAGTCATTACATACTTAAGAACTGTCTCAACAAAGTAAAACAAAAAAAAAATCTCTAGTGGCTTCACCCAGTTGTACTTTCCAACTGGAAGGAAAAAAAAATAGTGGTGGATGAAGCCTTAATTGTAATAAAGCTAAGATCAAACATTAATTGATCTTATATTGCCAACATAATTTTTTTTCTCCTTTGCCCTGTTTACTTCTCATGATAGCTATATAGTTTGCGATGCATACAGATCTGTAACTTCTACTTGCAAAAAAGCTAAAATTGTTTGCCTCTACTTCTTCTAGGCTAGAACAAATATCAAATTTATTGCATAGCTTTTTTAATACATGCTCTCTGAAGGTATACAAAATCCCTAGGTTGTGTGTGGGCACATTTGGAAGCCTTTTAATGTATAAATATTCTCTTAAATTTGTAGATTTAATGTGTGCCTTTGGAAGTACTATCTAAATCATTCGGAATTAGTGAAAGTGGCACACACAGATACTTCTAGTATGCATGTCTGTGTAGTGAGATAATTTTAGAGTTTTTTTCTTTTTTGTTGTTGAGGCATGATTTTCCTGTTTGTTTTCAATGTATTTTGTCACAGAGAGATGTTTTATGACTTATTTGTGTCCCTAGATGAAGTTTTAAATATGTTGAAAGCATCTCTGAGTATGTGAAAGATGAAATAAACCCCTCAGTAATACAATTTATCTTACTCAGATGTTGATATTAGTGATAAGGAACTCTTTTGTTTCTTTTATGTCAGCATGGAGACACAGAAGGCTCCAAAATGGGACAAAAACTCTTTTGAAGAGATAGACTGTTCCTCCTATTTTATCCCTTATTTCAAATATTGTCTGTGTAATAATGGGGAGGGGAGGAATTCAACTGAATTGCAGTAAACCTTGGTTTAGTTTATTGAGTAAGGAGCTATGACCAGCAACTAAAATAATGTGGAGATGCTAGTGGATGAGGACAGCAGAATTCCAGCTCAGGAAAGCCACGCTACAAGAGCTGAAGATGCCTGTTGCATGATGAGATATCACTAAGAAAGATGTATAAAAGTCAATTTTACCTTTGCTCAAGATTAGTTTACGTTATCAGGCCCACCTGTTATTTGTAGGTGTTTCAAGTGTTACATTTGCTACTTGCCACAGATTTGATACTGGCATGGCCTACTGTTTTAGGTTTTGATCCTACAACTCAAGATTGACCGACCCTACAGCTCTAATTGACTCAAATTCTAACAGCATCCAAGTTTTTTATTTCCAGCTTTTGAATAACCACATATTCTCTGAGGTATCATTTGCGTGTGATCTCAAGTAGACAGGATAAATTATATGATAAGCGGAGCAATCCTACAAAAACAGGTAGAATAAAAAATGGTGATGATGCACGTTATGTGCTATAGTATTTAGGCAGAGAAGCTTCCTGGATGGCTATCAGTATACAAAGATAAGAAGATGGACGTATATTCCTGAAATTTTTCCCCAGAGCCAGTGATCATAACCTCTAGTTCAAAGCATATATTCAAATAACGCTACAAGAAGTGAGTATGCTAAAGCAGTATAGACTGCTTGCATATCACAGAGCTTGCTACTGTCATGCTGGATCAGTTTTTTTTAATTTTACTTTATTGTGCTTGCATGCACATTAAGATGTTCATGTTTGTATCTGAACTGATTTTTTGTTGAGTAATCCTCTGGAAGCTTTTTTTATAATTGGTTGGAGTAGAAGAATATGACTGCATCTCACCAGTATTTAATCAAAGCACTGATTTAACTTAGTTGTTTTGATAGTACAATCACTCAATTACTCTTCTTTAACTTGTATGTGAAAATTTGAGAACAAACCTCTTCAAGACTTAGTGTTCTGTTAATTTTTTGCTTGTTTTTTTTTCAATGACAGCGTGTTATTTCCTTCTTTTTTTTTAAACTTATAGACCCTCATGATCATCATGAATGGTGAATGTTAAAGTAAAAAAATTAAACTGAGAAATAAACAAACCAATGTATTTGGTTTGTTTATTAATAATAAAAAAACCTCATGCCATAATTTAATCGTCATTAGCCTTCCTTTTTGGTAACCTTCAAATTGATAATGTTTCCCTTGGAACAGAAATGCAAATGATGGAGCCAAGGCAGGTCCTCTGAAGAGCACAAAAACTTCTGCCACAGCAGAGTTCAACCATTCATTGGAAGCGTTATTGAATCGCTTCATATTAAATGGATGTGGACACCTGCCTTCATATTTCCTGTTAGCTCAGGTGATGAACTTTAATGTCCCTTCCAACCCAAGCCATTCTAGGATTCTACAATTGTATTTTGTAGAGACCAAGCATCTTAAAACATTCTGCCAGTCTTTCTCTTTTCAAATGATATACTTGCATGGTATACAAGTTGGGGGAAAGTTCTGCGCACAGAAAGTCTTGCATTTCAGTCAGTTTTTGTTATAAATCAGTGATTTGGCTCCTACTTCTCTTGGATTGTATGTTCTGTGAGAAACAGACATTTAATTTAACACTGGGACTAGCTGCAGTCATAAAGCGAAAAAGAGAAGGAACCAATGCCAGGGGTTTCAAATTTAATACACTGACTGTCAAATAATACACATGAATACAGCATAGCCACATGAGAGCTATGCTGTTTTATCTTCATCTGTAAGGCTTATGAAGATTTGCCTAAATAGGGAAGTCCTCAAACTTTTTCCATTTTCCTCAATTTTAAGAACTGAGGTTACTGAGAAGTTGTAACAGACTTAGAGATGTCAGCATGCTAAAGTGCCACTGTGCAGTGTGAGAGTGTTAAATATGGCTGTTGAACACATTTCTGCAAGAGCACTGCTATGAAGTACATGTCTGGAAGTCTAGGAAATGAGTATGACAGGTTGCTAGTTCCCAGTATGTAATTTTGTCTTACATTTTGAAGTGATTTCTGTTGTGTTTGGCAAGTGCTTTGCTTTTGAGTATGGAGTACAGGTTTCGCTGTAGTGCATTCCCAATGCATAAGTCTTTAAGCGAAATGAATAATAGAATCATGTATTCTTTGTTGTATTCACAAGCCTTCACTTGAAGCTGTAGAATGCTCTGTGATAGCACTGTAATGTTACGGAGATGTCAGTAGCTGCATCCTACTGCCTTAAGTTGCAGTCAGTCCTTTAAACTTGTTTGGACATTTCAGTGCCCATTTAAATCAGAAGCTGGAAGTACACCAAACAGGGCCATTGAGAGAGTGTTAATTTAATCCCGTTTCTTTTTCCTAATTAAGCTCACTTCCCTCTGTTTTATCAGAAGAAAGATAGCAACAGAAACATTTCTGTTTGTCCTGTCAGATCTGTGGGCTAAGCTGCCCACAGATGGTCTTTCCCAGCACTGCTATGCAGAGCATCTATGCTGGTACAGAGAATACAGTTTTCAGCAATTACTAATGCTAAATGTGTTCACAATTCTGCACAATGACTAGTTAGTCCCCTAATGTGTATGCAGTGTCATTTTCAAAAGCTCTCAGGTGTCTTGCACAGTGGATGTTATTTTTGAAAGTCAGGAAGTCATCTGCTACCTTTAAAAACTGGTTCTTAATTCAGAATTGGAAATCTTAACATTCTTTCATCTTTTTTTCTTGGAACTTAAATAGAAAAAAAAAAAAAAAACAATACCAAAACACTCTTTATTTTCCTTCCATAGGATTAAGACACTGACGTATTTTTAACTGTGCAAATGTTTTGAGTTTCTGCAACATACTTTAAAATGTTGTTGGAACACAATGTACTAATTGACAGCAGTATATTTCTTTTCCTTTTGAGAAAGTATCATACCATAGAGAAAAATCCCATACCTCATCACATGCTGTTCTAATAATATGCATGTGTTTGAATATTTAAGGTTTCCTTGACTTGTGGTCTGGCAAGGGGATGTATCTCAGTCTACTGTGTAAGAAGCAAGGTATTAAAATAAACAGTAAATATATGCATGTCATTAAACATGCTAGAAACTGGCAGGGAGTGGTTATACAAAAGTTGAAAGAGAAGTGCTGAAATGGGAAAAGAAAAAACCAGAATCCAAAAAAGGGAATGAAAGCGTTGTCATGACTATAAGAACGAAGGACTGAACACAAAGTCATCACTTTCTTGATGATGAGAGATCCAGGAATGAATTCCACTCAAGCTGTCACATCTGTGTAGTATTAGCAAGAGAAGGAAGAAACCTAAAGGAAGATGCATTAAGAAAGGGGCTTTTATTTCTACTTAGACATGTATGTTTCTCTAAAAATTGGTGCACTGTATCCTCCTGGCTTGGGCTCTATGGACAGCCCCTGCCCTGAGTCCAGCAGTGAAAAAGTGATGGTTGAAAATAACTTCTTTTGTCACTTTCCAAGTGAAATAGAGTACAAGCAGAAAAAAAAATATAAAAGGAAGTCATATAAAGTCTTCAGAGTTTGGTGAAAGGGTTGTGATAGAGTACAGTTCCTTTTCATGCACTTCGTAACAAGAGTGAGGTTTTGCAACAGTTAGTGCCAGCAGCTTAAAATAGCTCCCTTCTGTCTATTCTTCATTTTACTATAGCCAGACTTCATTTAATCCTGATTGAAATGGCTGTAGCTGGCCATTGCTATGTTTCCATTTCTAGGAATTTGTTTGAAGCCGCTAGGTAGTAATTGTTTGTACTTGTTAACAATTACTATTTTAAAAGAAAACAAACAAAAACAACTGTGAGCAGGTAATGGGTTGATAACGTGTAAAGGATTTATTCTGTGCACAGCAAAATTTGTAGCTTCGCTAAGAAAATCTAGCCACAACAATAATTAATTCTTCCTTTCTACAGTCACAGCTAAGATCTATTCTCAAGAATCTCAAGACTGGCTACATAGCTATGTATCTCCTCTTATGCTACTAATTTAAATTGAGTTTTAAAAAGCCAAGGATTTGCTAACTTAGAACAATGAGACATAGTTTATGGAAGTGAGAATTTTTCTGCTTTTATTTTTGTGCCCATGTTAAATTTAATGAGAATTTTAAGTCCGTTAGCAAAATAAATTTTGTAGAGTATTACAGTAGGGATCTGTCATTATTAACTTCAGCTGATGAGTAACAGTCACCTGGTATAGAATTGAAATGGCCAATTTTTCTGCACAGATGATGACTTTGACCTACTGAGTATTTCCTAAAATAGTTTGGAGTCAATCTAAGAACATATAGTCTGTGTTTGTGTGTATGTGTGTTTACTCTTGATTTCAAGAATAGAAATAGAACAGACTTTACAGATTTTTCATATGTCCTAGGAGCAAATGTGCTTACACCAATTAATTTTGAATGTGACACCTATTCAAATAACTTCAAGTGACATATTTTAAAAGATACCAGAACTACCACTGGAAGACGAGAGAGAGGAGGAGCATTTTCTTAAATGCTCCAAATAAATTGCAGATAATTTGTACGTGTGTGTATCATCATATTCATAGCCAATGATTTTCCTAGCAAGAAGAAAAAGATGGAATGTGAGTGAATAGAGGAAAAACATTTTCCAGTGTTCACAAATCCTATTTTCTCATTGATAAAGGAAGCAACTGTTTCTGGATTATGGATTTAATGGCATAGTTTTCCATGCAGTGCTGTGCTGGAGCAATCAAACAGAAATGCATTTCTAGAATTTCCTCTAAACTACATTTACTTTGACACTGTCGTGTTTCATTGCTTAATTTATATATTAACAGTTACAATCTGTAAAATATTACTATATATTTGCCATCTACTGAAACTGTTCATCTTCTCACTGAAGTAGGCATAAGCTAAATAAATAATGAATTGCAAGAAAAACTCAACAAATGGCGCACTGGAGGAAATATCTAAATTTTCAATAGCTTAGATTAGAAATTCACAAAGGAAGATATGAAGTTCTGACACACAGGAGTTGGTGGGGTAGAAATAAGGATGAGTCTCAACTCAACTTGTCTTTGGAGACATTGAAAAGAACGGCTATCTGACAAAAAAGAAATAGAATGTAGCAGAACGCATCCTGTTTCGTGATCTTTCCACCCGCTTTATTTATAGATTTATTGGAAAAACGAAGTAGGTCAGAAGTCCGCAAACCCTTTTAGCGGTATGTTGAGGATTCTGCTTAGAAGAATTGAATGTTCAGTGTCATGTGTCCTCCCTGCCCCTTCACCTGGAGAGTCTGAACATGCACAGGAAAAACTAAACTTGCTGTAGAAAAATCATAATTTAAAAAATTACATTTTCTCATTACATATATTTTAAAAGAAAAGAAAAGGTGTTTGAAGAGAAATGGAAAGTAGGAGAAGAGGTGACATAGTTGACAGGAACTGTTCACTGAAGATAAAGACCGAAGAAAATCCTGAGATGCATCTTTCTACACCACTGTAGATGTTCTGTAAATTCTGACCTGAAGTTTTCTCTGCTGTAGCCAGGGGACGGGCGTGAGTTCTAACTAATTTATGGTCCATGCCTATGAATTGCTTCAGTCCAGTGTACGCTGATGTCAGTGAATACTCGAGCAAGCAAAACTTGAGAGGAAACTGTCATGCATTTGACGATCAGTGAAGCAGTACCTTTTAATGTTCTCTATTCAACACATTGCATTTCTTGAGAAGCCTTGAGCCCACCAACTGTCAAGATATTGACTGGATAGTTTCCACTAGCTACTGTAAGTGCTATGATACTGCTCCATATAATTTCCAACTTCTGATTTTCTGTCATCTTTTAGAAAGATCCATATAGTCCAGATTGAGATTTTATGGTCTGTTGCCCTCTTGGACAGTTTTTCTCTTTTCATAGAGAAAACCTTTGAAAATTTTTGTAATCTAGGAATTAAATATATGATGTATTGCAATGATACCATCACAATAAATGAAAAATTGGTAGGGGTTGTTGCTCCATTGATAATGAATGAGGATAATGTAGACTGTTGCATGCACAGCGTAGGGAAAAGCAAATTGCCCCAACTGACTATCATGAATTGAAACATTTTTCAGTGGTGTACCAGCAATGTAGAGTTCAAACTTTGCATCAAATGTTTGGCACTTTGAAGGAATAAGAGGGCAGAAGGAAGTGACTGTGTTGGTGTTGTCACTAAGGTTTTATCCTAGAAGAACTGTTTTTGTAAACCCTTCTAAGATATAACTTGTTAGTTAAATGCTGTGGGATAGAGGGAGAGCTGCATTTTTCTAGTAGCTGCCTATAAATAAACAGTACCCTTTCTGTCTAAAAGCTTCAAATACACCGAATGTATGTGATAATAAATGATACAGTTACCAGATTTTCTCAAAGTATTGTTCTTGTAATTAAATACAAAGTGATTTTACTTATTTTTTATTCTTTATATTGGTCTTGAGGTAAATGTTTTCTGTGAAACAGATAGTATTTTGTAGCATTGTCAATGTGAGAGGAAGACGTGAAGGGGATTTACAGACTAGTAAAGAGTACTTCAGACCTCAATGGCAGGTCATTTTTTTTATGTTTTTGGATTGAACTTACGCTGGTAGGCACTAAATCTTTCCTCAGCCTCTGATTTCTTATTTTTTTATTGCTTACCGGAAAATCTTTCTTCTCTTGAATGGGCAAAAAAAAAACCAACAAAAAGTTGGTGGCTCTGACTTTCATATGACTTTAACATGGTCCTTCTTTAAAAGTTTTTTTCTTCGTGCCAGTTACTGGTAATACTTATGCAGTTATTAATTATTAACATATCTAATTTTATTTAAAGGCGTGATTCATAAATATATTGGTCAAGGACTTGTTACGGTGGGTGCTGTTAAAAATCATGACTCACTAATCCAAAATGCAGCGAAAATATATCTTAATATATCTACATTGCTGCAGTTAATGGAATATTACCCAATGTTGAGGGATTAAGTCCACTGTAAATTCAATCAATTAGCAAGTAATTTAGAGAGAAATGTGATTAGTGTCCCTTTATTAGTCATCATTTTTAACAACCACGATGAGGCACATCTTAACTGCAAAATGAAGTTCAACTGCTGTAGTTTCCACTTATTTTGAATTCTCTTATCTTTTGGCATTGTTTTCTGTCAAAATGCAGCTGTGATCAGGAAAGTCTTAAGTATGTGCTTAACTTTGGGCTAAGAATAATCTGAGAAAGTTGCCTTTAAAGAACTATTTGAATTTGCGATTTTTCTCTATATGTTTGTACTTGAATTTTCCACTTCCACAAGCAGACCTCTTTAATACCTGAGAGCTTATAACCTTACTGTGCCTGTGAACCAGCAAGTTTTAATTTTAGCTCAAGATGACTAGAAATCAAATATGTCTTCCAATATGCAGTGACTGGAGGATAGTGAAAGATGAAAGCACTTGAGTCTTCCACATAAATAAAAATAAGTATTGTGACATAAACAAACCTTTTGGACAATGAATTGCATGATAGGAGACTATGAATGAAGATGAAGGTCTGCCTAGTTCCGTCTATGCAATGTGGACAGTGGAGAAAATTGGCAAGTCTCAGATAGTGAGTTTTAGAAACCATACGTTGGCATAAGTATGTGGAGCACCCTAAAATGTCACTGCAGAAAGGATAGTTCACTTGTTTCAGACTTCCTGAAAAACTTTGTAGGTGGTCAGATAAGTAATACTGCGTGGTAAATACATGTTTCTCCCATGTAGGCAATGGGAGATTTTCAGGAAATTAAGTATTTGTCTGTATCTGTTCAGCAAATCAGAGCCTGAGTTTAGAAATTCATGTGTATAAAACTTCGTTCAGTTGCCTCCAAAGCATGCTGTAGTGTCAGTCATTATTTATAGTAATGATTGAATCGTATTTATGTAGTTGCTATCTTTCCTTTTCAGAAAGTTTCTCATTTTCTTTGTGCTCTAACAATGTTTTTCATGACAAAGCCTTGGCAGAGATTGATCTGCTTTGTTTCATGAACTTTATTCAGGAGCCAGAAACCACAACCTATAGATTTTTAAAGAATTCTTGTTAAAGTTCCCCTTTCTTACATCATTACTGTGAAATATCTTGAAAACTGGAGTAAAAATTACCAGGAAAATTGGTTTTGAGGAACATTTTTTTCATGAAAAACTTTACTCAGTTCACTTGTATTTCTTCTGTTCTATTGCTTGACCCAGATGTCGTCTTTTGCAGCATAGTTTTTCACATGTGAATTGCAGTTTGTATCCTTCATATACACTGGACGTATGAAATCTGTTCTACACTTAAAACGTTATATATCTGAAAAAAAAATAAAGGTAATAAATGTCATGGCTCAAAAATAAGATGATACAAGTTCTCCACCTGTCTAGTTCAAAGGACAGAAGTTGCTCTACTTAGTCCCCTGGAGATTTTGCATGTCTTGGCTCTTTTAAGTGGAAAGCTGAATAAACCCACCAACTTTCTGTGTTTTTTTGAGAATTCTGTCAGTATATGTTGATTCTGTTTAATTGCTTTGTATCCCATTTGAAGGGGAAATATCTGGAGGATCTTGTTTTAAATACAGTGGTATGTGCAGTCTGTTTCAGGCCAGCCAAAGTTAGACCTACAAGTTTTAATATAACGTGGAAATTCATAGATAGCTGTAGAGTTTAGATTAGTGAGCCATTTGATTCCGAAGTATCTACAGCTTCCAAAGACAAAAATGACCAAGGGAAAAAAAAAATAAAGCAAAAATAAACCTGAGTCTGAATGGATAAACCTGAACAAAATCTCTTTGATTGGAGCATTTGGGATAACTGCCAGGCTGGACTTTGAGTTGTTTATAATAGACTATGTGTTGATTGAGGAGAGGGGCATGAAAGGTACAGTTTTAGCACCCTTAACCTCTGCCAAAATATGCAGGAAAGTGAAGACTGCTGTTTGGACAGGGAACAGATCAATTAAATATTTTAGGACAGGATGCTTTAAAATGCATGTTTGTAAGTTAAGAAATAACCTAAACATTTAAATCACACGAGATTCTGAAGTCTTATCCACCCACTGAGTTCTTACTGGGGAATCAACATTTAAACAGGCTGTCTTAGGCCTTCAGCAATACATTTCTGTTCTACTGTATAGATTTTGAACTGGCTGAACATTTTAAATTTGTTCTTGTCCCCTTCTAGTTGTAGACTGTAAGGAGATGTGGTGATGTAGCTTTTCTTTCAGTTTCAGATCAGACAGTTCAAGTTTGATTTACTCAAATTCTGAATCCTCTTGATATAATAACTATATTTTGGCAAAATGTCATGGTTGGAATGTAGTTTTAACTAAAAATATATTTTTTACTTTTTGATTCCTGAAATTCTAAACAAAACTGTAGGTGAAAATGGCTGATTATTAAAGAAAGAGACAAGACACTACCAAAGGCGAAAACCAAGAATAGTTACCATTATTTTCTCTAGCCCTCACAGATCAACAATTCCCATGTTTTGGTTGTTATATCAACTTTAAAACCTGGGTTGAAAATCAGCTGTTACACATTCATTGTACAAAGCAGCTCTGGAGTTAGCAATTGAAAGCATGTTAATAAATTACAACATGTTAGTAAATTAAAGTTTTCTCATGGGGATTTTTGGTATGGAAATAATGCACAGTGCAGTAGATGGAGGAAGTTAGTTGTTTGGAATAGTAGTGATACTTGTAATTTAGAAGATATAAAATAAAATTTGACATAAGAATATACACTTGACAAATCATTGCCTGCGTTGTTTTCTGCTGTCAGCACTGTTTTCCTTTCAGCAGTTTTGCTTTGTGCTACCTTTTGGAATTTAAAGTAATTTTCATGAATTAGAGTTTTGACCGTGCATTTTATACTTAAAAGTCCTTAGGATATTTGTCCAGTTTTTGTGCCCTGTTGTTTCATCCCATTCAGGAAAGTAAGTGCTTAAGCAGATAAGTAGTCCTACTATGAGTGCTCATCAACAGAATTTGTTGATGAGATGATAATTATGATGTTTGTGAATAAGGTTTCAATGAGGTGAAACAACAGAGCTAGTGCAAAACAACAGATGAAGAAAATGGTCTGTCCAGATAAAAGCAGCACTAGATGAAGAAGTATATCAATAGTATGGTCCTTCTTTGTTGGTAAAATTAGATGTAGTAGTTTATGTAGAATGAATTGGACAGGATCCTAGCATCCAAGGTCTGCTATGAGATTCTGGAAATAAACAAAGGCTGAAGAGTGTGAGAAAAGTAGAATGAATTAAGAAGTTCTTTTCAAAAATACCAGGGTTACCTACAAACAGACAGTAAGCTCAACTGCTTAGTTAGCGACCTTAAAGCCAAAGGAAGCCCTATTAAATCCAATGAAAATCAAGTTTTAAAAATAAATTACTGGCTGGTACTGTAACAAGTTTCAGTAAGTGAAAAGAATCCATGACTGCTTGCATAAAATAGCTGGCAAAGTATTATAAGAGAATGTTGTTTTTTTTTTCCTGACCAATCTAGACCTAATCAGTCTAAAATTCAGACTCTGAAGTGCTTTTGTCTTTTGGCTATTGTAATCTAATGGAATTCCTTCATGTAAAATTTTGTTCCTTAGTTGTTCCATGAAGAACTAAAAAAAAAAAAACACCAGAAACAGTTATTTAAAAACTGAGGTAGTTATTAGTTTGGATGTATTTAGTGTGTATGAAAGCGGATGAAAGCGGAGCGATAATAGCATGAGGTAAGCATGAAATGGCACCAGGCATTACTTGTAGTGCATCCTCCTGCTGTAATATCCAATTGGTGTACATTTTAGTGGTAATGTCTTGTTCTCATGGTCACAAAATGTTCCTGGTACAGACTCATAAACTCTAGTTCATTCCTGTTAGTATTTTTCCTATGTGTTAATCATGTTGTGTATGCAGTCTTAAACTGGAAAATTTGCTCTTCAGTTAGTGCAGTTAGACTGCATATGAGACAGTGAGCAGGCACAGACGGACATATTTTCTGTATGTTATCAACACAGAAAGGAATGGATTTCAGGTCTTTGAATTCCAGATCCTTGCATTATTCTCTACTGTCTGGGTGGCAGCCACAAACACTCAGTTTTCTGAGTGACTAAAAGCTAAACCAGTGTCTCCTGAGGCAAAATGTTAATGAATTTACCTATCCAATTACTGGGCCTTCTATAAATTCAGTCTTGCTTTTTTATTATATAGATAATAGTAAAATGCCTTGGGCAACTTTGCACAAAATAGTTATCCCAATATTACACTTACAGCAGAAAAACTCTTGTCTACATGGATTTGACGAGGAACTTGTTCCAAGTCTCCACAAAAAGACAATTCTTGTACAATATTTTTATGAAGATCGGTGCTTCTGGACAGTATCAGTCTGATGGAGTCTGTTCCCAAACAAAGTGTTTCTAATAGAAAATAGTTCAATGCCATCCTCTTTTAAATTAAAGGCAAGGCAGCTTTCAATAGTTTTAGGAGAGCAATGTAGGTGAAATATTGTTCAAATTATTTTTTGATAGATTCAACCTTCATGATAAAGGTAATACAGAAATTATATCTGTACTGGCTTGTATTTCTAAATTGAACCAAGATAATAATAATTATTTTTTTTTTTTTTGTGGAGTATGTTGCTGAATTCTGATGTTTAGGGAAAAAAAAAAAGTGATCATAGAAAGGATGACATGAAATAAGAGACTGCAATTCTTTTATTCGTTGCCCAAAGCTTTCCTGGGCTCAGCTGCTGGTTCCAAAGCAGCTGGGGCGCTTTGTGCAGTGCCTGTGTTGGTAATGTGCATAACAAATGGTAGTGAATACAAGCTGTATAAAAAGGAAAGATATCATTTTCACTATATAAGCTCACTTCTTCCTTAGGTATACTGGCATCGTTTGAGTTTTCTCCTGATTCAACATCAGCCAGCTAATTGTCAGCCTTATCCTAATCTCTTTCTGACAGTGGCCCAGGCCATCAATAGCACTGTCTGGATGAATAAAGACTGAGATTACCGTAGACTAGATCTTCTCCTAAACTCTTGTAATAGATTGTTATGCAGAAGAAGTGAAAGCAAATAAAAGAGAGAGCACTTTAGAACTGCACATGATAGTGCAGCTCCCCACATCTGAGGAATTAACATTTTCTGGGCAGTCAGAGACCTTTTGAACAGTTAATTATCTAATAAATACATTGAATTACATTTTACAGTTATATAAGCTAACTACTCCTGATGATACTTTAAAGAAAAACCCTGATACAATTTATCACTCTGCATACAGTGAGATTTTACTGAAGGAAGTATGCGGCTATGGGAAATCTCATGATGCCAAAAAAATGTCCTCAATTTAAAAAAAAAAAAGATGATGTTTGGCAGTGAAGACAAACTGCAGTGAACATCACTGTGAGATGAAGTTCAGAGACAGGAACAGAAATGCTGTAGGAGAAGACAGCTGGGAGTGAAAGCTCATGGAAAGCTTTTCAGGAAAAAGGGCTGTGGAAAGTGCTTGCATATTTGTGTGGTGCCTGTATTTGCAGTAGGAGCTGCTTAAATAGGGAGGGTGGCTTCATGTCCATTCTAAACTACATCTGTAGGGCCATTGGATTGATCTAAGAATGAAATCTAACATGGCAAAGTTGACAGCTAGAAAGTGAGATGATGATGTTTTATGTGGTTTCTTTAAGATGAATGTACAATTATTTGAAAGTTGTAGTTATTCCTTCTGTATATTATTCAGAATCTGCACGTCATTTTTTCTTTCAGCATGGTGGATCTCCTGTATGTAGTTTTCAGAAATAGAAGATTTTATTGGTGTGTCTAATCTTCAAGTAGATTTTTTCTTAACTTTGAATGAATGAAAATGAACTTTCTAGACCTTTCCTATGCCTGAGAAATCAGATTCTAATTTCAGTGACTGTGATAAATCAGTGCTTCACTCAAGAAAATTGCTGGTATCAGAGTAAATGTTACACATGCAGAATTATACAATTATCTGATCTTCATTACTCATAGTGCCATGGATTCTAGCTTATTGTATCCTGCACATGGCTGAGTGTTTCTGAGCTCCACGTGTAGCTTTTCTTATCTTTGCATCTTCCAAAGACACAGAACTGATAAGAATGTCAGCACTTGTACTCTGAATTAAGTGGAATTATTCAGGAGTAGATGTTTGCACATATCTTTAATTATCTTTATGCTGTGCGTGATGGTGAGCAGAAGTAGTATAGGCAGCATTTGTTTTTCCTGCAGAGGAGAAGGGAATGGCTGCACTAAGGAACTGTTTGAGATGGACACAAGAACGGGCAGGGAGTGATGGACAGGTAGGGAAGTAAGCTTAGTGAAGCTACAAATTCCTTCTTCTCAGTCATCTGCCGGGATTCCCGGAGTTTCATCGCCCCCAGCTGGCCAGTGCTCATCCTCTGGTACCCACCTGCATTTTGTCTTCCCCCAGTGAGGCACAGAGCGCAAAGGATCAGCCCTGGGGACCGTACCCTTACTCTGTGACAGCTGTCCCTACTGCCGGGCCCATGGGACTGCCAGGCCCTCAGGCTCAGCTGAGCAGGGATTTAATTCCATGTCTCAAACGTTGTCTGACTTCATTAACCTTCTTCTACCTTTGACTGAATAACAGCCTTTTCTCTTTTGACTGTCTCATTAAAAGGTTGAGTAAAATCTGTCTTAATTTGTTGGACATTAGATTTCCCTTTCCCGAGGCATACGTTGTAGAGAGAGTTTGACTTATGCTTGCACACGCACACATTTTTTTTCCCTGCCTCTTCGGTATTTTTTGTGTGCTTTGTTATCATCTTGCTCTCCTTTTTCAGTACAGCCGTGTGTTTCTTTTTGCTAGAACATAAGGTACAATGGGCTTGTATCTTGACTTTATGGTGTCATCAATTTCTCTTGTATCTTCATGGGGCTTTTTTTTTTTTCCCCCTCTGTTGCCTGATATTGCATTAATGGTATTTATTCAGTTTCATGCAACTAGTCTTCAGCATAGTTTGTTACTCTTTTGTAAAAGAGGGTTTGTTCTGCTAAGAGAACTCTTTCCTTTATAGCTCTCAGAAATGCTGTCTTCCCTCTATTGTAAGCTACTCCTTTCTTTAAAGCCATTTTAATTTTCTTCCAAATCTCCTTTTATTCACGCTTCTCTTCTACTTGACACTGAGAATGCACACTTTATATTCATCTGTCTTTACCTTCTTACTCTAATAACCTTTCATTTTTCTGTTCAATTTATTTTCTTATTTCTGAAGTATCTTTTTTTCTGTGATAGCAGTGATAATAAATGCTTACTGCTTATTTTATACTTAACTGAGGATAATTGATTGTAAGGGCAAATTTGTGATCTACAGCCATCTGTCTCACCAGAAAGACACTCCTGATTCCTCTGGAGACAACAGGATTGTGGGTGGTTTATTCTAGCTCATCTGTAATGGTCAGCTGAAAATAACTTAATTAAGGAAATCATGCAAGATGTTGGATGCCTGGGTTTTCATTTCATGTGCTGAAAGCTTATTTGAAATTCAGTAGTACTTCCTTTATCGGTTGCTGATGCTACCCTGCAATGTAGAATTGATATTAACATTCAGGGCATATGAATTCATCATTTCCTAAGAACTCTTAATCTTTTACTTCCCTTCTGCACTCTGGTAAAGAAGATGCAGTCTCCTGCAATGTGATGCCATGCAGGGGAGCCAGCACTTGTGAATACTGTGTCTCTCTGTCTGATCCCTCTGAAACACAGACCTGAATTCATGTGGATTTTTGAATCTTTTGCTGTGTTGTGAAATCACCCCTCAGACAGAGGTATTACTACTCCTGCATAGTGTCTACTGTTATGTGCTGAAGTAATAGTGGCTTTCTGGTAATGTTTTCACTGTACAGGCCATTATGATTCTACTTGTAAAATACTTTTGTGTTTGGGCCCCAAAACTAGCACCAAGCAACTGCTTGAAAAAAATCCTGAAGGTTTAGGGGTTTTCCAGATATTTAAAACAATGCTATATATTAAAAATATCCCCGAGTTCTGATTTATTGGTCTCATTTTGAATCTTTTAATTGATGGTAGTGGGAGAAGCAACAAAGAGCCGTAAAAGGTGTTCTTAGAATAGGTTCAGTTATTTCCTGAGAAAGACTGCCGCAAGGAAAAAAAAGCATGCATTGATGTAGTATCAGAAACTTTTCAAAGAAATCGGTTGCTTAGTGTCAAAACTCCTCCAGGAAAATGAGTTGTTATTTTCTTCTGACTTTGGAGTTCTCCATTTTTCACTGCTAACTCTTCTTCCCTGTATTTCTTGATGTCAAATGTAAGCATGCTGATGCTCAGTATGTTCTTTTTTTAACCCAGTTCCTCTAAGAAGAGGAGGAAGCCCTTTGTTTAGGCTACATGTTCTAGGAGCAAAGTGTGTTTATAAAGTATTCATCTGTTTTTCTTGTCCTTGATACATATGGTGACATCACTGCATACTTTTATATGATTTGGACAATGCAAAACCAGCAGTGAAAAAGGGAGAGAGCAAACAAGCGTGTTTTTATAATTAAGTACAGAACTTAGAGCATAGTTTGTGAGTCACGTTAAAAAAAAACAACGAAGCTCACTGTAGTTCTGAAATCAAAGGATGAACCTCCCCGAGCTGTTTTCATTTAGTGTCCAAAGGAGTTCTGCTCTTCATTCTTCATTCTTTCTAGTACCAGGTTTAAAATATATAATCAAAGTAGTTATTTCCAAACACTTCAACTGCTGTCGTTGATATTAATCAAGTGTTGAAAAATGAGTGAATTAAAACTGACAGGTAAAAAAAAAAACCCTGATGTTTTGTCAGTATTATAACAGGCTTAGTATTGAAGGCAGACATCTGTAGCTCAGTAACCGCAGTACCTGGTGTCAGCTACAGGTAAAATCACTAAATGACTCATTCAGGATGCAGTCAGTAAAGAATTATCAACTATAATGAAGGGAATCTAATTTTTGTATTTAATATTTTATTAACTGGTCAGTAAGGTGACCAATATATTACGATGTACATAGGCTTGTCTGCAATATGCTTTAATGTTGGATGACATTCTGTTTTATAGAGCTTAGATTAGCCTGGATACCTAATGAGAATTTAAAAAAATTATTCTGGATATACAGCATTCCAGCTTTATCGATGACCTTTCTAACAGTCTCAAGCTCAGCACTCTACCATGCATTTGTGGTACTTTCTAAAATCTGAAGTTTATCTGGTGCTCCATTAGCAGTTTTCTCAACTTTTGTCAATACATTAAAAATTTCCATTCTAATGATGTACTTATTTGAGCTAGATTCAGTCCTGTTTATTACAGACTATGTATTTCACAAAAATGTTCTTCTGAATTCTGCATTGCAGTGTGCTTAGAACACCTTTCAGCTTCATATCATCTGATAAATTTTTGTGTCTTCTATAGGCAGTCATCTAATTGCTGAGTTGAATTCTTACACTGCACTCAATCTGGGCCAGATCATTCCCTCTCTTCTCTGAAACTCTTCCTAATATGACAACAATAAATACACTTTGAGAGCACAGCTGCCTGAGAAGTGTACTCACCTTATGTTGATTTCATTAGGCTAGTAATCCTTACAGATACACAATATCCCTGAGCAGATAACATGCTGTGGCTTGTTTTTCTGTCAGTCCTAATTAAATGCTTCTGTTTTACTATGGAAATGAACAATACTGGAAGCTGTCATGGATGATATGCTGCCCATGTGTCACAGGTTGGTGGTGATGAACATGCTTCTCAGAAAAATACAGAATTTAACCAAGGAGTCTCTCTCTTTTCTCTTATAGTGTACAAAAGATACTTGTCATGAAAGGAAATGAGATTGGCTTGACAGAATGACTCTTCTTATGGCTCACCATATTATGGTGTACATGCTTTTGAACTGATTGTTAAATCACTTTTAATAGTGTCTTTCTAACGTAGTCAAGTCTCGGAAGTAGTTCTACAAGATTTTCTTTTTTCTTGTTTTTGGAAATTTAAAAATATGTTTAAATATTTTTTTCCTTTCTTTAGTCCTGCAGGACCATGCAAATCTTGAAAAAGAAAAATCACTGATGGTTTAAAGATTGATTTGATTAGATCCTTGAGTACTGTATGGGAAATTCTGTCAGGCTTTATTGATTTGAACACATCTAATTCACCTGTTGTCTTCTTCCAAGTATGACCTCAGCTCCTAATCCCTTTGTTAAAAACACTTGTGTCAAGTAACTGCTCACAACTAAGCTTTCTGGTCAAGGTTAAAATAAATAAACCACTGACTACTCCAACCTTTTCTAGGTCCCAGTTATTTCAATGGCTCTGCAACTGGCACGATAATTTTCAGGTCAGTTGGATTACAGTCATGTTTTATAAAACATTTTAAGAATGTGGCCTATGAAAGCCAGCATTAGGATGTTTTTTGGAAGGCAGTTAACTCTATGGAAACAATCCTATACTAATTAGTGTTAAGCAAATAATACCTAATATCTTCAATTTAATGTAGAAATGCGTTTGCATGCTCTGCATGTCAAGGCGCAGAAATGTAATAGTCTTCTTTTGTTCTCACTCTACAAGTTTCTCTGTTAAACTTCAGCAAAGTATCATTTTCAGAAGTTCTGCTGTCCAGAAGATAATGCTTATCATCACTGCGTGCATTTGGAGAGCACAAAATGGAGTGAAACCTTTTGGTTTTTTTTCCCCCAAGTAGAGTCCTTCTGACAAATCAGCTGCCCTTTCTGATACATGAATTGCAGTGTTTAATGTGATTCCTCTGAATTGACCAGTTCTGCAAAAGAAAATTAAAAACTTTCCAAGATTAGACAAATGAGGAGAAGTAAATCAAAAGGTGAAAAGGCCATGCTTTTACATCCAGCCTAGAAATGACTGCAAATTTTTGTGACCTGGTCTAATGAAAGGGTTAAATAAAGCATTATAAATTGTTTGCTGTCTTTAGGCATTTGTTCTGTATCCATGGACTTATTTTAATGTAAATAGGCACCTCAACAGCTGTGTCCCCTTAAGCACATTTTATTTAGCAGCTGGGTTATACACGTCACTTGGCAGCCATGGATTTTCAATTTTTCTCTGTGCCAAGGGGGCAGCTGGAATAATTTGAGTGCTCATTAATTTGGGAGAAATATGAGCTGTGTAAGTCAGACAACACGAGTCTTCTGTATGGTGTTGTACAAGGATAAGCGGATCAGGGTAGAAGCAATTTGCCCTGTCCCAAGGGGGCCTTCATTTTTTAATAAGCTGGTTATGAAAATTCTATTTCTTTGCAGTTTGAAGAGTCTAATTAGAGCCTGTAATTTCGCTCATATAACTGAAGTGGATGAAGGTTAACTTTAGGCCTCCAGAGTCTTTTCACATTCATTTACAGACTTAAATCAGGTAATAGTTTGTAGCTAATTAGAATAGTGTATTAAATATTTAGTTTGACTTGACTTAACTGCAAGAACACACGAATGCTGTAAGGCTATGAAAATGATAAAGTAGAGCTAAATTTAATTTTTAATCAAAGATAAACTTAAAGGTAGTACAGTAATTTTAGTACTGACTGGTATACTGTGATAGAACAGCAATTGCCTTCAGTTGGTTGAAATGTCAAGTTAAATGTCTATTTAATGTCGTTGCTATAACACTGCAGTTCAAACAATTCATGGTGAATGTGGACAGCATCTAAAGAACTAAATGTATTTCAGCATAACAGACAGTTTTTATGTAAAATCTCATTTATCTTTTCATTCACCAACTCAGAAATTTCAGAAAGAAATGCTTAAAGAAATCAGAGTGTTTCTTGATGTAGAGGTTTCTCATTACCCACTCTCAGGATGTCCAACAATAAGCTCACGTTCCTACCGGAATTTGCCACACTTTGAGTCTGCTGTTGTATCAGAGCAGTATCTGCATTTGGAACTTTTGCTTTCAGTGATTTTTTTTGTTTCACTGAATTAGTGAGATAATCCTAGAATTCCGTGAGTAATTCTTATTCCTGTAAACAAAGCCTTCAAGTGTATACTGCTCTGCTTGTTATTTTCAAAATTCTTAACATTCAGTGAGTAGAGTTCTGTTTTCTGTGCTGGATTACAAAACCCCATTGCTGGTTGAATTGCTAGAATTTGAGCATTTTGCCACTGAAGGCAGTATAAAGGCAAATGAAATTCTGTTGCATAGAACCAAACATGGGCTTTGAAACTGGAGCTCAGCACCAAACTAGCTCATACCTAAATGTTTAGCTCAAGGCTCATGCAGTGATTTGCATCTATGTGTTGTGGAGGAGAGCTTGTTCAAGTTAAGTTTGCCTTGAAAGAAGACAGGCATATTCTGAGTCATGAAATACAGAAGCTCACTTCAACACAGTTCTGTAAAACTTCCATGGAACAGATCATAGTTTATTCAACAGGACATTCTCGGTAATGCCTTTTGATCAGAGCTGGATTGGCTGTGGTTCTCATCTTTTTGTCTTTGTCTCATAGAATGAAACATAATGGAAAAGAAAAAAGAAAAAAATTACATCATTTTTGACAATTAAATATACACTTTTTGACTACTGCTGCTATTGTATGCTATATCAAATGGTATTGCACCAGTATCTGTGCTGTGGTCCTGTCAGAAAGTATAGGAGAACCTTGCTTGTGATGTCCTTTCCAACTTTCCAATCATAATTTTACAGTTTCATGTCTTCCAAATCATTATGCCTTCTATAGTAGAATTTAGTTCTCAGACAACCATTGCATTATTGTATTGTAGCTGGTGAGGGTTTTAAAGTCTTTTTACAAATGTATAGAACAGATTGTTATTTCCAGTGAGAATTGTGCTTATTAATTTGTTTTGACTATGAGTACCTTGGTACTATTGTGTGTCTGCTCATATGTTAATGCTATTGTAGTAATACTGGAGTCATAGCTGCTCTTCTTCCTAACTGATCCCATAGTTTCAGTGAACTGATTTCTTTTCCCATAAACTGTGAGTACAGCTCCCTTTTGATTTGACTGGAAGCTCCCTTATATCCCCATCAGTTGCTCCTGATAGCAGTGAAGCTCCTTCTTCAAGCATGAATAAGACTGTGGATCTAAAATACTTCAAAATGAAAGGGGAAGGATGTTGATAAAGAGATGACTTAGTAACTGAGACAAAATAAAGATGAAATGTACTGTTTTTTAACAACAACAACAACAACAAGAAAAGACAAAAAAAAGCATCTGTAACCTCAAAATAGTCAAACTCTCCTAGCTGTAAGCTTATCCAGTCCTCAGATTCTTGGCTCATAATCTGTAGTTTTAATCTCAAATTTCCTCTCTAGCATTTTTTGGATGCTAGAAACTCCATTACAGATTGGTAGAAAATCTGTGATAAAACTTCTAAACATCACCTTATTTTGTTACACTGGTTTCCCAGTTGCCAATTTTTATGAGATGGTTTATGAATGCAATAATCCATTCAAAATCAGCTGTTATGGGAGATAATAGCCAGTTGTCAGAGCATTAACCACCCTTGACTTCACTTTGGGCTATTACGTAACAAAAGAATGAATTGGTGGTAAGGTTGCCAGGTGTATTAAATTATATGATGAATTATAGAGATTCTGTAATGGGGATTAGTGTCCAAAAGAGACTAGTGGAGATTGCCAAACCCATTATCTGATAGGACTGTAGACTGGACTGAATCCCAAGGGTGAAGGGCCAGTGCTTTATCCATTATGTCATCCTCTAATCTGTGTCTGCACCATGCACGGTGAAGTACACTGTAAATGAGTTACCATTGTTCAATGCTTCATCCTGTAACTATATAATAACAGAAGTGGAGTAGTTGGCAGTATTTGGTTACTTAGAATTCAGTCTGATTTTGATCTTCTCTCATGGACTCTTCCAAAATAAATGATATACAAGAAAGCTAAATAGTATACTAGCAGAAATTGTATGAGCCTGTTTTTTCCAAAGAAGCTTCAGCTAGATCCAAGAAAGTTAGTTATGTCATGGTTTCTGCCCTAATCCCTTCTTATTCTCCCCATTTAGACCAATTAATTTGTTTAGGCTGCTATTTTGCATTTTAGTAAGACAAATGCTGTTCTAGATTTCACCAAATTCACTTACACATTGAAGAATGAAAATACCCAATTCATTAAGGGATAGTTGAATTAACTGCTTGTAGATCATCTAGGCTTGGCTGTTAACAGCTTGTAATGACGTGGAATCTCACGTACCAGGACTGGAAACAAAGATTTCTTTAGCTTCTCAGATGAGAGCACAGAGCTTATTCCTAGCTCCGATAAACAACACCACGTTTAACTTTGAAATGCTGACATTATAATAATAGAAAACTCTTGCCACATAATTTTTGAAAGTTGTGAATGTGTGAATTAAAACTTTCTTCTCCCTCTATATCCCATGTAGTTGATCCCACATACTATGGCTGTCTTTATCTGTGGAAAAGTATTAAAAAAAATAGAACAAATAAAATATTTTTGAAGTACATCTTTAGTAAAAAATGTGCAGTAAATACACAACATTGGGAGATGCTCTATGAAGATTTTATTGGCACTCTATAAATAAAACACTTAAAATGATACATGTAAGCCATTTGTCTTCAATTAATTTGTAAAGGTAACAGAAATATTAGAGCTTTTGTTAAGAATTAAAGCTACAGTGAAGGTAAGAAATTGGTTTTTGGTAATCTTCCTTTTATCCAAATGATCAGAACTTTTAGAAAAGGAGTCTTCGAGTTGAAATTTTCCAGTCATTGTTTTAGTCCCAAAGCTTAATATTCTCAAAATCTGAAAATTTGAAGTTGATTTAACTGTTAAACTTCTAAGAAGGATTTAATATATTCAAGGTCTATTTTGTGTTTTGCTGTTAAATGCCAAATCTTAACTGCTTATTTAATGCAAACTATTTGGTCTGCCGAGTCTCTACATATAATTCATCAGCAGTATAAGCCTTGCTGAGCTGTTCAAGCCTCATCTGCCTGTGAGGGAACTGGTCTTGCCCAGTTCTCTGTGGCCAATGCTTCAGTATGTGTAATGCAGCTAGAACTTTTGTCCCATGAGTGGCCTAAGATATTTTGTTCCTTTCAAAACTGCCAAGTATTAAACTCCTTGAGGGAAGAGAGAAATCTTGTGCTAATTAGAAAGAACACTTTCTAATCACCTGATCTATCTTTGTGCAGTTAAAATAGCAAAATCCCATGTCTCTCTGCTAACGCGATCTCTGTTTTTTGGGGGGTATTTATGCGGAGTGAAATTATTCTTTATTAACCCTGAGTTGCCTTTTAATCTTCTGTAAATCTACAAAGGACGTAAATACTTTACCACTGGTAGAGGTTTTGGTTCCATTTCTGTGAAGTTTTTTTTGTCTTTGTTTGGTTTATAAGAAACAAAACAAACTAAAAAACCACACCACACTGTGTCCCATGTGTTGTTTGAATTTTCTAAAACTGACCGTCAACAGTCACAGACCTGGAGGGTGGATGGATATGCTTCTCGCAGGTGAGTATGACACAGTAATCTTGTTCCCTGACCGCAGGGGATTAACTGCAGCATCATTTCCTTTCCGTAGTTTCTGAGGTAGGTCTATACAAATAGCTGCTGGGGAGGCAGATGTTTGGGAAAACAGGGCTCAGCTGCTTGAAGATCCCCAGACAGATTAAATGTTTGTCTTTGTTACTGTTTTTGCTTACAGAATCTTATTTTCCAGCTAAATAGACCTGTTAATTTGGGGGGGTGGGGGTGGGGAGATTTGTTTCTCTTAACTGTTCAATGGCGATTTAGGGTACAATGCACAGTGTTTAGGATATCATGATAATAGAAAACACTGATTTAAAATTGAATACAGCATGCAATTGCAGGAAACAGAAAGTATGAGGAAATGTATAAATACAAACTTTCTCAAAAAAGATATTTGAAATACTGGAGGAGAAAAATTAAAAGTGAAGAGTCTTTTACTAAGTAACTTAAATATTTGATTCCATGAGGTAATGGCTTCAGTTTCATGGCTTCTTCTCACTGAGTGTGGTGTAAATTGAATCTTTCAGCACCTTATGGGGTAAGGTTCTCTTAACAGGATAGGAGATACTGGCGCAGTGCTGTGGGCTTTGTGGCCCTCTTCAGTAGAATTTTATTTGCTTATTTAAAACATCCTCATAGAACTTTCCACTGGGTTATCAATGCAAGTAGTTCTTTAACCCCTATTTTCATCACTTCATAATAGAAAAAAAAACCTAAAATAAATAAATAAAACCCATTAAAGGCGGTCAGAGATAAGATGGTGTTTCTAGAGTGAATCACTCTAGAATCATTTCTTCTGCTGTTTTCCCATGCCTGTTCATTGCCCTACATGTGATGTTCCTTGCAACAAGATACACTGGAGTGCAGACGTGGAATATGGGTATTATTTTTGGATAGGTTTATGTGTATGCATTTGTGGACTAAAATTATATGTTATCCTACATCTCAAAATTTGGTTTATTTTACAAACTCATCATTTTTTCCTTTTCAAATTTGAAAAAGTTCCTTGTACAAAGTCATGGCCTGTTCAAATTTTCTTCCTTTTTTTTTTTCTTTAATGGCTATATCAATGGTCTGTATGAGTAGATCCAGTGTGACTCCCAAACATTTTTATGACTGTATCTGGACTGCTTCTTAAATGTGGTACAGGAACAGGAACCTGTTGCATCATGCGTTTCCCCTTTTCCCATTGGTGTCTTCTGAGGTAGAGTTGCATTAAAGGACTGCAGGATTCTAAGGAAGAGAAGCCAGTTCTCGGCATTTAAAGGATGAAAAGCTTGAGTTTATGCTGTGTAACTAATTTTAAGAGCACTTCCACAGTGGCCAAGCATAGGAAGAAATGTGTGTGAAAAATTCCTAATCAACAGCAAGAGGAACTGGTTACAAAGAGACAAGTAGTTCATAACATAAAACTGAAATAGCAGAAGAACAGAATCAGAAGTTAACCCTGGCAAATTAAGATGTGATATAATTGCTGATTCTGCCACCAAAAATACAGCTTGTAAAGTTAACTTATGCTTATTTTTGTTTCAGTTTGTTCATCTATTTATTTAATACTTGGTAAGCTTTCTAAAGAATAGAGAACCTCCCTAAAGCAATTGTTCTGAATAGAAAAATAGATCTGCCTGGAAGGGGCGCACATGAGAATTTCCAAATGGATATTTTTCTTTTCAGCTGAAGGTTTTACTTTCCCGTGTATTCTTCCCTTGTGCTCTCTTAGTCATATTCAGAAAAGAGTGAATCAGATTTATTTTTGTCAGCACCAAACTTTGAGAATGTGGCTCTAGGGATTGTACTTAGAGGAGTGGCACCAGACCACCTCTCAATGAAAATTATTAATCGTTCTGCTGTGCTTTTAATCAAGATACAGAAACACTTCAATATGGTTTTAATATAACAAACTGTGTAAATGTCCAGTGCCTTTTAAATAACACATGAATAAGCTTAGGTAGAGTAGGAAAGCAAATGTCAGTGCAAAAATCAGTTGTCTTCTTCCTTGGTGTCCTTCTCTTTTCGGATGACAGTATGCAGCAAAGGATAAAATGAGTTATGGAAGACCACTGTTCTTTCTTTTTGAAAAGCTTTACTAAAAAGCACAAGTGCAAGTAAATGGCAGCTTTTTGAACTATTAGGTTCACAAAATTCAGGCAATTCAGGAATTGCTTTTGTGAATCTTGAATTTACAGCGTATGAACCAAATCAGACCATGTCTGGTCTCATCTACTCCAACTGTCATTTTCTTAGCTGTTGATCAAATGAAAACTTAAGTCCTTTGATCAGTACGCCCTTGAGACTGTTACAAAGATCAAAATGTTAAATCATGTTTGTGAGGGGTCTTTCGATAGGGTAATGATGTATTTGGCAATCAAGTATGTTGAACAGAATGTTCACTTGCTGTCTAGATGATGACAAAGGTACTTGCAACAGTGTCTTCAACTGCAGTGGGGCCTGGACCATCATAACTTGTTACTATGAAAACTTTATTTATCTGCACATCCTGCGTATGACTTAAATTTCATAGCTCTTGCTACCAGGCTATTGCTATTTCTTGCTGAGCTGGAAAGGAAAGGCTGTTTTCCTGAAGGCATCCATGAAGTAGTTTGCAGCTGCAAACAGATGTCTCCACTGTCAGCTGCAAGCAGAAGTCCTGTTTCTCCCCCCACATTTTATTTTAAGTTTCTGGAAAGACTATTTTTCAGCCTGTTTGGCATGAAGATACAACTTCACAGTTGGAGTGTGTAGAATCTTGCAGGTGAACTTTTCTCACTTAACAGACAGAAGAAGATTTCTGTTCTCTGTGCTGCTAGTTAAATGAAGTTTCAGAGGTGAGGACAGTTCGAGGACTGCAGGCTATTCTATTCATAATGTATGAAACTGTTAAGTGGATATTTCAGATGAAGTGGTAAGCACTAAAATAGCTGTCACTTAAATCGTCATTCTTAGTTTTCCTTACTAATGGTTGAGTGTATGCATCTCTGAGATTTTTATATAATCTATCTGTCCAGAGTTTAAAGGTTCAAACTTCAGAACGTTCCCTGGCTGTAACAGCAAGAAACTTAATAGTATTGTCTTATTTTTTCCAAATGAGATGAGATACAGCAAAAAATAGAGAGCAAACCATCTGTGGAATTCAAACCATGATCAGTGCCTAAGTAAGGCAGAAAGGGTGTAAAGCAAAAGGACTGGAAAACCAGAAAGAAAATAGGTAAAAAATAATGGTGATATATACAGTTAAATGTTTACTATTAATGTAAATATTTTTCTCTGGTGTAAGCTCGGTGTTCAATTTTGTCTACTGAACTACTGAGCTTAGCACTTCAATGTTGTAATATTCTGCTGTGTCATGGGGGTAGTTACCAGCATGATCTGTGAAAACTGTTGGTACGTTGTGCTTCTTCTCACTAGCTCACTGTAGGTTAGTGGTTTGGACCAGAATCTGTGGTGTTGCGCGTAGAAGCTGACTGTCATAAAATGCGCTGTTGGAATTGGTCTGTTTCTTAATAGGAATATAATTCTATGGTTCAGAATAATTTGAGCTTATGTAGCAATCTTTTAGTAAGAATAGTAGCTGCATGGAGTTCTCTTTCCCAGAAGTGATCCATCTGAGTCAGAAAGTTATTATTTCTGCAACATTATAAGAAGGTAATATATGGGAGATTTCTACAACTGCTCTTTTAAAGATAATTAAAATACATCAATCTCAAATTGTTTTCTTTGCCATTTAATGTTTGCTTTAAAAAAAATACAGAAAAATATGAATTGAGAAAGGCAAAACTTCTGTTAAAGATTCTATTTCCACTGCCCTTTCAGTTTCTTTTATGTTGCTTGTTCCATTTTCTATCAATATTGTCCTAAAAAAAATGGTAATCTCTGGCACATCTGAAGGAGTTGCACACTATGCGAGAATACTGAGTATAATTCCAAAGATTATAGATTCATAGAATGGCTTGGGTTGGAGAAGACCTTGAGGATCATCTCATTCCAATGCTTCTGCCATCAACAGCATTGCCACACACTAGATCAGGTTGCCCAGGGTCCCATCCAGCCTGGCTTTGAATGCTTTCTGGGATAGGGCATCCACAGCTTCTCTGGGCAACAGTTATAGAGATTTCAGTCAGATGTCTCAGTACTATATAGATCAGTGGACTGTACAATTTCAGTGCTACATCTGGATTGTTTGAATAAAATAGACATTTCATGGAATTATTTTTCAGAGCAGAATGCTCTGACACACTCTTCATTCAGTTATTTCAGATATGCAAATAAGAGAATACAATGGTCATTCCCAAAAGTTTTTACCTAACAACATTTCTCTTACCTGGCATCTGTGGATGTGGATGGATATGAAATCTGGCACCTACTGTCTAGTCTATTTGCAATAACATTTTTAATGGTAAGTATAACACTGAATCCTGTTTTATAACATGTAAGCTTATCACTGCACAGAGCTTGTCCACATAAAGAAGTGGAAGTATTTAGAGCTTGCGGAATTAATGGGGTGCTTCCATACTGTTCGCTTAATTATAGGTTTACATAGATGCAGAAAATCATGGTTGCTTTTTCCCTGTTTATTGCTATCATACTACGGATGATGCCTGTGCATCTGGAATTATTACACAGGATTTAACCTTATTCCTATCTTGAAGAGTTAAAGCCAGTGTAGAAGAGATACGTAGATATAAGTTCATTCTGAAAAATGAAATTTAGGTTGTAGGCTCATTCAGGCAAGTTTCAATTCTAGCTTCATTTGTTACCAGAGTCATTGCTGCGATCTCTGACAGCAGAAATTGATACTGCAAGCATTTGTTTTGTAAAATTGGTTCCAGACTGAATGGTCAGGGATTCACGAGTGCTTCCCACTGCAAGCTCACAAACACCAAGTTCCCACTGCTGGATTCAAAAAACTGATCAATGACTTCTAGAGTAAATACAATAATCAGAATCATTTGCTATAGGAGCTGATTTTGCAATCACTATCCTGAGTACAATATTAAACAATATTCATAAAAACTGTTAATGTATCTTTAAAATTAATGACAAACAAAGTGTTTCAGTGGTTTTTTGTTGTTGTTGTTGTTTTTCTTTAATTAACTAAAATACCTTTCTGTGACTTTACATAGTTATTTTCTTATCAAGCCACTATGAATGAAGTCATTCTATTAAGTAATGAACAGTAGAGAAACAGCATTTTAAAAATACAGCTTACCTTAGATTTCTTCTTACAAAAGATTTTGTACGTTATGATAAAGCTAGTAAACATCATTTCTATGATGTGTGCAGTGAAAAGTGTAGAGAATAACATACAACTCATTATAAGGAGGGATAAGAGCATTTAATGAGCTGATAACTTCAGTGGTAGGTGACTACTTCGTAGCTTTTATTTTTATTTTTTCAAGTAAAGCCAACCAATTAGCAGTATTTTTGATAATGCTTGAAGTACCTTACAGAGAAACAGTAGATACCTAGTAAATAAACTACATGCTTAAAATGCACTCAGAGAAAAATCACTAAAATCCTTGCAACGGTATCGCAGAAGCAGTCCATTCTTCATGATGATCTATGATACCTATGTGCTGAGATTTTATTATTTGTAGGTTTAATGCAGTTCTGTTGCTGCCTGGGCTTCTAATCATGTTTATTGCTCATTCTTTTAGATAAATCTGGTCTCCTTTTATTAGGAACACAGTGTAGTTTGATTCTGTATAGATTAAAGAAGATGGTTAGATATAAATCTCTCAGATGTATTCAGTCTCATCATAGGCTGTATTCTAGCATTACTTTCAGAAAGATAAACTGTGACAGTGATTTATGCTATATTTTCAGAGTATAAATCATACTGTGCCTGTTCGCTTGTGCTTAGAGAATAAAGATGCGTATGTTTTTTAATTCGTGGTTTTGGTAGCTATCAATAAAGTATGCATTCTTTAGACTCTTAATCGGATTATGCGTATTATTTGATTTAAACTAATTAATAATGTGGCACAATTAGTGTATAGATTTTTAAATGATGTAAACGTAAATCATGATTGAATTCTATGTACATTTTATCTTTTAAAGACTAGAGAAGATTTTGTGATCCAAATATTATATTTAGATATGATAATGGAAGACACTGCTCAGAGCAGGTGAAGTGAGATCAGGCAGTTCAGGAGTTTGTCTCTCAGAATGCAGGTTCTGCAGCTTCTCTTGGCCATGGTTTATTGTGTTTTCTTGCCCTCACTTTAAGAAGGTTTTTTCTTACAGCTGATGAGAATTGCCATTATTGTGTTTTTCCTTGTCTTCTTGTCCTCTTACAGTCTACCTTCAAGAAGAGACTGGCTTCTAAAGTATGACAGCATCTGTTGTATAAGTGAGCCAAAAACTGGGGGTCAGTACTCTGAATGTGGTATTACAGTGAAATAGAGAGGA
This sequence comes from Aquila spilogaster, assembly GCA_024606505.1. Lineage (NCBI taxonomy): Eukaryota > Metazoa > Chordata > Aves > Accipitriformes > Accipitridae > Aquila > Aquila spilogaster. The sequence continues at coordinate 11,748,370 of JANHGO010000043.1, forward strand.
ATAGAGATGCCTATTTACACCTTGCTGATGTAGCCGAGTTTGCACTTGGCCATATTTGACTCAAGAGCCCACTGCTTGTTGTTCCTCAGGGCTTTATCTTCTGCAAAGTTGCTTCATAGCCAGCTCCCCTTACTTGTGCTAGTGCTTGGGTTTTTTCTATACCAGGTACGGGACATTTTTATATACTTTTGTTGGACCTTGGGAAATTCCTGTCAGCCCTTGCCTTCAGCAAGTTGAGCTGTCACTGAGGCATGGTATGCTCCATGACCTTGTGTTTTCTGCTCCAGGGTGTTTGGGAAGACTTCAGTTTTTCTTTCAAACATTATTTTTATTGCTAATAGTAATAAGAAGTAAGCCCTCTTCCTCCTTTCAGGCAATTTGTGAACAGCTTATTCTTCTAACAAATAAATCTAGAAGGATATTATTCTGGTGTCAGATAAGCTGTCTGCTGCTGTGCCTTTTAGATGAGAAGTGTGCATGCAGTTGTGTGTGTGGGAAAACACTTATCCTTGAAGATGAGACAACTGTTGCTCTCATGTAAAGCTATTACTGAAAATGTCTTTGGTATTTAAAAGTCTTTGCACACAGTGCTGCTTTTTTTCACAACTAGAATGTGAAAACCACTTTAGCATTTTGCAACAGGGCACGTAACTGATATTGTCCAACTAGAAGAGTGATTTCCTCCTCAGTAGTCATCCTGTAAACCTGAAAAATCTGTTTATTTCTCTCATAGTTAAGTGCAAGTGTGGGGCAGAGCAAAATAACCTCAATTTTTTTCAGCTTTTCATTTCTCCCTGTATCTGTTCTGACACTGCTAATGTTTTGGAAGTCATGGCCTTAATTATATAAATCTAATTTACTCTGAAATTTGCAGGCCCGATTGAAGACTGCAAGGGGACAGCGTACTCACTTTACACTTTTTCAGCCTGTGAGAATTTTTATATTGGTACAGAATGGCAGAAACGAGAGTATCAGTAAAAAAAAACAGGGAAAGATATAATACCATACAAATCTTCAAAGATTTAGGTCACAGATGTGAAACCTCATAATTTCATGTATATAATTTTTCATGTGCATCCTGGCAAAACAGTTTTCTCTTGTGCTGTGTTATATGGGTCATATGAATTTACGGCTGCTGACTCATATAAGTAACAGATGAATCAATGATAATCTTTTAAATCAGACCCATTGCCCTGAAAGAGCACAACAGAGTTCTTTGAACAGCAGCATGTTAGGTACAGTACTGACAGTAATAATGCAAAAAGTAAAAATAGAGAAGGAGCTCAAGACTACTACTTTCCAAATAGCTTGCTATGTTCTTTAAAGTTTTATTTTGAACAAGCTTGACAACTGTGACACTTTGAGAAAAAACAAGTATAGTATGTGCTGGAAATAACAGATAACGAGAGACTAACACTGAAAATAACATGATACACCTTTAAAACAAGCAAAAAAAGTATATCCTTCAGATGTAAAATTCTACATCTGAGCATGTATTTAACCCAGAAGACAAATCCTTAACACTAATCTTGGATTTAGTTACTTCAGCTGGCGTATTTCATTGGCTGTGTGGAGAGCATCACATTGCAAAGGCCATTGTGCAGTGTGCTATCATTGTTTTATGTTAGTGAAAATGATATTTCAGAAATAAAGAGCATGTATTTTTAGTAGCATTTATCACTGGCTACACTACATCCTGTTCATGCTAATGTTATTTTTGTGAGTGCAAAGTTAAATCAGAAATATATCAAAGTATAATAAAAGACAATAATGGAGACATAGAAGAAAAGGAATGCTCTTGCAGTTCCATTTTTTAAATAGCAACTTTAAATAACAATTTTAAATAAAAAATTACTTCTCTATTCTGATTTAATCAGAGTCTGATAAGACTGATAAGAGTTGTATAGGTTTATTTCCTAAATATATGTCCTGTACACATTTCTGGAGGGATGCTCTGTAAGCTGTGACTGTTTTGACCTCAGGGCTGTCTCGCCTTTCTAGTGCTCAGTGCCACCTTCCGTAGAGCTTTGAGGCTGGGTGCAGGTTTTTCAGCACATACAGTTGTAATTCACCCAGTCCTGTTAAAAGCAAGTAGTATAGAGTTGGTGTTCACAGATAAGACAGATGCTGCACTGCAGGCAATATGATAAATTTGTGGTTGATCTGCTTGATTGGATGGACTGCTTTACACATGTCTACCTGATGAGAAAAGCGGTGTATCTGGCAAATATTTTGGATGCTTTCCAGTGCTGTTTTATAATAGCTTTACTGAAGTGTCTGTATTTGACTGCTGCTTTGGAAAAACTGCATTGAGAAATGACGATGGCTGTCAGTCATGATTTGAGGGGCAGAGATATTTCACTCTATTTTAAATGACCATTTGTGAAGTTGATAATTTGATAAAAATTATGACTTAAAAGATATGAAGACCGACATTTTAATACTACAGGCTCTTGATTTAAAAGAAGAGATCATTTAACATAAAAGGATGCTCTCTGTTACAGGAGTGAGAGGATCGACCCACGAGATCCATTCCAGTTTCTCTGTATATCTTCTCACCCATGTGAATGTAGCCCAACAACTGCATGGTTCTTTGTACAGATGTTTCTGTTTGGAGCTATGCAACCTTAGGGCACAAATTTTTGGTTCATCACTTGATAGCACCAGTGCCTCCCGTGGCTACTTGCATCTAAGCTGACAAAGATAAAATGGCGTATGATCTTTGAAAACTGAGGGGAATTTTCTTGCTTGATGGCTCAGATCCTTCATCTATAGAATTATTCACTAATTAAGTGCCTCTTCCTCCACACCAAAGCAATTTTCTGAATTCGTCAATGCAAACAGATATATGTGGGACACAATTTTGTATTGTACTCTGATGCTTATAGTTTATTCTCATTTGTACTTCAGACATTTAACCTTACCTTTAGTTAAATGTTAGCTATTAAAAACATCCACAGAGACGAGCCTTTATGTTACATAGAGCAAAAGCCATATTTTGTCATGAAGACATTACTGGCAGTAATACGTTCTTAAAAAATATCTATCCATATGAATTGCATATCTGTATCTGAAATTCCATCGTATATGTTATAAATGACTGCAGTATTAATTGACTTGATCTCTTCATTGTACTTTCAGGTTCGTATTTTTACCTATCTGATCGGAAGAGAAGCTGCTTTTGCTGATAACCTGAAGTGGATGGCCTGTGCTAACAAAGGTTAGTTATCTTTCTGCTGTAAAAATGTTGCTTTCAAAACTACATTACTGAGTCTTTCTGCATACCTACTTGTATCCACGTACAGATATTGTGCTGCTGATGTCTAATCAAAGAGAATGTTTATTTTTTCCAAGAAGGAAAAAGCTTATTTATCTGTAACACACAAATTAAAATGTCTGAAGCTTCTTAACAATGTATTCTTAAAATTTAGTTCGGAGAACAAAGCTTAGATTCAAAGCATTTGTCCCATTATTGCTGCTATTACTCAGTCATAGTTTGTTGCCTAAGAATGTTGTGTGTGAGCCCTGTTGAGTAAGGCCTGGTATGTAAAACACCAGACATCCTGTCCCTTGAGGAACTGACACTGTAATTGAAAAAACAGATTTATTCTGTAAGGAAAGAGCATTAAAACACATAAGATGCTGAGATGCTACAGTAAAAGGACTGACTAATGTAAGAATGATTCAGAAAAAAAAAGAAAGCAAAATTAATTACTCTTCAGGTTTTCCTTTTCTCTTGGAAAAAGTTCTTCTTTCCTTTGTGCCACATTATATTATGATGAATTGCATCAGGTGCTATCCATTTAGTCATTATTTCTTTAACTACTGTTATGTCCAGCTGATGGAAATTACTTAGTTTGAAGTCTTGTCTTAATCAGCTAATATTACACCGTAATTTAGTTTAAGTAATAGTATAAGAATCCTTTGAAGCATCTTTTTGAAGACAATTTAATCAACAAAATATTTTAGCCCTGCTCTTCAGATTCATAAAGATCTAAGTACAGCAACTCAGAAAACAGGACCAGGCAGTAGAGTCTGCCTCACTAGATCATCTGGTCCATGTCTTTATTCTCTGAGGGGTCACCTTTGTCATTCTTCAGAACTGCTTTGTTCTTTTCAGAGCCACATTGCTTTGAGTCAGAATCTTACTCATTTGGATCAGCTCAACAGTTTAATGACTGCTTCTTCTATACGCTTTTTTACACTCTGTTTAATAGATACAGTATCTGCTTTCTGGTAGCTTACAATGCAAAAAAGAAAAAAAAAAAGTCTTTTACGTCTGATTAGAAAGTAAATACTTTTTTATAACTTTGAAAATTATAACTGGAAGCGGCATCAGTCATCGTGTCAGGCAGTATGGATTTGGAGTTTTTCCGTTACAGTTTTCAGCTACAGCTCGCCCATTTTCTTTTAGTGAGAGGAAGGATTACAGCACAGACAGATGAGCAGTGTAGGAAAGCTGGTCTAAAGATTGCCTGAATGGCTGGACTGCAGTTTACTGCTTTCATGGGTGGGCCAAAATATGTTGTTGTCACTGAGGGTCAACGGCTCTAAAATCAATTTTCCTTGCAGTGATTTTTGCCTTGGAATCACAACATAGAGTAAGGGTCTTTGGTGGGTTTCCAGCTGACTGGACTGTGGACAGCAGTCCTTTCCATCAAAATGGATCACAGGGGAAATTCATACCACCTTGCAAAACTTATTTAGCTTCCAGATTCCGATGATGAATCCTTAAACAACACCCTCCCCCCAGCCTTCATTTTGTGTTTCATTTCTGTGTTTAAGTAGGGCATATCTAGAGGGATTTGGCTTAATGAAGCAAAACACCAAGCCATTTTAAATACATTAAAACATTCAAGAACCCCAATGTCCCTCTAGAGTGGTTTGTGAAATTTGCGATGATTTACTCTTCTGTACCATAAGACAGTGCACGTGAAGGAAAAGAATTAAGATTTACTGACATCCTCAGCTGCGTGAAGGTAAAAGTTTCCTAATGCTCAGTGTGCATGTGCCAGATTTTAAAATAAACAGGCACTGCCTTTTCCTCAGCAGTCACTTCCAACAGAATGCCGTAAAATAAGGATGGGAGTTAACGTGTTGCTGACTAACGAAACAGACAGTAGTAAAATCTTCAGTAAAATTCTGAACTGCGTTAGCAGTTTGACAGCCTCTGTTTTGAATGCTTATTAATTAGCCAGCATCAATGTGGTTAGCATATTGGAAAAGGGACAAAGGGAATTCATCAGTACAAAGGAGCAGAAGCTGGGAAAGCAGTGAAGAGCAAATGCTTTGCATATCAGAGGTCTGATAGCGGCTATCTAACTGCCAGCAGAGGACAGATTAGCCCTGAGGCAAACTGTGCCCCAGCTGGAGCAGTTTATAGGCTATTGTATTAGCAGGGAAGCCTTGTGCACAGGAAGCCCCAGTCACATCCATTCCCATTAATAGCATGACCCCAGCACCTCCCGCACTGCGGGCTATTGTGGGGAGTGGCAGGCAGCCAGTTACAGAGACTGTTCACCTGCTCGAGAGGCCTCCTAGGAGGAGGGGATGCATTCTCTGTGAGAGCTTTACAGCTGCGGTGAAACAATGAATTCCCTCCCCAGCCCCTACCCGAAGAGGAATTTTTTAATTCTGGTATTTTATTAGTTGCAATAATAGTGCACCTACTTTACGTGTGTCCAGAAAATGAAAAGCGTCGCACTCTATTTAAAAATGTATTGGAGGCATATTTAAAAGTCCCAAGTCTAATGTTGGGCATCTTAGAGAAAAAACAAGCTATCCAAAAACATTGCAATGCACTGTGTAATATGGAAAGGCAGAACATAAGTGTGTTTAACCATATGATTATACACATCTCATGCTTGTCATTACCAAATCCTACTCATTTCTTTCACAATTTTTTCCCTGCAGAGGACAGGAAAGTAGCAGTAAGTGTAAGGAGCTCTGGGGTGGCATAGTTTACACACCAGGGAAAACAGAGGCATGTGTTAGAATGCAAAATTTTAAGCTGCCATTGCTTACACAGCCCTCGGCAACTGTGCTCAGAACTTTAGAGCATGTCTTTATGTGATGATTAAACCTTGCTACAGGAAGGGTAAGATTTTAAACCCATGGGGCACCTCTGATCTCTGGGAAGGAGAGTTTAATGTAACAGTGTAGGAAGTTAATTCTTGTGAGGTTTGACATTAGTCACACATAGCTACAAATACACGGATCATCAAAAGCTCTAAACAAGGAGAGAAAGTGAACTAAGAGAACATTACCAAATGCTGTTCCTACCTATACTATAGTAATTTTTTTGTAGAGTTTTTCCAACAGGAGAAAAGTCTAAAAATGGATATAAGAACAAACATCAAAAAGGTAGGAAAGGAAATTTGCGTAGCTGATTGCAATTCCTTTCACTTTGCTATGATGGAAACTAGAACTTAACGAAAAACTTTTATAGAAAAAATAAATAGATAAAATAGATTAAAAAATAGATAAAAATTCATAGAAAACAGCTAATTGTTCACATTAACTGAATCGTGGAAACTGTAATATCTTGTACATTTTTCTAACATCAGGTACAAAAGCACACCAATCGTATTTATAAGGACACAGATCATGTTTAAGCAATGTTGAAATCAAGAAGGGAATGTTTCCCAAAAAATTGTAAATTAAACCCACCCCTGAGATCACATTACAGAAAAAAAAAAAATAGACAGAATCCATATGCATGACACCATCTTCATGTCTTGTCTTCTACTTATCGTTAGCAGCAATTTTTGTGTTTCTTTAAACTCAGTTACTTGAAACTACCCAATTATAAGGAACAAAGTCCCTAACACGCTCTTTCTTTCAACTTTTCTTCTTTTGCAGCCTGATGTATGAATACATCTGTGAAATAAAGTAATTATTATTTTTTTAATTTTCTTTTTTCCACACCAACTCTTTTTCCTTCACTTGCTGACCTTGACTTCTCTAGCTGTGATGCTCACCGGGCCAGGAGCACTGCATAAGTAGCCTGCAACTACATGTGTGCCAGCATACATGTGCACATTTACCATCTGGCTCTTTCCAAACAGGATGCTCAAAGTCACTTCTTTCAATCTGGCTGTAGTCACAAGTTTTCGTTTGTCTTTGAGACTTTTATTTCTTTGCTAAGTTTGTTTGAAATGTATTCGGAATAAGCAGTAGACTTAATCATTGCCTCTTTTAGTCTTAGGAAATTGGGCTAAAAACTCTTTGCTCAATTGTACAGTTTAGGGATAACGTGGTTTGCAAGTACTATGAAAAATGAATACATTTCGCATGCTGCATGGAGGCTTATGACATATTATTTAAGGTGTTAAGTGAGATATTAGGATAGGTGATCGTAGAAATACTACAAAGAGAAGTTTTTAATATAATACACAACCTTATACAAATGATGGTTATGAATAATCTGCTCAGGTTGGCTGTCCCTGATCCATATTGGTTTACCATCATCAGTGTCTTGCAACATGTACCAACATGTGAGGCACAAACACTGAGGTGTTACACAGCTAAGTTTTTTCACTTGAAAAATTGGCATAAAATCTTTTTAGGAGGCAATCGGAGTAAATTATTTTTTTCCAAAAAGGTTTTTTTCTATCTGAAAGGTAATTTACATTTTGTGATTAAATAATTTTCCAGGCAAAGACATCTAAGAGCTCCTCAAATGAGCCTTTAACATTTTGACTTTAATTGAAGCAATACATTAAAAAGTATTAGCTAACTGTGATTTCAACCTGCATGGATGTGAAAGTAATGTTTGATTAAAAACACCTCGTTCATCGCCTTAAATAAAGTGCCATTTTTTCAAACTGTTATCTGTTCTAACGTTTTAGACATAATCTATATTAAATATTGTTAATGTATAAAACCTGTAAGTACAGCGGTTGGCCCTTTGTTCACTGTACAGCACTTAGTGCAAACAAATATCTGCTCCATCTATAATTTTGAACACTGCCGTGAGAGAAGTATTGGCATTATATGCACTGAAATTGTCATGAGCTCAGCAGAACAAAGAATATTGGGGTGGTGATATAAGATTGCATGGAAAACACTGAAACAAAACAATGCCTAAGTCTGCTATTTAAGGCCAATTAAAGAGTAGTCCATGGGGACAATTGAAAATATGTGCTTGGTACAGGAGAACAGGGTTGGGTGAACATAGCTGGAGGTCCCCTGTTGCAAATCTCTCACAAAGAAATGAACAGTGTCGTGTGTGCTCTTTGCTTTTAGTGGTTTGAGTCCTGACTGAGCCTTTGTACACTGGGCTGAGTTGCAGGAAACAAAGCATAAGGCTTAGTAGTCTATCTGTGCTTCTGCTTGATTTTTCTGAACTTCTGTGAGTTTTGGAGGATGAAATTTGAGACGTGAACGGTGCTGAACAAATGATCTCCAAATATTAATTATCTTTTCTGATTTCTGAAATGAGTTATTCCAGAATTCAGACATTCAGAACTGCTTTAGGGAAAGCGCAGATTACCTCCTGTAAAATAAGAGACCCACACAACTAAGAAATATTTTGAATCGTTTTTTATAAGGTTTACAAGCTGCAGTGTGTAAATATACGTATGTGTTTGTTTAGATATATATATATAAAATTTGTGAGGTTATTGACAAATAATGATATTTTGATTAAGTATTGACGTTCATACCAAATGCAGAGGACCAGAAAGTGAAATATATCTCAACACTCACAGGAGGGGATAACCTCACGTTTTGACTTTGGAAACTCAGCAGTCACAAAATTGGAGCAGGCAGCATTTCAGAAAGAGTAATAAACACGTTGATTTTTCCTATACCTGTTCTAAGCCAGTAATTCATGAAAGCTTGGTATATATATTTTTTTTCAGTATATGCATAAAGTTCTGCTTTCTTAAGTACAGATTTCTGTATTAAACTTATAACAATCATTTGATTCTGAAAAAACTTTGGAAACCATAGAAAAAAAAAACAACAATACGTCAGTTTTGAAGCAACTTTTAAGCCTCGATAGTATATGTAGCTGTCAGCCTTCTCACAAAATACTGGATTTTCATTTAATTTATTTTTTCTATTAAATAGAATACTGAATAAATGAACAGTATGAGTACTATACTATGAATATCAGTACAATACTACTATACTAGGAGTATTTGAGTTCATAGTATAATCAAATTAATCTCCTCTTATGAAAATATACATTAAACTACTACTATGAATTGTCATTTGGCTGTTAAGGCTGTCTTTATGCTATATCTTAATTCATGCAAGTAAATCTATAGCTGGTGTCAGATGGAATGTATATAGAAACATCAGTTTTGTACTGCACAAATAATTGGCAGGTGTATAAAATCAGAAAATTGTAGTTTTCAGACAAAAGAGCGCCCTTACAGATTTGCCAGGCTCAGACCTGTTTATAATAAGTGCTGACCAAATTTCTTTCCAGCTGCCATGTTTTCTGTGGAAGTTTCATTTAGAAGTTCCATGGAAGACGTGATCATATCAAAAGACTAAAGTTGCAGTAAGACCTCTTTCATGAAAATGTTGTATTGTTCTTTTCTCAATAAAGAAATGAATGTAGATGAAGGACAATTGATGCATTTAAGTAATGCCTGGTGAAACTGTGGCCTTGAAATTTGTCAGTCCTTTGTCACCCTTGCATGATGTGAGCTCCAAGAGCCAAGATGATGACGTATAAAGATACTTGACATCCAAGGGATGAAAAGGAAGTGGTGACAGCTCAAATAGTTGTGACCTCTGCTGTTCTCAGTGCTGTCAGGTTATAGGTGAAGTTTTAAAGGATTAACAAAGCTGTGATCACTTAGAAAAGCAATTCCCATCTGAGTCTCCGCTCTCAGTGACCTTCCATTTGAAAATAACATATTGCTGTTGTTATCTGAGGTTTAGTCACATTCAACAAGGATGAGCATTTTAGAATGTTTGCAACTGCTCTTTTGTGACTAGTTCTAATCGTTAATGCTTCTTGAGACTGGACAAACTTAAGGTGAGATGTTTTTGTACAAAGTTAATGGTTAACACCATTCCAAAAACAAATAGCAAAATTTATCTACCATCAAGCAACAAGAGTTTTCTCCAAATAGAGAGTTTGGGACATGCAGTGCAGCAATTCATGGCAGTCTTGGGAACCCAGACCTTCAAGAATGGCCAATTGTTTTACTGATCTCTTCCGGTTATTACTCTTTGAGGCGGCTTCTCGTCAAACATTCCTTCTTTGCATTTCTCCTTTGGAAATAAACAAGCAGAAAACACAGCTGATGTAGCACATATCACACTCCTTCTTGAAATCTTCCTTAATTTGTATTGCATGATTTGTAACTTCAAATTGTCTGTTTTCACAGGGTTTTTTACTCAGATCTCTACCTTAGCTGATGTTCAAGAGAACGTCATGGAATACCTCCATGTTCTTAGCCGACCAAAAGTTATTGACCAAGAGCATGACGTGGTATGGACTGAAGCATATATTGACAGCACTGTAAGTCTGCATGAGAAATCATTTATTGTAAGCTAACTACACTTAATGAGGAATTTAGAGAAAAACTGTTCTAAAAAATACTAGTTGTGCATTTCTGTCACTGGAATGCTCCAATTCAATGTGAAAATCAGATCTTGACATCTTTGTTACGAGCACGGGGTTTGAGATTACTGAACTTCACCAGGCACTTAGATATTATAAATTACTCGGAAAATAATGAAGCAAATGTGAGTGATAGCATCATGTTTGAACTTGACCTCCAAATATACATTTTTCTTAATCTTAATGAACATTGAACAGAAATGATTGGATTGTGTGAATGCTTTTTATGTATATTTTCAGATATAAAATGTACAAATACGTCAATGTAAAAGTGGAGACTGACAAAAATCAATATTTTTAGTATAGAGATGTTGATCAACAGCTAAGTGACGATTATGCTGTCTTAGCGGGAAAAAGACAAAATAGATTCTGCCTTTTAAAGTAGATTGAATGGGTGATCTGTTAACAAAATCGTCCTAACCATTCAATTTTAACTTTACATCCTTGTAAAACATTAGAGTTGAAAGAGAATTTTCTGCAGTGCAGTGACTGAACGTGCAGACTATTTTTTCTAGTATCATTTGTATTAAATCTTCAGATTTCCAGATAAAAGCTGTTCATTTTTATGAATTGATCTAAAAGAGTTTTTCATCTATTTTCTTTATGGTATTTCTTTTTATCCAGTTAAAATATTTTGGTCTGTAGGTTATCCACAGAACAGGAGTTTGCCACAAATACCTGTCCTTTAGTACAAGTGATGCCATGTTTTTAATCTAATGAGTCAAAGATCATAGATTAGTACTAGCAAAATCTTTTTCTTCTTTTTATTACATTTTATGCTTCATGAAAATAGGACAAAATAGAAAATCTTGCCAGTTTCACCTTGTGCTTTCTTCTTGTTGTTGTTTTTTAAGGGATTTTGTTTGCTTATCAGGAAAGTTTTTAATGCTTCTAAGAGGTTTGGTTTTAAGTAAGCAGAAAAATCTTAAAAAAATGCTGTGAGAAGAGTTTTGCTTCCTTTTCATGTTTCCTTAAGTCTCTTTTATTCTTCAGCTGAGTAATGTAAAATGAATACTAAAACTGTTGTTACCGAGAAAAAAAAAAAAGATTTCTTAGAAATGTTTTGAAGTGGTTTAATAATCTCAATTCTTTTTTATTTATTTATTTATTTTTAAGGATGTGTTAATCCAGATTCCCCTTTGTTCTCTTTCTGTTAGTGGAACACAGTGGTGAGATGAAAACTACCTCTTATCACAGGCAACTCAGGGTGTCCCACAACATGGGGAGATGACTAGGGAAATCTAGTTCTCATTCACCTCTTGCTTTTTATGTGCTTGAGGTAATCAGTGTTGCATGTATGTTGAAAGAAGTTAGTTTGCTAGGGAGAGTAGCAGGAAGAGATCCATGTATTTAGGTTTAGTACAACCCTGTTCTTAGCCTCTGAATCTCAGATTAAAAGTGCTGTTGTAGATGAAATCTACACCAAGTCCTCCCCCTTTTCCTGCCATCCAAGTACAAAATGCTGCTTCAGAATTAATTTTATGCTTTACTTTCTTTTTTCCTCTGTTACTCTGTATTTCTTCAATCACTGCAGGGAAGAATATATTTAGAAAAGTTATGCTAACTTTTGTAATTCTTCCATTAGTTATGGAAAGTCTGAGGAAAATGAACAGCTAAATATAATGGGAAATACTAACTGAATACAGCAGGGGTGTGTAGACGCAAAAGCATACTTAATTCTAGAGGAAGCGTAGGGCAGGAATCTTGATGAGAAAACAGAAAATAAAAATAATAGCAGAGATGTTACATTCTTGAATAAGAGAACTACTTAAATCCAAACAGCTATTTTATTCCAATCTAAAAAAGCCAGTTTCATATTGTTCTATCTCTTCTTTTCTCATTCTCTTAACTAGAGCTAATTAATATAACTGTGAACACGCTGATATAAACACATATTTTCATACACGCACACATATATTTATGAATGTTTGAAAGCTCCACTTAGATACTATAGATACTATAATAACAATAATTAAAAAAAGGACTTAAAACCAGAATACAGTGATCTTCTTAGTTGCAAAGTACTTTCTTCCTCCCTTCTTCATCTTATTTCTATAAAACAAAACAAAAAAAACTCATGAACAAAGAACAGGATAATTAGAGTATTCATATGCAAAACTTTGGAAATAGCAATGAAAGGAATCTACCTCAGTTGAGATACCTGGTAGCTGTTTTCAGAAGTTGATTCCTTGGCCATTTTGTTTTGGCTTTAAAAGTGCCACCCAAATGATCTCTCCATTTTCACAGACTGTTTGTGTCCCTGCACCTCCATGGCTATTTCTTAGACCTTGCTAGCTAAGAAATGAGAGTGAACTGCCACAAAACTTAAATGTTCTTGTCATCCAGTTGTGTCAAAACATCCATGGCTAGATTGTCAGGACCACACATATAGGTGTAATACATGTCACTGTGTTTTAATAGCATACCTCTCCCACACCCTCACCAAAAACGAGAATTGACCAGCTCTGCTGTTTTAGAACAAGCAGCAGTATGCTGGAGCATGCTAGGATCCAGACAGAAACATTATCAGTGATTGTAAGTCTTTTGACAAAGGAGTGCTGTTATCTTAAGAGATGTTACTGACTCTCAGAAGAATTGAACAGATTTCTGAAATCCTTTTAAGTTAGGTCTCTGGAGAATTGGACTTATTCATCATTGCTCTCTGTTCAGTAATTTACTTGAGAAACAGTCTTTGAAGACTATCTTGAGCTAATTTCAAAGTCAGCTTCACAATAGTTGAAGTGCTGTTTCTGTAATAGGTTAGTAGTTTACGTGCTGCCAATACCATTAGACTGAGATCTTGAGATTTTGAAATATGTGATATAAGTCCATCAGTGTGTAGTGTCCTGATTCAGTCCTGTGGTTCCATATTCCACACCTTTCCTAGCACCAGCCTCTTTTCCATTTGCACCTCTCTAGTCAGCAGTTTGATACGCGCTGGAAGTGAGTAAGCATTGCTGGATCTTTGCAGGTCTATGGGAAAGAGAATTTGGGTTATCAAGAGTAAGGGGACGGGCAGATATTTCTTGATTATGAAGTCTAATAGGAGAAGAGACCATCTTGCTACATGTTGGTGTTCAGTTGTGTAGAGGCACTGTAAGAGTTGCAGATAGGATATCTGGTTGATGGGCTCTGGATGATGATGTCTGGACAGCATTCCATCAAACCAGTCTCAGTATAATTTTTCTGCCTCAAAACTGGGTCAAATCTTGATCTGATACTGCTACTTTAACATCACTAGGGCCTACAAGTACTTAATGCCTCAGAAAATAGAATACCTTAATGGATGCTTAAAAATCAAGTTGGATTTCTAAATGAAAACTTCCAATGGTACTCTTTCCTGAGTAGAAAATAACTATAAAGTATGAAATTATTTCAGGAAAGGAACAATATTGAATTGGTCAGTGACTTCTTTAAAGCATATGTGCAGCCACAGCAGGTCAAGACAGGTGAATATACCAAGGGAAAATGCAAAAGTGCCTGAGCACTGGGATATTTCAGTAGGCTGGTGTATAGAGCTCCTGTCTTGGGGAGATGGATAATTATCTATAAAGTACAAAAGCCCTTAATTCTTTCACTTGATAACATCTGGAATGGGGAGAAGCATTACTTCTTTTTTTTTCTGTAGGAAATGGAAAAAGAAAGACTGGACTGGCACCTGAATTCCCACTGTTTAAATGCTTGCAATTGAGAATTTGTTTATTGAAGCGTGTAACTTGACTTACTTGAACCTTTTCTCACTCTTTCTGGGGAAATTTGTTTCTCATAAGTGTACCTTAGGATATTCTCTGGATCTAATGCACCATTGAGTTCATCTCCTTCAGGCTATTAGTTTCAAGCTGTGAGCACATTCAGGCACGCATTACCATATTGGCCCTGTTCACTTTCCAACTGGAGGATTGCTTTTCATAAAAAGGGCAAATTATTACTTCATTTAATATGTTGAGATGTGTAGTGCTTTGGAAGCTAAGAGTTCATTAAAAAACAAAAAGCATTCAGACAGATCATGACTAAGTATTTATGAAATGCTAACTATGAATATTGTAATTATATTATTATTATATCTGTGATTCATCAGTTTCAATTCAGTTCTCCTCATCCTTAAAAAAATGTATGCAGTAAGTCTGCTCTTTCAGGTTCTTTGCATAAATTTGGTAGGAAGTATAGGAAGCGAACACTTCTAAGATATGTCATACCAGTTTCCAAATATTTTTAACTGTGGAAACTGAGATTCTGGAATACAGCTCTTTATCAGTAGTGAATTCTGAGCCAGTTTCAGAGAACCAACAGACACTGTGTGCATGAGATTCCATGTATAGTGCACAGGTATTAAAAAAACTCCTACAGACTCAGAGCTATTATGCTGGCGTTTTTTCCATCTAGGAGTTTTGGGTAAGATATTGTGCTGTTTAGTTTTTCTCCCATGCGCTCAATTTTATTTGTGCTCAATGCACAGAAGAGCTTTTATGAAGTAACACAAATAAAATACTATCCCATTTCCACTAGCTTCTGTTCCCAGAGATATCTTCAAACACTTTTGGTAGCACAAGTTAATTGTGCTATTATAATAAGTAGATGTAATTAGCATTTTTATTATGGTAAATGTTCCCTGAGCCTCTATTTCTAAAGTAACTTATAGACTGTAGGATTGGAATGCATTAAAATACATCGGGGCATTCAGAATTCTCCTGTATATCTCCAGCAAGTAAATACTGCTAATCACTGCAGAACTGAATGTCAGGAAATGTCATTAATCAGCAGCTGCTAAAAGGAAATTTACACAGAGGCAGTAAATGATTTTTTTAATGCCAGTTTTAAAAATTAGAGATCTGTGATGTTGTTGCTGTGTTGTGTTTTTGTTTGTTTGTTTGTTTGTTAGTTTTGTTTTGGTTTTTCTTGATCCCATGTAGGAGTTGATTATATGATCTAACTCTTCCTTTGTGGCCAGCATCTCTTAACCTCTCATAACTAATAGGGTTTTATCAGGGTAAGCCATAAACACTAACTGATGTTCCCATGAAAATTTCCTTTTCTTGCTTTGACATTTATTAATGTGAATGCACTTAGGGGAGGACAAGCTATGCTTGAATGTCAAGCCTTCCATCAGGTAGGTTTGTTTTTTAAAATAAGGTTCTTCAAACACTGATTTGCCTGCTATGGACCTGCAGTGATCTTTTAACAACAGAGATATGAGAGCATGATTAGAAGGTAGCACAGGGAGTGCCTTCTCATTCGCTCTCAGCCTAGACTGTTTTTCCTGGAAAAGTACAATAATTCCAACTATTTCATCTTTCTGAAATTTCTGTAGGAGAACGATTACGTTTTGAGCATTAAGACCATCTGCTCCAGCGATTATGGTCTGCTGTATTTGCGTTGGAATCTTATAGATAGTGCTTGAAAAATAGCAAGGGTGGTTGATACGGGAAATGTACACGCAATAAAAAAAACTGTGCACATATTTATATGTAGGTGTAACATCCCTTTAGGTTGATGATTTCAGGGCGGTCTGTGGAAATCTTCATTGGCAGTCCAATGAAGAAATCTGCGAGCCATGACTTTTTAAATTTCTCTGCTCCAAAATTTCCAGTCACCATAATTAAGCATTCTCATTTTTAACTGAACAGCTCTAATCTGTTTGTTTTACTGCTGAATCTAGAATAAATGAATTATCATTTACAACATTAACGGCTTCAAATTCAGTAAGATCTGTGTCAACTGTCAAAACATAATGAGTTCTCAAGAAAGTAAATGAATAAACCTCTCAACTGCATAGAATTAATTTATATTCATTATCTTTTAAGATGCAGCTCCAAAGAACAATGGATGTTGTTCCCTTTTGTTAGCAAATGCACATTCGATTTACTTATGTTAGGCAGCAGGGTGCAAATCAGTACAAAGAAGCTGTGCCGCTTTAATTTGAGTTTAGAGCCCTTGCTCACACACCAACAGTATAACAGACATGGCACAGTGTGTCCCAATAAAACACACAAATTGGGAAACACTCTTCTTCCCAAAATGAAAATGAGGACATGCACAGGAAAATGAAATTCATATTGACCTGATTGGAATATGGATACTTTAAGAATATGTACACTGTTACATTCAACACATACAAATTAGGACATGCCACGCACATACTTGTATATATGTGTATACCTTTCAGTTTTTGAAGTAAACTACTTTGATAAATTATGTGTTGGCTTTATGTGTTGCTCCACTGCTAGCGCTGGAAGTAATGCTATTAGGACAATTATCAGTGATTGCATTAAGCACAGAGTATTACTACAGAGAATTAATTGCTAGTTTTCAAAACCACTAGAAAAAAAAAATGTTGTAAAGAGATGGCAATATTTATTTTAATGAATTAACACTTTTCATGTGTATTTATGTATACAGTATTTACACTATAAAATGCTATACGCTATACATCAAAAAGATGTTTAAAACATCAAAAACACAAGCAAAAACAAAAGTCCTGCACTTAAAGAGGAACATAAAGTTTCCTGCTGGGGATGTGGAACATGGAATGCCATCTGTATTATATGGCACTGAGAAAACTGATTACGTTTGGACCTCTATTTCATAGCAGATGGGTTCATTAAATTTAATAGCCTCCAGAGCCTTTAGGAACAGTGTTAAAAACATGTGGAACATGCTGAGACACTTCACTTCTCGCCCCACAGTCATTATAACTCTGGCTCAGACTATAAATATTACAGTACTTTATTTCCATTGAAATGGATTACTATTATAATTATTTTTCCTAGTGTATATTTGCATGAGAAATGAATAATACAAATCCCACTTTTTCAAACTTTGAGATATGCAGTTGATTTCTTTAAATGCATTTTACAGTTCTTTACACTGTGGAGGCTTTGGTATAGAACTTTTTATTTTTCTGCGACATCAGCAAGCAGCTGTAAAGTCACAGCAAAACTCAGTTTTAAGGAGCTCTGCTCCAAATAAGACAAGCATTATATTAAAGCATAGAAAAGAGATCAAAGTAGTGCTACATCTTGGCTTTTAGCTGCATGTTGATTCTCTTTTCTAGTATTTTATATAATAGGATAACTGACTTTGGTCTTTGCTCATCTTTCGTCATTAGCGCATTATAGACATTAAATATCCAATTTCAAGATTGGATTTTGCAGTTCCTGCAAAAATGTTTGTTTAAACAGTTTTTGTTGTTTTTTTTTTTTTAATATTTTCAGAATTTGATAGCTAAGGGAATATTTTAGAGCTATTTACTCTTTTATTTTAAATTGCTTCAAATGAGAACATGGAAATTTTACCATTATATATGTTCAAGTGCTTAGGCTACTGTCTAATGTTTTTTACCCCTGTATTTATAAGTTGTAATGTTTAAACTAACATATATATTACAAATTTTGTAATATTTGTTCATTTTTTTTTCCAGAAAATGCAGCAGTGTCACAGTAACCATATTATATCAATATCCTACAATGCAGTTCTGAATAATCCTTCTGTTTTCTTTCCTACTGAATGATGTGGCCTTCCACAGTATCTTCTGCTGCTTTCTAAGATCACTTTTCTTTTTAATTTGTGCTGAACATTTTAATGAGAATTTTCCCCTTCACATCATTGACTCCAGTTTTGCCACTGACCATTGTTGATATTATTACCACTAAAACCCTACAAGGGCAGATGATGTATAACGATAGGGTTAAAAAAGAATACCTCCTTTATATAGTTAATGTACATGCAAAGTATTAGGTAAGAGTCATTAGTTGTTTAGAAGGAGCAGAGATAATGGTGTAAAGACAGCGCAGTTCAACACAATAAACAGTAGTCTGTCTATGGTGTTAAGGATAGTAAATGAAAGTAGGCACAAATGCATGTTCAAGGCTATCAAATTGTAGTGTTCTCTTCTACAGGGTTCCCATAAAAGCTGTTTTTCCGAATCTTAAAAATTGTGGAGTTCTGGCTTGTTTTTGGTTAAATATATTTCATGGAATTATGTGGACAGTGCAGTATATTTACAGCTCTCAAAATGTTTCAGTGACGTTACATCCTCAAAGCACATTCTGTAATGAAATTTTGGAAATAAAAAAGGATCATTAATGTTTAAATGTGAAGTGAACATGGTTCCAACATGAGAGTTGTAAAGTGCAAACATATTACATTACATTGCCATTAATAGCTAAAGAGTTTTTTTGTTACTTTTGCTGTAAATATCATGTATCTTGTCCCTTCATTACTTTGCCCCAGATTACTGTTTCTTCTTACAAGAAAACTGATTTGGATGTATGTTAAAAAGAATCCATAGAGTTACACGTATCTGTAGGGTTCACCTGCTGGATGTTCTCTCACCAGTTACTATATCCTATTTACAGAGAATTGCTCAGCTACTGAACGTGATTAACAAGCATATTCATGCCAAAAAGGGTATTGGTCTCATTTGCAGACACCTGCACACTAGAGATAAAGCAGTTTGGGACCATTTCCAGCTGTGGTCTACCAATGACATACAGTGCCTCTAGGTGAGGGGACAGAAAATGCTTTTTATTTCCAGTGTTTCACAGATAATTTTCTGTTTTATTATGACAGAAATGAAAATCAAAAGGTGACACGTCAGTAACTGGAGGGAGAATTTTTTTCTAGATCTTCATATGTTACGTTGAATACAACATTTAGGAGGATATATCTATTCTTAATGAATTTAACTACCTAAAGACATTCACAGCCAAAAACTGTATGCCCGTCTTTGATCTTACTATTTCTATTCTGAGTGAATTGTAACTAATTACAGGGAAATTGTGTCTATTTGGTCAGGTATATTACCTTTTTTCTTTGTGTAAATGCCTTCAGTTTTCACGTAATAGATTATCTAAGTGATAAAATAGGAAAGCCATGAATTTAGCATAATGTGCTTTGATCTCATGTATGCCTCTTCTTTGACTAATTGTAAGAAATAGGCCAGTGAAGATGTTATAGGCTTTATCTTCACTACTGGAGTAAAACCTGAAATAATAAGAAAAGACCCATTAAATTATTGCTGCCATTTAAGTTTTGCTGCAGTGGCAGAATTCAGTGCAGAAATGAAAAGAAGAAAGAATAAAAGGAAGTAATCTTCTCTTTTGTCTATTATTCTGCATATGTTGACGTTGTTATTTATAGCTCTGATATTTTTGTATAATCAAGAGATTTCACACAGTTCATTCATGCACATAATACAGCATCCATGTGAAAGTTATGTTTGCCACAGTCATCATGATTAAGGTTTACTTTGAACTTTGTAATTTCTGAAGGAATTATTCAGAGATGAACTTCATTCTACAAGGAGTAGGATTTTTCCTAATGATGTCCCTGCTGCTTGACAGCAAGGTGTTTGACCTTTCATCATTGACGAAATACTTTGTCAGATCATATCTTTCCCAGCAAGCATATCCATTAACAATTACTTCAAAGATGATCTATCCTGTAGGTAACGTCTGATCAGCAACATGAGTATCAGAAGGAGAAAGCTGAGAGCATTTATGCATCTTCTTTGGAATGCAGTAGCACTCCACCTGCATTGATGTCACATTTATCAGGGGGAATATGTAATCACCCTAAAATTTACCTTGCCTAGTTCTTGGTAAAATGTTGAAATCCCTAAGTATTCTGAATATTCTAATCCCTATAGTAACTCTATAGACTCTGTAGTAAGGTTTGACATAAAGTGCCTCCAATAGCCATTCCATTTAAGGGCTTCTTTAACATAATGTCAACAATTTTTAAATAACTGTTACAATGGTGTTTATTTATTGGCAGAAAAATAATATGAGGGGATGTATATTAGAAACGATATAGCAGTATCAAGGAGCTGCCTTACTTAGTGAAAAAGCAACTAAAACAGAAACACCTAAACAAAAAAATAAACTGCCTAAGTAAACTGTACACTTGCATTCCAAATGGGCTACATTTTTTGATAATATCTCTTAAATTTACTCTGCAGTATTATCTCCATTTATGTACCTTAAGTTAAACTGATGTAAAGAGAAGACAGATTCATTATATTAAAACTCAGTTAAGTTTTGGATTGTACTTCTGTAGGCTGATGGAATAATTCTAGCATTTTCTTTGTTGGATTAAATCCTTAAAATTCCAGGTTTTCAATGGAGATAAAGTAGTCTTTTTATAGAAAAGAAAAATTTAGTTTTTCTTCTATCCATTCCTTCATCTTCTTTTTGTAACAGTTTAGTTTAAGAAAATGGACATACAGTCCATCTTTCACAAGCTGATTTTGAGATTTTTGCAGCGTAGCAAACTACAAGATGATGTGATTTACCACATTTTGGGTCTTGATATGCCTAAATGTGACTTTAGCATTTGCAAACAGCTCTAACAGCTGAAAGAGTTTTGACTCCTTGTCTTATGAGTTCCTCAAGAGAAGGAATGAAGTGGGGTAATTTTTGTTATTATTTTTTTTTACCTTCTGGATGATATAATAAGGGGAAAACAGCAAAAGACAACGAGAAAATATGCCACAGGCTGAAAGCATTTCTTGAACTAGATTTCATAAGCATTGTATTAAATGATGACAAACTGCCTATCTGAAATTAACTCAGATCATCTAGAAATCCTCTCAGCTTTTTTTTGTCTTCCAGCATAACAGTCTTACCTTTTGGCCATCAGGTCAAAGTGGCCTTTAGGAAGCTCTGACATTTCAAGTTGTGAAGAGTAAAAACAGGAAGCTTCTTTCAAAATAAAATAGCATGAGAAATGTGACTCTTTCGACAGAGTGGGTGAATCTTTATATAGCCTGATGAATTCGACTTGCAGTGTGAAAAGTCCATAAAATGCTCCATGGCTTTCTCAATAAAGTGTAGCTATAAAATCTGAGTCTGAAACTAGAATAGTGAGATACATTAGCCACATTTTGGTTAAAAGGATGTGGGAACAGAGCTAATGAATAGGGAGCAGCATTGATTTGAACGCTTTATCAGTTTATGTCAGCACCAGACAGATCTATGATACCAATCTTTCCACAGGCTGCTAAAAATATATTGCTTTTAAATATCTGTTGATAGGAGGTTATCCAACTAAGAGATTTCATAGTGTTAAATTGTGTCATCTAATTAAAGGTTGGTGGTTTTTTTTAAAAAATTCTTTATTTCATGATTTATTTTTAAACTAAGGCTTCTAACAATTAGAGACTTAAACCTGCAGTCTGATCTTGTACATCTCTATTAGCAGTTGCTTTTTGCTCATGCATGAAGACCTGAAAAACATATGTTTCTGGTTTGGAGGTGCACAATGGCCACTTTGCTGTCAGTGAGTTTTAGCAATTGTTGTTTTCTAAATAAACATTGGACCTTTGATTCTTAAAAGTTTATAGCGAACCTGGACACCTGCACTCAGTTTACCACCTTTCCTTACAAAGCAAAAAAGCACATGTACACATGTACACATGTACATGAGCTTAATTTGTGGGTTTCTAACTACAGTGTTTATGCTGTTTTTTTTACACTCTATTTGTTTCTTCTCATTCGTGTATGCTTCCTCTGAAATAGTGCAGATGTTTCTGAAGATAAATCAGTTGGTGTTTGCAAATTGTTAAAAGAGAGAAAAGTTGTACCCTCATAAAGCTGTTTGAAGCTTTTAATTTATTAGCTGTGCAGCTCATGCACTTCCTACTGCTTTCTAGAGCTCTTGATCTGTATCATATCTGTGGATTTTTTTCTCATGAAATGAGATAACACTTTAGTGCCTTACTCCTTTCCTTTCAAATGCATCCCCTATTGCTCATCAGCTCAAATAATCTTTTGAGCATATAGTATGAACCACATTATGCCCTCCAGCATGCTTTCTCGTTCAGAGCAGTTCTGGACCATTGGCTTACTGACAGAATCTTCAAGGTATTTTGTGGTAGCTAAATAAAAGTTTGTATAACACTTTTGTTTATTTAGAAGGGACAACGGAGGAAAAAAAGAATAAAATGTAATACTTCATCATAATGCACAATGCCCAGCATAGCTATGTCTTTGGGACAGGTAAGAGTGAAGGACAGCTTATCATTTGTATCATTAATATATTTTTTAGGTAACTAAATGGCAGATTTTTCCTTGTATAAAAATTGTCAATATTTTATTTCTAAATGAGATTACTTCTAGAACTTAGGCCTGTACTGATTCCAATGTTTGCTTCAGATTTCTAGAATCAGCTAGTAGATTTCAAAATACTTTTATAACAACAAATGGAACAAAGAGAAGCTAGGAAAAGGATAATGGAGAGCAAAATTGTGTTAAATATTAAGTACTGTGAGTGTGTATAGTCTATTGATTTCAGAGCCTGTTTTTATGCAGAATAGAATTTTTCAGTATTAATTCAGACTCTGACACATAACAATGCATAAATCTTGTAGTAGATGAGTTTTACCTTCATACTTGTAGATAGGATCCTCTACAAATAAATTAATGTTGACTTCTGCAGGACACTGCTCTTAGTTTAGAATCTCTTTCTCCATTGCCTGTTTTGCATTCACATTCCAAACTGTACTGATCTTGACATGATGCTCTTTGCATGTAATAGAGTAAATTCTTATTAAATGTACACACCACAAGGTTATATGGACTATCTGATACAAATTGTGCTTACTACAAACTTTCAAAGCTAGATCCTAACAAACTTTCATCATAGTATATAGTAAAATGCCATTCATGATAGTAAAATTTCTTCAGTTCTGTAAGGCTGCGAATACTAACTTCAGCAAGGGTCAAAAGTTGGGAATACTGAATACATCAAGTTACACTAAGTGGTATCCCTAAATACATGGATTGATTGTAAGAGCAAGGTGAAGACAGAGATAAAATGGAAGCAGAGCAGTGCTACGCCCTCCGCTTCTGGTAGAGTAGCTTTCTGAACACATGAGAAATGGTACAATATGAAAAAAAAAGTTGGTAAAAGGAGTGTTTTGGCATCATTCATGTGTTCTTCCTACAACCATTCTCTTTTAAGATATGTTGAATGATTACAAAACAGGCTATAGAAATATACCTCTGTCTTAGAAGTTCAATCCCAATGCAATCAGAGTAACATACTGAAAATCGTAGGCGCAATTAGTAAATGTAAGTTTTAGAAGAAATTCTGGCTTCCTTTACACATTCATTGAGTTAAATACACTTTCATCCTTCCCCAGGAAATGGTTATCTTCAGATGTTGGTCTTGCATTGATATATTGAGCAATTAAGATTTAATATAGAAGCAAGATCAAAAGCATACTGAACTCTTTCTGAGAGATTCTCATTGACTCTGATAGGTATTGGATAAGACCTTTATTTCATTTTGCATTGAGGTCAGAATGGATTTTATGGTGAGAGAAAGAGGATATGTGTCTAGCTTCTAAGAGGATTTGTGATCTAGATTATTTTTGTCATTTCTAGAAGGATTGTCAAAGATGGAAGAGCATGTATGTGAAAATAGTTGAATGAATATGTACATATGAACCTAACTTTTGATGCTGGTTCTTTTCTTCCTTCTCTCTCCCTCTCCCCTCTCTCTCTCCCCTTGATAATTCAGAAAAAAATCTTTACAATACAATGACCTTTCTTTTGCTTTTGTTTCGAGATACAAGTATGATGTTTTCAGTTCTGATTTTACGACAGTGCAGTTATTATTCTCATACTAGAGATATCTCTCTGGGAAGGATTCTCCTACTGTTATCCATCTCCACTGACCTTGGTGTCTGCAGGGCTGTTTCCCTCTCATTTCCCACTCCTCTCTCCTAGGTGCTGTTGCACAGCAGTTTTTCCCATTCTTAAATCTGCTCTCCTAGAGGCACAGCCAGCATCACTGTGGCCAGCAGCTGCAGGTTCCTTTTGGAGCCAGCTGGAGTTGGCTCTGATCTGACACGGGGCAGCTGCTGGACTCTGCTCACATAGGCCACCCCTGTGGCTCTGTGCTACCAAAACCTGACCACATAAGCCTAATATATCTCTTGGTATGTATAAAAGAGTTTTCAAGGGCTACTCATGAAAAACACAAGATACATTTCCCTATAGACTGGAGTTGAAAACTCTGGGGCCAATAAAAGGGGTATCATTTTTAATCCATTAACCTACCAGTTTTTGATATCTAGGGATTCAGATATTTTTTTCATCTTTTGAATTCAAATTTAAATGGTTTTAAATGTGAAATTTCTAAACTGTTTAATAGGGCTTTAGCAAATCAGCTAATGCTGAGACCACGGTAAAAGAAGCAGTGTCATAAATAACTAAGAGAAAATATTAAAATACCATTTCCCTCTATATTCAACATTTTACTTAAATTAGATGCTTTACTACATGGCAAACTCATATTCTCATCTATGTACAAAGCAGATCTGGTCATATAATATAAGTTTAAGTGCTTGATATTGTGCACATTCAGGTAGTTTAGGCAATTATTACAGTTTATTAAATACATTATTATTGAATAACTTAGGTTGGAAGTGACCTTAAAGATCATCTAGTTTCAAGCCCCAATAATGCTTCCATATAAGTCATATTAAAAAAAAAAAAAAGAGTAATTCAAAATTAAAAAAAAATATATGTATAGTTTAAATAAAACAATCTGGGGACAATGGAAGGACGCATAATGCTTTTCTCTGTAATAGTATGATTGCACTACCAGAAAAGATGAGAAAATACATATGCACAAAAAAGAAAAGAAAAACCTTTTAATTATTTTGAGGTTAACTTAGAATGCAGCATAGAATATGATCATCAATGAAATTTAACATCATGTCTGTACACATACACGCATTTTTTCAGTAGCAACAGGAATCAGAATATTACTTCTGAATGATCTACGCTGCTATCTTCACTTCTGTACCAGTAGTATGGAGACACACCAACTGACCGCTAGCATTGATTAAAACTAAACAAAATCTCAAACCTACTCTCTCATTAAAATTTAAGTAAAGCATATTAATTGAAATACATAAATTATCCCCACTTATTTATATTGTATTACAACTTCAGATTTCATAATATATGTTTTTAAGCAGTTGGGAACACGTAGGGACCTGTGCAGTACTTCTAGATTTAGCATTTTGTCCCAAAGTTTTGATCAGAGAGGGGGACATTTTGATTATGGTGTGAATTTGAGAAACATGAAAAACCGACTAATAAGCCACTCGCTGCCAGAATAACCATGCAGTTTTAGTGTTGGTATCCAGTGAAATAGAGGCACTGTTTAAATAAGCATACAAAATCATCCTGCAGGATAGCATTTCACTGCTGATGCTGAAGTCAGCTGTAGAGGTCATGATCAGAGATATTACAGAAGATATTTGATTATCTTCAGATACTCTTGCAGTATTTTGCAGAATATTTGCAACGACTTGAGCTGTAATTCAAGTCAGCACAGACAACTGACATAACATACAGTGAGGACTATCAAAAGCCTTAGTCTCAAAAATAAACATTACCCCAATTTGTGCAGTCTGTGAGCTTTCCAATAGAACCTGATGAAATAACTTAAAACAACAACAAAAAAAAACAAGAAAGTTATTTACAGTCATGAAAAAGCTTAGAATGTTCTATGCACATTTCAGTTCTCTTGTCGGTGTTATCTGCAGCTGAACTGCAGTTGAACTAATTGTCTCTATAAATAGAAGGTCGCCCTCAAAATATAAAACTTCATAATCAAAAAAAAAAAGCCTTAACATTTTGAAAAGACTTCTTAATTAGTCTACTGTTAGTAGCACTCTGCATATTAATCTTAATACTGATGATCCTACTTTTAGAAACTGATAAAAAGACTAAATATTCAGATTGAAGTGTACATGGTGTCACTCAGTATGACATGATCTGTATCTCACAACTCTTAGTTTTATTTGAAATTGGTTCTGTTTTGAAAACTATTCCACTTCCATGCATGAATGTCTACAGAGGTTTTGATTCAGAAGGAAATATCTGCTATATAACAGATAAAATTATTTTTATAACTATTATCTTATATGAAAACATAAATATAGTAATGCTTATATGTAATACATGTTTGCATTTAGAAACAGAATTAAGTATGAACGTGTATTTTTCACTAGCAAGTAATAGTAAAGCAGATCTTACTCTGTTTAAACACCTGCAAGAATCCAACATTTTTTTAAGTAAAATTTGGAATTAGCCTTATTTCATGAATTTGTTCTGTTTAAGCAAACATCAGCAGCATGGCTTATTTGTAAAATTAGCACTTTTTTTAATGATTAAAGTTTCTAACCAGACTTGGAATTTAAACGAATCACTCTGGGTGGTTCTAATACAATCTTTTCTGTAAACGTTTTGTATTTATTGGGAAAGAATTCACTTAGTTTATGCAATTAAAAGAACCATGGGCATAGAATTGTGGAAGAGTTGAGTCTGGAAGGACTCCCTGGAGATCACTTAGTACAACAGTAAGCTTGATCAGGTTCAGGTTGCCCTGAATTCTGTCCAATTGAATTCTGAATATCTCCAGAAATGGAGATTCTGCAACCTCCGGTGTTTAATCAATCACCATTACAGTGAAAAACTGGGAATATTCCTCCAAATATGGAGGCTTTTTTATTTAACCTCAACACAAAGTGGAGAGAGCAGTTATAGACAGGTGCAACTTAAACACGTTAACATTTGAGCATATTTAGATACGTTTTTTTGTTAATGATTCTTTTTTTAGCAGCAAGATTGCTAGGCAGTGAATTAGAAAATATTTACATGTCAAGACTGTATTTCAGAAAATGCTTTAAGTCTTTGAAGGGTAGCACCATTTTTTTTTTACAAGTGTTTGGAATATATATGTAATTATTTAATGTACTCTACTATTTGTTAATTACAGTCTGATATTTAATTCCAATCAGACACCTAATCTGAAACATATACTGTTTTCTATTTTGCATATTCACAAGAGCTCACATCTTTTCTTTCTGTCTTTATAGAATTATTTGTAAAGAAAGAGCTAGGATGATAGTTTTCATCTATATTTTATGACTTTCTTCTCCATAGCAACATTTGCATTTCCTCTGACTGGAATACTTTGCATGCAGTGCAGTCTCTCCTTGACTGAACTGCTGTAGTTACTGCAAAATATGCGATGGCATAGTAAAACAATTATGTGAACAGAGAAAGATTTGTTATTGAATCCCTTGAAATATCAAATGCATTTTTCTTACAGATGTTGGCCTAGTAAACTGCAGGTTATCGTTACTTATACTGAAGTCTTAACATCAGGAACATCTCAGTAGGAGGCTGAATTTTATGTCTTCCTGTATGTACATAATTACCTGTGATGCCTCTATTTCTTACATGTATCACAGAAGGGAATAAATGCATGGATTGTAAAAGAAAAATTGCCAAAATTGTGACATTAAAATGCTGTATCTGATGGCAAGTAGAATCACTGAATCAGATGTAAAGTAGAAAAACAACATTTTCTGCTAAAAATTGAAGCAGTTTGAATGTTCTTCCTCTTTGAGCTCTCCCCAGATTTTTACCATTTTGGGTAAGGTCTGTGGAAGCCTACCTAGCAATGCAGGACGTGCATTGCATCTCTTTTTACAAACGTGGGAGCTGCTATTCACCTCTACATTGTGTGATGCCATAGAATGTGGTCCATACTATAAAGTATCTGGCACATATATGCACTGCCTTCTGTTTGTGCCTTGACCTTCTCTGGTGAGCTTCACTGATGTGCACCATCTCTTTCTTTTTTCTGTGGTGTTAACTATAGTACCTCAGTGCTTACCACAATATTTCACTTTCCTGGAAATGTATTTGCTGTCAAAGCATCATAACCTTAGCTATCTTAGCTATCTTTTGAATGATCTGAGAGATTTCATTGATGAGCGTGCTTCCGGTAACTTCATTATTATTTGTTTTTACTTTGCTGTATTTTCTGTGGACTCTGTTAAAAATGATAAGGAGCGATCACATAAATGAAAAAAAAATGCACAAATCAAATGTATGCAACTGAATTTATGGAAAACTTTTATTAAGTAAACATTAATTGATCTCATAATATTTTAGACTGTTGAGAGGGGCATATTGAGGATATTAAAATGCTCAATCAGTCAACATCTGTACTAACTGAAGTAATACATTCTTAATTCTAAATCTTTTACTGACCATGTAGCAATCTGAAAGAAAAATATATAAATATCACGTGTAACTTGTCTCTTTCTCTGGTTTGAGCAGTCAAACTTATTTTCATTTTTCACTCTTTACATAGAAAAGCATAGGCAGAATAGAATGTAGAATCAGAGCAATGAGAGTAGAAACCATTGGTGAAGTGGTGGATCTGGACAGATTATCCACTGAGTCTTTGAACTCATTTTTCAGAATGACTGACAGCTTGATGTTCAATGCATTTGACAACATTTTCACTTTCTGCTTTCTTGCCCATGTTGATGAAGAATGCATAGTAACCCAAAAGAGAAGATCGTAATGGTGTATGAGTTTTAAATGTGCTTTTTACTTGGAAACACATGTAAGCATTAGTCTGGCTCAGGTTATGGCCACATAAGTAGCTAGTTACAAACAAACTGATTCAGTGAAGGCATGTTGGACTAATAGAAGCCATTCTGCAATAGAAAACATGAGTAAGCATATGAGTCTGGTGCAGTGTACCTGGCTGAAATCTCAAGCATGTTAAATAATTTCACTCTGCAGAGAAGCCTTCCATAAAGTAAAAATAGTAATATCTATTTTGGGTATTAATTAGCTTTTAAGATAAATGTCATTAAAAAGATCATGGCCAGCAGGTCAAGGAAGGTGATCCTCCGCCTCTACTCTGCTCTGGTCAGGCCTCACCAGGAGTATTGTGTCCAGTTCTGGGCTCCCTGGTACAAAAAAAGACAGGGATCTCCTGGAAAGAGTCCAGAGGAAGGTGGACAAAGATGATAAAGGGCCTGGAACATCTCTCTTATGAGGAACGGCTGAGAGACCTGGGTCTGTTCAGCCTTGAGAAAAGAAGACTCGGGGGATCTGATCAATGTCTATAAATATCTAAGGTGCAGGAGGCAACAGGATGAGGGCGGAAGCATAGGAAGTTCTGCACAAATGTGCATAAAAACTTCATGGTGAGGGTGACGGAGCACTGGAACAGGCTGCCCAAAGAGGTTGTGGAGTCTCCTTTTCTGGAGACATTCAAGACCCACCTGGACGCCTACCTGTGCATCCTGGTTTAGGGAGCCTGCTTTGGCAGAAGAGTTAGACTAGATGGTCTCTAGAGGTCCTTTCCAACCCCTACAATTCTGTGATTCTGTGACTTAATGGATTACTCTACCTACAAAAACCTTCAGTTGTAAAGTCAGTGAATATGTTTACACTACAAATAGCTAATTCATTTCAGTTTTTACGAGTACACCTGAGTTGAAAATATGTTTAGCAGTTGAATCAAGAGAAAATCTACTTGACTGTTCTTAAATGTTACCTTAAAATATTGGTAAACTTTTGGAATCAATGTAAAGACCAATGTTTTGCAATCGCAAATGTCATCACTGTCCCTTATTGCCTATAAATAAATTTATTTGGGAATATGTTTATTTATTACTTTTAGAAGTTCAAAATCCCTCTGTAAAAATACTTAGTCTATTTTTAATGTATTATGGGAAACAGCAGCCTGAGACCAAGGGGTCAGCTCTGATTGCTATTCCTGATGGGAATGTTGTATTGCATTCAGCACTTTGTTTACTCAATCCCTTGCTTTCTTTCTTACTCTGATTCACCTGTGCTGTCTTGTCATTTGGGGCTCAGGTGTTTTTGTTTTGACTGAAAACATCATAAAGCAAAGGGTTTTATTTTTATTGTAAGGAAGAGTTAGTAGAGATCTAGTCAATGCTCGATTGCATGATTTGATTATAAATAACAAGAAGTGCTTTGTCATGTTTTGAGATAACTCGACAAAAACATTACAGGCACAGATACCTATAATGTAGGTGCACGTGACTGTTCTTTATTTAGTATTCTAATAAAAAGTAGGGATTTTCTTTTAGAATTTATAGGTAAAATATTGAACTCAAAGTCATGCTATAGTGTCTGAGACACAAAGAAATTTCACAGAAGAAACTTAGCTGAGTTTGCTCCAGTGCAGCTAGCAGTTGTTACCGCTGCTTCATCACATGTCTTCAGAAGTTCTTCCTTAAGCTGGCATGCTGCTGGGCAGGAATGTGAGAAGTTTGTTAATTATAACTGAGAGATTATTTTCCTTTCCATGTATGTATTACAGGATCTGGGAAGTTAGAACCAGTCTTCCACAGATTCCCAGCTTTGTAGATTTGGAACCACATTCCTGCTGCCCATTTTTCTTTTCTTCATACATACACGTATCCCTTCATAAAAGAGTAGTTCTTTCAAGTGTTTTGCAAGTGTGATGCTGAATGAAGCTGCTACTAACTCTTTACTCCCCGACTTTCTGAACTTCTTTTGTTAAGGATGAGATACTTCTTTGAGGTATGGCATGGAGTAGAACTTAGTAGAACTACTGATTCTCTAACATATGCCTGCTGCATCTGAAGGCAGTGTTTCAAATCTGTCTAACTTTTCTGCTTCTTCCACTTACACTGACCTCACAGTTATCCAATCCAAGAAATAGTTGGCTTTTAATGCTGACCTCTCCTTAGCCTGTCTTGACTTGTTTTATCACTTTAGTAGTGCCTGCAATTTTTCTTTTTCAATAATACCGAATGCATCTCCATGAAGGACTCAGAACAATACTGGACTATTTGCAAATATGGAAAGTGTGACACTGTGTGCAGTAACAGTATTGAAAGGCCTCTAACAGTTATTTGTTCTGTTACCTTATGACCGGACCCTAAGATGATGTGAATTTAGAGGTGGAATTCTCACTGTCTTCCTGGAATATCAAGGGTTTGAGGTCTCTGAAGTGTATATTTTTATAGTATGAAATAGAATGTGAAAAATTCTTTGGTTAAAAAAAAAAAAAGGGCTTCTGGGAAAGATAGATGGAAATGAAAGGATCTGAAGGCAAATCCCCATCCCTTTCCTTCACTGTGTTCTTGCAAGGTCCTGCACACTAAGCTTGCTCTTTATCGGTGCTTTTTGTTTGCAGCAAGATTTACAGAGTTCCATCAAGATCATTAAGGAAGCCTGCTTTTCTCTGTTTAGAAATCCTCTCACGTTTTCCCTGATGCTTCTGGGTCTGCAGGCTCCTGTCCCTGCCAAACCTGTAGCAGGAGGAAGGTAAACTTCCCTACCCCATCCTGCAACCACCAGAAGACAGTAAATGGCCGTATTTCCTCTTTGCACCTCAGCCACAGTCATTTTAACAAAACTGGTGAACGAGGAACAAGCCAAACATATATATGCCCAATCACGTATCTTCTTTTATTGTTGATCAACAGAAAAAGGAAGAGACGCTAACAGAAAAAATACAAAGAAACTGTGGGCACTTTGGGATGGTTGTGCCCAAAAGCCCCCAAAATGACATAGTTTACCATAGGTTCAAGTAGAATAAAAAATTCTGTGGTGTTTTAGGGGTCAGGAAAAGATCAGACAATTTACTGCAAAACTGCCTCTTGGCAGAGTATAAGGCAAACCCCAGGATTCAGAGGTGCCCGCTGGGTTTTACACAGACAGGCAATTTTTAGACTATGCAATAAAGGGACAGACCAGAGAACTATTACTGTTATTGTTAGGAAAATTATTTGTTTCCTCTGGCCTCCCAGAAGGGTAATGGCAGACAAACCTCCATGGTTTATTTCAAAGGAATTTGTAGCAATTATGAAACTGAATTGCTGGCATATAGATCTTGTAACAGCCAAGTTTTGAATGAAAAATAGAATTAAGATTTATCTGGCTGTAGGAAAGATGGATTTTTGTAGTAAAAGATTGTGGTTTTTGAAGCTTAGATGAAAAGAGACACGAATCCTTACCCAGAATAAAAGCCTAGTGGAATGTAAATCTAATCCGCTGCCCTTATCATTCTTAATCAAGGCTTTCACAACTAATCTTTCAGAGCAAAGAAATATTCTTGATTTTTATAAAAGGCTATAAATGGGACTGGCATACTCAGTTCAGCAACAAATAACATGGAGCTCTGTTTTGCCAACTGTTATTAATGTTCTCTTGAGAATAATCTCAGTAAAGGCAAGAGGACTTATTTCTTAACTGAAAGCATGTAGCATCTAGTTTGTGTAGTAATTATCAATAGGAAATCCTCACTTGCATTTCATCTGACTGTGACTCCTTCAAATGGCAAATCCTGCCCAAATCATACGTAACTGAAGAGATGCGCTCAAACAGGAGTAAATTCAAGTTCTGAAAACGATTGGTAAAAATTCTATCAAGCAGTACTCGTATTTGTATGAGGATTCAACTTACATGTGAAGTCATAACAGAGCATTGTGTGTGCGCACACATTTGTGGTTCCTATTTTTGATCAGACTGTTGATTCCCATCTACTGTCTGAAACCTATCTCCACTGTATATGGACTTGAAGTTTTCTAGTTTACTTTGAATGTTATCTGGAAGTAAAAATTTCTGCAATTATATTCCTGCAGCTAATCTGCATATGTTGCCTCAGATATGTTTGCTGTACTTCAAGCACTGTTTTGTAGAATATGATTATGAAAACATCTGAGTTCATTATGTGGAGTAGCTTAGGCAATCTATGGAGTTCTTTGAAATTTATTCTGAAGGTGGAAACTTGGATATTGTTCTTTATTGCAGCTGTCTTTATGTAGATTCCGGTGAAAGAATGCTCATGATTTTAACGTGTTATGCAATAAGATGGTATTTAAAAAAAAACAAAAAAGAAGAAGAAAAAAAAGAGAGAGAAATGTCTTTTGGAAGATCAGTAGAGATCCTGAAGGTCTTTTGGCGTTTGGTATTAACTCACCTGCCTGTTCTGTGTTCAGCTGATGCCTGTAAAGAAACAATTTGTGTGGGAAAATGGGAATTTTTGAGGAGGTGAATTTGGCACGAGGCTGAATTGCTGTGTGTAGTGAAATTCTCTATGATACTGAAAGTAAGAGGAGAAGAATTTTGAAAAAACAAAAACGTATTGTGACGATAATAGTTTATTTTTCTGAGTTCCTCTCCATTATCTGGAATGCGGTATTTTTTTTCCTAAAGTGGAAACAGAACTCATTTTCAACTCTGATAAATAAGGTATTTGGATGTAATGGAGTCTAATGCCTGCTCTCCATACCTTTTTATGTGAGTTGTTACTGTAAATACTTTGCATCAACCAGTTATGGGGTGATCTCACTTGAGAACGTGTCATGTGAAGAGCCATATATGCATAAACATCTTGTCTTTGCATATATGTGTGTATAATCATATTTGTTACACTGCAGACATGTTCTTCTATGCATACCTTGTTGTATAGTATGCATATATGATAGAATGTTTGCATAAACAGGCACTACTGTCATTTCATTTTTATTTCCTGAGAATTCAGCCTACTTTAATGCAACAAACTTCTCCTAATGTCCGTTTCATTCTTAATAACTATAGATTTAGATCTTTCTTTACAAACAAAGAATGACTGATTTTAAACTGAAGCTATCTTTATGTTGAATTATATTTGTGTACAGCAAGATGGGACTACTTCACAGTTCAAGTGTGATACCATATCTGATGAAAACGCTATCTGTTTCTTAGTAGCATGGTATTTAACAAGTTGCATGGTGCTTTTGTGATACCTAGCAGAGAAGCTGTCAAATAATGAACTAAGTTAATATAAGCCCTCAGTGTAAAGTTAGTTTCCTCGGATTCTTTCTTTTATACTTTGTTTTTATTACATTTATGATTTTGTGAATACTACAGCTGAAGTAGCTGTTCAAATTTATTTAATGTATAACGATTCTTGTTCTGTTTTGTTGTTTTCCAGCTCCCTCAGGCTCAAAAGGTAAAATATTTTACTTAGATCTTAGTTATTCAAAGTAATCACCAGTCCTTCATGTTTCCATGGTGTCGTGAGTATGGTACAGTAGTGATCAGTGAAACAGTTCACTGTGCTGGGGCTCTGGACATCAAAGCAATGTGTTGTGGCCCGCTAAGGTACTTGCTGAGAGCAGCTTTTCAAACACATGAGCTATTTGAACACAATAGGCGTGTAGTGGCCTACAACTTGAAAACAGCAGGGAAGTTATTTTTATCAACAATTTGAAGTAATAATGAGAAAAAAAATAAATTCACCCCATTACTATATGTGAAACATCTCTAGATCATTTTTATTTCTATATAGAGACAGCAGAACCCATGTTATAGCTGGTACCCTTTCACTGCTCCCCACTGTATCTATCAACACCTCTTTGAATACATCTGACATTTGACTTCTCTAATAGGTTGCGAGCAGTTTTCATATAATATGCTTTTTAAACAACTTCTGCATCGATATGGTATGTTACCAGTCACCTCTGCACATCATGAAAGCACGACTGTGGCAAAATCTAAGAATTGCTTGATGCCTGTTCCCTCATTCTTGTATATTTCACAAATATAATTAAAGCTTCTAGAAAACAGGAAACCTAGATGCTATTTTGTGAGTTGTGATTTGAAGCACTGAAATGAAAAATTTAATTGAATATACTGCGTAATAGCAGCACCCACTTATTCAATTAATTCTCATGCTAGATAAAGCACTTTTAATATAGACTGTTGTAGAAATTTAAAAGCACTATTATTAACAGTCTCTGAATGGTGATAAAAGTTGAATTTTTAGTGAAAGCTATAGATCAAATGATCCGGCTAGCTTTTGTGGAATGGGGCATCCATGGACCTCAAAACTTTAGAATGGCTTAATAGTGTATTCAATGCACTTTTTGCACTTTTTAATTTAAAAGGAAGAAATCTGAGCATGGAAACTTGTAATTGTATAGTGCAACATATATTTGAAATTTCCTTGCTCATGGATCTCAGAAAATCCTGCTTTAAATCTGGAGGCAATATGGTAGTCTATGACACTGGACTACATCAGTAGTTTGTTCTTGTGTGCTCTGGAGCCTAGCAAATGTGACGTTATGGTAACAAAAGTTGTTGTTGCTATTATTTTTTCTTCTGGAAATAGATGGATTACAATTCTTTTGTTTACAGCTTCCTGGACAAGTAGAAGTACTAAAAGACTGACTAACTTTGACTTATTCATGTTAACCTACTTGTATATGCCAAATGCTTCTCCTAACAGTTTGCAGAAAGAAGAAACAGGGTGAGATTAAAATATGCTGATGGGGAAAATTCTATCAGGCTGCTTACTAGTGTCATGTGATATTGTATTTTAGATTGTTATGTCTACATTTCTGAGCTATCCAATGATGTTCTGGTACAAATTATTCAAGTCATAGATTGCAAAAAGATTAAAAATGCTTTCATGGAAGGCAGTGAACCACCAATTTTCAGTGTGTTACTCTTGAGCAAATCAGTGCAAAACTATAGCCACATATTTTGTATATGTGTGCCATAATGTATACCTTCACGTAGAGAAAGAGGAAAAGGGATGGAAATGGAGGGGGACAGATAAAAGTAGTCTCTGAGGTCTTTTGATAACTTCAGGTAAGAATAAACATCTTCATAAATGTAGCCTGCTAATTATGTGAAGATCGTAGTCTTTGAGGCAGGAAATGCTGATAGTTATTTCTTACTGACAGATTTACCTTATTCCTAGTTGACTGATCTTTATGAAGCTACTTTGTATGGGATTATGATAACTTTACTACTCTAGGAGTTTTCTCCCTCTCCCTAGATCCTACCTTATTTGAATCTGTGTCTTCTCTTGGATTCCCTTGCAGAGCATCTCAGTGGCAGTGTGCTAATGAAACCCAAAGTTTTTGGCTCAAAACCTAAATTCACCTCTCCCTGCTCTTCAACCAACTAAACCTGAGCAAATGCTTCATAGTTGTATTTTTCTCATATCCCTATCTGAGTTTATTATGACACCATTCAAACCTTAAAGTTCAGTTGAGTGCATTGAGATTTCAGGTCAGCTTCCAGATACAGAGGGGTGCTGTTCAATCTTAAACTGGTCAAGAGTTTGCCACAAATATACATGGAACAATGAGAAGTCTAATTGTGAGTTAATAGAAGCCAAAATTTTCTCCCATTAGGTGCCACACAAAAATATTTCTTAATATCCAAGTTTTCTTCCAGCAAGCCAGAATGTGGCAAACCCCTCCCAAGCCAGAGAATCTCTATCTCCCTATCTGCAAGGTGAAGGGAAGCAACACAGGACTGATATACATTTGCCTGTATGAATGACTTAGTCACTAGTGTACATGTTTTGCCATATGGTGTCTGAACTTGCACTGTATTTTTGTTGGAATCTATGTATCATCTTGCAAATGTTTTCTCTATAAACATTTCAAGCAGTCATGTCTCTCTAAACATATTCCCTTTAATCTTCTAGTGATCTGAAAGAAAAATGTGGCATTCCAAGTTTACCTTTACTATTTTATATCCATTATAAATACTCGGTCATCTTGATGAAATGTTATGTCTTATATGAAACACTTGGATACAGTCTTCTTAGTGTTTAGTCAGTGTTCTATGGTAATTGGCTATCTGTTTTGAAGACCATAGGTTCTACTCTGTCTTTGACAGTTAAATAACAAATTGTTGAAAATGCGGATTTGGAGTGCAGATGTAATGAAGTAAGTTGGATGTCTGTTGAAGTACGATATTTGTCCTTCATGAAAGGAACTTTGCAATATTCCCTATAATTAAACTAGATAATACTACAAATTAAAAATATTAAAATTAATAATAATGATAATAATAAAAAGACCTATAATTTCAGGTGATAAAGGTAATAATCATTTAATATGATTTATGTAGCTTTCATAAGAAAATATGTCTAGGAATACCCAGTGAGTCTAAAAGAGAACCACTATCCGGTCAAATTAATGTGAATATCACATGACATCTATATTGTTTTTCTGCCCCTTTCTAGATAACCATCCTACACGTCTGTGAAAATGAAAATAATAATAATGAACTCATAACTCAAATTTAGCAATTTTCTGACTTTTTCACTTTAGCTTCCAAAATGATCTTTGTTATTGAAACACATTTGAAAAGCAGTTTTTGTATTCGTGGATGCACAAAACCTATTCCTTTTTAATAGCTCAAAAAGGTGTTTGGTTTCCTAGCAGGAAAGCTTTCCTTGCTGTCTTGAACAAACGCAGCGGGATTCAAATCTGTTGTCCTTCTCCTGCTGTGATACTTTGTTCTACTGAGTTTGTATGAACAGGTAGAACTGAATAAATCAGGCACATAAATCAGAAGCAGATAGTTGTGTTTAGGAACATAGAAAAAAGTTTTAATGGTTCTCTCATGAATAGAATCATATTTCCTCCATATAGAAATGTTTTGATGATGTTTGTTGCCCAAAAGTTCCTGACAGCTTTCTTCTCTCTTTCTGTGTTACCCCTTAACTTCTGTAAGTAGTGCTTTGCCCTCCTTTTATCCTGATGCTATCATCTTTCAGCCATTTGGAAGCATCATTTATCATTCCCTGCATCATTTGCCTTCCTATACTTTGAAGTGTTGAATTGACTGTCACTGGGAATAGAAAATAAGAAATTTGTGAAGCTGCTATTTCACTGAAGTGCATGGCTAGTAATTTTAGCATTTTTACAAAATTATAGAAGCTAAATTGAATCTAATGATATATGAAATAATCATGTAGTAAACATTCTGACCCTGATTTATTATTCCTTTGTTTCTGTTTCTGGCTGAGATGTTATTATCTTTCAGTTTTATACATATATGCAGTGACCCATTCAGAAAACTGTATTAAGATTTCCACATACATGTTAAACAGGATCTTAAATTCAGTCACCAAATGTTCTTCTACACTCCTCAACAAATGACTTGATAATTAATAGCACTGAGACAACAATTTGCCAGTTTTAACTAAGTAAACATTTTAAACTGATGGTTTTTGGTGTTTCACTTCTGTGGGGTTAAACATAGAAATATCCCTGTGACTTTAAACACTCATGGAGTTTCCTATATGGTTCCAGGCCAAAATTTACATCTAAGCTAAAATAATAGCTATTCCTCATTCCGGTAGTCTGTATAGAACAATTAAATGGTCAAATTCCAGTTCTCTAATGCTACCAGCCTGTCTGATGACTCAGTAGTGTGAGGGGAAGGTGATGCCATGTGAAACAAGGCTATACAGAGTGGGGAAAGGAAGAAGAGGGATGGACTGGGAAGGCGATAGGGTTATTCAAGGTACTGAAGGAAAAAAGCCTCAGCAAAAAACTCAGATTTCAAGTACATCGCTATGGAACTGCTGCCTGCTATGGATAAAGTTTCAACATTGTGGCAGCCACTTTCAACACTGACACCTTGTCAGAGAGTTTTCAGTGTTCCCATGCCCCAAATTTTCACCCCATTTTCAGTCCCTTTGAATGTAGCGATGTTCTTCCCCACTTTTCAGCTTTTGCACAGGGTGTATGGCTGTGTAGGCCAACAGACCTTCACTTTGACCTATTTCTTTGCACTATTCTCTTGAGTCCTATTTCCTTTCAAGCCCACAGACCAATGCTTCCTATGTCAGTATAGCTACACAGCTCTCCTCACATACTTGCTCAGATGCCTCTGTTCAGCCTCCTGAGCTTGCTTCTTCATACCTTTTCTTAATTCTGAATTTTGACTCCAAATTTAATATCTACCCTGTAAGTAGGACAGCCTGTGGAATTTTTCTGCATCTCAGGCACTGGGTAAGTCAATCGAGTTTTGTGGAAATCAAAGCTGCTATTGTGGGATGCTGAAGAGTCTAGGAGGAACAACATACATCTAGGAAGATTAGAAATCAAAGGAATGTTATCGGGGTTAAGATTAATCTACAGAGAAATGTGGTCATTGTTGTGGTTATTTGATAGTTGCTGTGAATCAGAACTGGTGAGAGATAAATCTGACTTTACTTGACACTGTTCAGTGAAAGAGATGTCCTGTTCAGAAGAACTGCTCTACTGCTGTTGCAGTCTCATATAAATGCAACAATGAGAAATATGTTAAACAACAACAACAGAAAAAAAAACACCACAAGAAAAATTCTCATTTTGTGTATCTAGGTATTGTATAAATCAGGAAATGTAGGCTGGAGAGAATTAGCATTATGAAAGTTCACTTCTGAGCTGAACAGGTCTGCTAGGATTTCATCATGTAAATCATAGACATAATAAATGTTATAAAAATAGAGTTTTTGAAGTTTCAGATCAAGGATTTTCTTGGATAACTGTCTTTTTAATACAGTGAAAAATTCTAGAAACTCTGGTATGTGCTGTGATTGTCTGAAACACAAAATCTAAACTCTAAAAGATACCAAACAACTACAAGTTTACAAACTCAAAGTTTGTTTCCTTCCTGTGACCAATCGTATTTCAAAAATAAGCAACAAAATACAGAATTGCTCCTTCAAAGTGATTTCATTTAAATTATTTTGTATATTGTTTATTTTGCATCTTTCATTTAGCAGTAACAATTAGGGGATACTCTTATATAACAGGATTTTAAAATGTCACTTAATAGCCAGCTAAAGTGAAACAGTGCTGCATATTTTCTTTGAAGAATCTGAAATAATATCTAAAAATGGATATGGGCTTTGGTACTTGTTCTTCTGTCTCAGGAGGCAGTGACTGCTTCCTCACCAGCAGAGCCTGTCTTCATTATAATCACTGCACAATATATAAACACAAAATAACAGTAATAGATATGAACACTGCTAACATTGCCTCTGAAAATCTGGGCAGCTTGCTGTAACTCTTCTTGCCTGTGCATTAAATGGGAGATGTTGACTATTGCACTCATTAGCTGCAGGTCTTAATCAAAATGCAACAGTCAGAGAACTGCAAGAAGAAAGTGAACTGAACGTTAGGTTCTTTCTTTTTGTTTTCTAAAGGACCACTCTGTTTTATGGGGCAGCCTATTTCTCCATATTTTTTTCTCCATGCTTGCAAATTATGGAAAAACTTTCTTGAAGAAAATGTCTGTGGAATTCCTGTGTGATAAGGTAAACCTGGGGGTTTGTTTTGAAATATGTAAGGCTCATGTAAACAGACTAAGCTGGCCTTTCAAAAAGCAGAAACTTATTTCTATTCAATGGGAAATAAATGTCTCAAAGATTAAGGGGAATTTGAAAGGACAAGTATATTTAGTGCTATGCTGCACATAATCAGAATTCTGTATTAAGCGTGAAGATGACTCCACTCTTCTAGAGTAATTAAATAACCACTTGAAGACAATCAAAATGTAGTAACTGATATGCTGCTAAGTAAATAAGAGATGAGGCTTTGATGTCAGCCACAACCTGTGTGTGTTAACTAATGTGGTGTCCCAGGTAAAGAATAACTTAAGACACTTATTAGGCATTGAAAAAACAGAAAGAAGCTTGGCTTATTAATACTTTGATGTGTAAAGAAAACATGATTAAATATTGGAAAAAAACAGTGCAGTAGTAGGGGAGAATAAAAAAAATATTTGTCCTTATTTGTGAACAAAATGAAGCCACCCGCAACATCTTGTTTCAGTAGACATCATATAAATAACAAACATAGTATTGTGCAAATATACATTTGTCATACCCTACCTGATTCCTGTGAACACTGCCATCCTCTGAATCTGTTGAGGTTGGTAAAGATGAACCATATAAGCTTAGAACATAGTTTTGAATCCTCAGAGGGAGGAAATATTATGCCAAATTAAGTATATCTTCATAGAAATAGCAAACTGTTAGTAGTAGCTTCTTCTAAGAAATTGGATAAGGTAAAACCTAGTTAGAAATTGAGATTAGATGTGTGTTGCTTCAAGTTTCAGTCATTCCCTAGGGTTCTCTACTGCATGTAATTCTTAAGCACCCAGCTGATGACATGATTGCATTATATTCAGATGAATACCATTCTATGTATTTGCCAACAACACTAAAAATCCCTGTTCCTATGTGTAAATGAGTTGTTACCTGTTTCAAAGTAGGCACATAGTGCTTAAGGGTTAAAAAAATCATACCTTAAGACGTTTCCTGTAAAAACTATTTGGTTACAGTATTTTCTTTTGTATGTGCCTACATGATTGTTTTCTGAGACTGTGACTTTGTGATGCCCAGTAGATAAGCTTGGAAATCATGAGGATTGTCTACATAGTCTTCTGGGGAGAAGAATAGAAAATGAGTAACTAAAGAATTTATTACTCTTACTAATTATTGCACAATAATGTGAAATTCTGAAATAAGAACAGCCACTCAGAAACTTTATGATTATACATTGTGTTATTCTGAATTTGTGATATCTAATATTTTTCTTTAAATATTGACTTCTAATTAAGTATTTGCTGTTGCAGCAACGAAGTAAAAAATAACTCTCTTAGCAAGTCCCGAAATATCAGTAATGAATGCTTGTTCCAAATATAAGCTATATATAGGAAGTTTTATCA
The DNA here is from genome assembly GCA_024606505.1 of Aquila spilogaster. Taxonomy (NCBI): domain Eukaryota; kingdom Metazoa; phylum Chordata; class Aves; order Accipitriformes; family Accipitridae; genus Aquila; species Aquila spilogaster. The sequence continues at coordinate 11,790,310 of JANHGO010000043.1, forward strand.
GTGATTAGAATGTTTCTGTTTGTTTGTTTGCTTGTTTTTCCACTGAATTACTAAGTTTTGTGAACATTTGCATTAGCTATTGCAGAGTTCTATTATATGTAAGAAATTGTCAAACTTAAAAAGAACAATGCAGAATTCCTAGATCATGGCTTCCTTTGCAGTTTATTCACTGACTCCAGCATTAACTGCCCTAGCAGTAATACCCAGTGGCTACCATTCTACTATTTCAAAGTACTTCTGTCAAAATGTCATTGCCCAGGGAATAAAGTTGTCCTCCTCCCCAGGAGATAACTCCTCACAATCGAACAGAAGTGAATACTGCAGCATGAGTGGGTAACTCGATGAAACATCCCAAAGATGAGTCATCCATCATGCAGTTATTTGCTGACTCTGCTTACAGAAGTAGCCAACAATCTGCCCATCTACCAAAAGAAAAAAGTCAAAAACCTATCAAAAATTAAAACTGCACTTCTATGAAAAATGATGGCATTAGCAATTGTAGATACTTGCAGATATCACAATTACAGGGCAGTAATTTTCTGCATGCTTCCATAGTTACTTTTGAGAGTTCATGATCTGTCCTCTTAGAATTTCCCAGGAACTCCATACTATCCTTTTTCCCCTATTTAAAGAATTTCAAACACCCTAAAACTTTACTGACAAGACCCTTGGCTGGCATCCTGTCTGATAAATTGTTTCTAGTAATCTCATGAGAGTAAGTAGGCTCACTGTAAAATAATACCATAATGATACTTGACAAATGCATAATGTCAGAGATGAACAACCCTGGGCAATCATATAAAATCTCTAAATGCTCCAAGATGTCACCCCATAATCAGCAGAACGCTTTTTCAATTCCTGGTGTACACGTGTTCAGGACTATTGAACATCAATACCACAGAAAGCTTCTTTCCATACAAATCATGTCAATGTGTTTAACTGCACTACTCTAGCCAGAGAGTACATTTTTGGGCTAGTTCAGCTGCTTTTAGTGCAACCCCTGGACTCTCAGTGTTTTGTTGGGTTGGTATTTATTTTATTTGTTTCTTAATAATTTACTATTGCTAATAGATCAAGGATCATATCAGGACTGGAAATTAGGTATTTATTAAAAGGGAAAACAAATAATGTAACATGATCATGAGCTGGTTCCACCTCATGTCCCTATTGATTCCTTATCAGATGTAAACCTTGATCCTAAAACGCATTTGTGGTTTGTCTGATGTCTGCAAACATTCTTCCTCACCATAAGATAGTGCCATGCTTCAGAAAACATACTTGTTTGGGAAACTGAAACCATCCTGAAACAGATTGGGAGCTGCAAGACGTGTAATGTTCTAGATTTTCCTTTTCTAGTTTATTAATGTGAAACATTATTCATAAAATATCGTGGTAACAATGTATGGGCTTTGCATTCTGAAAACGTAGAGAGTTGATAGCTATTGCTTCATTACAAAGAAAAAAAGTATTGTGAGGCAAAAAAAATGGCACAAATTCTCAAAACTAAAAGTGTTCTAAAATACTGCCTAAGTACAGAAAATATGATACTGATACTGAGCAGCAGTAGGAGAATATCACTGTTGCAATTGATACGACTCTCACCTCCAACATTTTTCAGTAAGATTGTCTCTTTTCTCGTACATTTGGCTAAACACAGATGCAATTTAGCAGAACTTAATTGTCCTTACAAATTATAAATCATAATAAAGTTGTGATTATAACTGGATATGTCATACTTTTAAAGTAGAATAAGGTTTTTAAACTTTGAATGTCTTCTAAAATTATAGAGGCAGAAAGTGTTTAACGGTAACTCTCAGCTTCCTCCTTGAGTTATCTTTCATATGTAGATAATGGAGATCCACAAGCACACAGAGCAGTTCTTGTTCCTTGAGCATAACAGCTAACACTTGCCTTATGGCAGAGATAAAGTGTGGCCAGAGAGCATGAAGAGACAATAGTCTGAGCAAAGCCACTCTGCTGTGGCCATTGATGAGCATTTTGCATGTTTCTCTTGAATGGAACCAAGGTCAGGAGATCTGTTTTCTTACTAAATTGAAGAAATATGTTGCAACCTAAAGTGCAGCATCAGCTAATGCTTCATGCCACCACTTAGTCCAGCAAACTGAAACCGGATGGAGCAAAGATGCTCCTGGGATCCTAACTGGCCGTCATCCTTTCTGCTGCAGTGCTAGCTGATGAGATCTCAATCTGAACCAGAAATAAAGTGCATGCAACTCATGACCTCTTGTTCCTTGCTGGGAGAAAACAACCCAAGGCAATCTTGGCATAGCTGACACTGGGAAAGATGTGGAACAGAGCTCCAGCTGCTTTGCTACTGCACATGCTGCTTCCACAATCCACATTCCAGCCCCTTCGTGTCTCTCACGGGAAATTGCAATAGGAATGAAGAAGAGGCATCTTTCCTGCCAGTCCAGATGGTGGGGTGGGTAGAGCTGCTGGAGCTGAGACGGAGCAGGGTGGGGCTGGGCTGGACTGACTGCAATTCTAAATTGATAAGCATCATTTAGATCAATTGCCTTCTCTCAATTAAATGAAGAAAATGTAATTGAAAAATGGAATCACGCCTGTAATTATTCCTTGGTTCTTAGAGATAATATTTCTTTTTTAAATGTAGCTTGCTGACGATCAGGGATTGGTGTTGATGACAACTGTTGCCATGCCAGTATTTAGTAAGCAAAATGAGACTGTAAGTACTCAGACTGTTTCTGCTGTGTGATTACAGGGTGACTGCTGGGAAGCTGCTTTTAGGAACCTAACCAAGTTTTAGTCTGCTCTGTAAATTTTTGTTCTTTTCTTCTTATTTAATCTACAGTTTTTATCCCTTTGTTAGTGTAAAAATGTGGACAAAGAATTGCAAATACCTGTACCCTAGACACCTGAATAAAGTAGTAAAACCCTACGTCTAAGAGAAAAACTCAGGCAGTAGTACTTTGTTTCTTCTATATTATCTTCTTACAACAAATAATGCTTATCATTTTTCTTCTTTGTACTGGTAGGCTTCTATTATGTAGATCCAGAATTTAATTACTTATGCATATATCATATATATATCTGTTTGCTTTTGTTAATTTAAGACTTTATTAAAGAAAATTATGCATACTTTTTCCTTTATGCTTAGTCCTTCTCTTCTGCCTACCAAATGGCAGGATAAATTTTGAATGGACTAATACATTTTAGCCATATTTTTTTCATTTGGAAACTATTTTGCATGGGGAAATTTTCTGTAGAGGGACTCAGTAACTATTGGCAGTTTGAATGCCTTTTCTATCTGAATTGCAGATAAAGTAGAAAGAAGCACCATAATTGACTAAATGACTCCTTGATTGGATTAACAGCACCAACCTCTGCTTTCCCCACCTTTTAAATAATCTCTCTGTTATCTATTCACTTCTGTGGAGTAGCTAAAACATTAAATTAGTGGTGAGAATGTTAATTACTATCATGTTTCTCAGTACATGTCTTATTGTTCTTTTCAGAGATCAAAAGGGATTCTTCTGGGAGTAGTTGGCACAGACGTTCCAGTTAAAGAACTTTTAAAAGCTATTCCAAAATACAAGGTAATTCACAAATGTTGATATGTCATTTTTACTCAGCATATGTGATATAATATCATCTTTTTCAGCATTTATTTATGCAAGTTTACTAGAAAATGAAAACTAGGGGGCAATTCTATGTTTATACTGACTTAGCTCCATTGTGTCACCCATTTTCCTCAGGAATTTTAGCTTTGTATAGCCAATTTTTCCTGCCAAAATTAATGTATGGCTTCATCTTCAAATTTTTGCAGGTCACAGTATGCTCTAGAAGGTAACATACTTCATCTTTGATAAAAATAAATGAAGCCACTCAACCACCTAGTATAACTAAAACACCACACAAAATAACAAGAAATTAATGCTGAACATTTGAATAACTTTGTATGAAAACCATGTAAAAATCTTGCCTTTAGGATTCCTGCCTATGTATCTGTCCTGTACCAAACTGAATTAGAGCAAGCAGTGCATTTCAGCAGCTGCCCAACCAGACTAATGGTTCTTCTCTCCTACCCAGTCCTTATTAGGTATTTTCCCTCTATGTAGTTTTCCACAGTCAGCAACAATTCTACTATAAATATTTTTTAAAACAAAATTTGCAAAACATGCAGCACTTCATCTATTGTGAAACATTTATAACTCAGTAAAAGTCACTTTCAAGAATATACGAAGATATAATTACTTTTCACTTCAACTTGATACGTCGCTTTGGTATCTCATTACTTCTGTATCCCTGAAATGCCTTACGGTAGTACTGTTTCAGTCACAAAATTAAATGAACATTTTCTAGACAAATTCCAGTGGAATATTTGGTTTTGCAAGACAAACAAAACACATTTTAATTCTGTCCATTTTAATTCTTATTTCAATACACTGTCAAATAGCAAATGATTTTGTAGAGCAGTATGCCACAGTTCGATGGTTTAAATGAAATGAGAGTTTGATTTAAAAAAATACATGAATTAATGAGAATATTTATAAGACATATGGCAGCAATTTCTTGGAACTTGCATCCCATTGGGATAGACACTATGCAAACGCAGAACAGAAAGGCTGTCCCAACTGGGGACAGTTTGCAGAGTGTGAGTAAATGACACCTTGATATCAGGACTTAGTGAAGAGAGGCATTCCAGGTCAGGATAAATAACAGTACAATCTCAATACAGGAACCACTGAAGTTAGTTAACCACAATTTAAACTATACCATTTGTGTATGCAGAATCACTAAGAGGTGGCAGAGAAAAAAGATTACATGTGCTAAATCTGGAGATATGAAAATAATCTTTGGTGTCACCTTCCAATGAACTAAGGGTAGAACAAGTTTCATATGCAATTAAAAGGATGAACAATGTTGTAGTAACTGAAGGTACAACTGATGAAAGCCTGGCTGTTCATGGCTATATAATAAAGGCCAAATCATTGAGATATTATTCAGAAGTTTTCTGTAAGATTTGGACATATTCTGAATACAAAAACATAGAGTGTAGGCCCTGAATGACAGGTATCACAGCAGATTTATTCAGAGTGATTCAGAAAAGGAGAAGATAGGCAAGGAGATTAAAATTTCTGGTTTATTCATATGATGTAGTATTTTTAAAGTCTTAGTCTTATGAGGAAGTAATATACAATCCTGTTTCCGAATACGAGGCTATTTGAAAGTACATTTTATACTGCAGAATGTAATGGAAGAGAAGATTATTACAAGAGGCACCAATATCATGCAATACAATTAAGTTAGTGAAATCATTTGAGTTATAACTTCCACTCTCACATACCGTAAACATTTCTGAACAGTAAAAAGACCATGCAATTGCAAGAGCATAATCACCGCTGGGACCCACTCCTGTAGAGGCAGTATGTGAAATAAAATTCACACAGGGATATAAAATGATTGGTTGGAAATAGAATTCTGCTGACCTGGAATTCTCTCAGCTTGGATGAGATGGGTTTTATGCCAAGGAAGATGAATAATAACAATGAGCTATTTTCAGCACTCATTTTCCAGACTAAACTTCCCCAGATGTCAGTGGGAGTTTGTTCTTAATAAGGTAGGGTTGGATTTACTTTTCATGTGGCATTTTACCGTTACAAAATTTTTTCGTTTCTCAATCAGTTTGTCCTTTAGAGAGCTCAAGCTTTAAAGTGGCAACACAGCTGTAAGCAGTACTCTCTCTCTAAACAAAGCATTGTATGTCCAAAGTGTACGGTCTCACATATTGCACAACACACAACGAATACTATCCTTGCTGTGCTGGTATACTTCAGATTGGCAAATAGTTTTTATGCTGTGAAGTGTACCACCCACATTTGTTTTGTTACCTGACTTCCATTGCTTGGACATCATTCTGCAGTTATCAACACAGGCAGTTACACTCAAGATCTGATATTTAGCCAACAGCTAGTTCACTTGTCATACTATAATAGGTAAAATATGTCCACTGTTATTATTTTGGTTCTCCGTCCTTTATGAAGAGATGCCAAGAACATATCACCTTCTATTACTTTCACAGAAGTTTATTGCTTTAGGAAAACTGCTAATTTATGAAACAATCTTCTCTATAGCAGATACAGTTGACCATATACAATCATTCACAGACAGATGTGGTATAAATCTACCTGGCATGTTTTCTCTATGACCTTGCCATAATGTAATACCCTCTTGTATATTCCCAGAAAATGACGGAAGCCCATGGACTTGCTGTCCTATTTATCTCTTAGAAACGATTCTAGCTTGCTGACCTTTCTCACACTGCTATATGCCAGGCAAATTTCTGAGGACCCGCTTCAGCAAAGCATTTAAGAACGGACTGAAGTTTGAGGAAACAAAAAAAAAAGCTTGAATTGAATTTAAACCGCTTGGTAAGGCACATTGCTGAACAAGGCAATTTGCTCTGCTCAACCAGGTCGTTCATAGGGAACAAGGGAAGGATTATGTTTTCAAAAGTTTGTTGGCAGGGAGAAACATGGAGCAAATACCAAAGCAAAATACTTCTGGGTTGTGGGTTTTGGGGTTTTTTTTTTGATACTTCAACAAATCAGGATGCTTCCATAAAGATATGAGTATAGAAACTGAATCACATTCACAATGAGCAGTTTCACAGCTCTATGGAACATCATATTATTTTGCTTCACAATTGGAAAGCACTGAGTAAGGAGGCATAGCAAGTGTGCCCTCGGCAAGGTAGAAGGCAGTTACATACAGAAGCTGCAGTAAGATTCTATATTAGCATCACAATTATACTGAGAAGGGGTGTTTGAATGACCACATGAATGATTTGAAGGTACATCTGGGCACTCAGTGGGTGCAGTCAACTGTGTAATGGGCATATTGTTAAAAGTATTGTTATCCAAATAAGTGCAGTGTTAAATTTGATTACGTCCTGTTAGGCTTCATAAAGCATTTCATTGCTCTCATATTATCTCCCATAGTTCCATTTGGTACAAATGTGTAAATTACATGAGTTTCTTTGTAGATGCATGCCTTCTTCTGTATCTCCCAGCGAATCTGAATTAACAGAGAGCTAAATGTAAATATCACCTATGGCAGGCCTCTGCTTGATTAGTGTAACTGTACTTCCAGTATCATTGATTTAAATGGTTCTTTTAGAACACCACTTGAACAAGTGAGGTAAACCAAACCTAGCTGCTTCTGGGAATGTGTGAAGGTGTCAGCATACCTTTGCTTTGACACACATTGTATGTGACATGCTCTGTACAAGTATATATCTAATTCACTCCAAGGTACATAGAAGTGAGTGTCCTAGATAACAAAATGTGCCTGTGACATTTTAAAGTTGTGCTATATACTGAATTCATCACAATGGCAGGTTCTCATTTGCAAAAATGTCAGGGATCAAAGCTCTGCATATATTATAATGAAATACTATGTGAGTGAGTGTTATGAATACCATCTTTAAGCCCTGGATAACTGAATGTTTGTTTGCCTTTTGTTTGAAAATTTACCGTAGACCGTGCTAATTAGTATTTCTTTCTCATTTACTCTTACAGTTAGGTATTCATGGATATGCTTTTGCAATTACAAACAATGGATATATTTTGACTCATCCAGAACTTAGGCCTTTGGTAAGAATACCATTTACCAATCTATTTTATCTAAATATAAGTGTTGCACTTGTTTATCTTTTAGTGTGAAAAATATACTCTTTTTTTAAAAAAAGCAGATGATTTACTTCACAGTGCTTTATAACACTTTATAATGCTTGATAAATTTACCTCTGGAAACAAAGGTTAGCATAAAAAACGTCATGGAAAATAAATACACTAGTTGCTCTGTAAGGGATGCAGGCCTCCATTGCTGCAGAATGGCAAAGCCAAAAATTGCTGTAATTATGTTCATTTTATATTGAAATGGAATGCCAGAGTGCTCTATTGCTGTGTAATAACCCCTATTTGTCATGTTAAAGTGTTAAAGCTAATTTAATGTGTGTACAGAAATTTCAGTAAAGCAGACTTTTAAGCAAAATAGGAACACTAGGGATATTCATACTAAAAGAGAAATAGCAGCAAATTCTGCCTTTAGTTTCCCTTATCATCGTCTTTGCATTAATCACAGTGAGAAAAATAGAAGTGCCTGTTACGCAAATGTTTATAAGCCTAACACCCATGAGAACTGGTACATTCTTGATTGCATCATTGTTTAGTAACAGCACGTGCAAGTGTTCCATCACTATCAACTCTTAGTAAAGCATTGGTATTAATGATTCCACTGCTGTGTACACATGGATGCCATATGTGTCATTATAATTTTTCTTCAATCAAGAATATCACTCATGTTTCTGGTAGAATTTTTCAGAGACATGGAAAGGAAGACAATGTGTGCTTAGAATATGTCAAATTACTGACCAATAAGCAACGTAATTCTCATGAATGACTTCTGCGAATTAACCCATTGCCCGATCCCAGTCAGATAAATTGGCATGCTATTTTTTGCTGAAATATTTTTTTTCACCTCCATGTTCCCTACAGATGATTTCCAGTGAAGATGAATTTTTATCCTCTTGCTCTATGGGGGAACAGGGCCTCTGCCATCCAAATATATAATCGCTAGGGAATAAAAAACTTCCAGCTTCAGTAGAAGCAGTTTAGTCTTAAGGAAGATAGCAAGCTCTGAATCAATCCCTAAGCATTTCCTCTCTTAATGCATTTTGTCTCTATAAGACAGTGCATACTTCTCAAGTATATACTAAAAGAATCTTCTGAATCCCATTACCATCAGTGTCCAGCATGAGATTGCTCCTGAGGAAGATGCAGGAACTGAGTAAGGGGATGTAGGGAAGTCTCACAGTAGTTAGCATAACTCTTCAGCTTCACATAGGCTTCTGCTCGGAAGCATTTGGTTCTCATTTTTAAGCATTAAGGCCTGTTAGAGTGGATACTTCTGTTATCCATACTAACATACTCATTTTTGCAGTCAGTGTAACTTCTCATAGTAATGATTTTTCCATATTGTAACTGTTTTATGCAGAGATTTTATTTTTAATTCTGGTTTTAAATTTCATTAGAAGTAATTGTTATGAACGTGGAAAGGAGAAGCTCCTAATCTGTCTTTTCCATTTCTTACTTTGTGTAACAATTTGTAATTGCTATCTCATTGAAACATCTCACCATAATAAACATCCAGTATTTGCAGTATTGCTGTAATATTTTTCCTTACTTGCTTTTCTACACAGTGTTAACGTATTCTCTGTATCTTTCTGACCTCTTGTTTGTCCTTTCTTCCATGTCCTTTGCTTTCTTGACTGCTGAGCTCTATTTGGTAACTGTAACTGTAGCTGAGCCGAGGCAGCAATAGGGGCTGCACTAACCTCCTTAGAGCACCTGGGTTACGTACAGATTTTTAGTGCACCTTCAGGTTTCTTCTGCTGCATCTTCCCTGCTTTGTTACCTTACCCACGTCAGGTGGCTATCAGTATAATTTTCCTTTTAGCTCACATCCAGCTGTATCAAATATATAACCTAAGAATTGCTTAAAAGAGCCAAAGTTAAGGACACGTGAACTAGATGAGATGTGACTACTGGCATTTTGTATGTATTGCTAACATACTTGCTATTTGAAATATTTTAGCCTCATGATGCTAATGGTCCTCAGTGATTAAAATGATGAAAGAGATGTTGTTTTGTAATTGCATAAGCTTTTCATATTCACCTTTCTCTGAGCATGAAGCACTATTGAGCAGAGAAGTTGTCTTCAGAATTTTGTAGCTGTTGCAAAGGAAAATGTGTTGGGATTGGTTTTACTTCACGATTGGCCACTGCTATGCCCACAATTATAATTTGTTTTTATCTCTGCAAGCATTAAAATTATCCATGGGGTTTTTGGTTGGTTGACTGTTGCTGCTGGATTTTTTTCTAACTGGGGGGTGCGGGGGGCAAATCCACTTTAAAGTAGCATTCTAAAGTAGATACAAAGTCACTTGTTTGTTTGTTTTGTATAACATTCCCCAATTTTCATAGTACTAAAATGGTGACCTTGTCTTGATTCCTAAACATGTAAGAGCTTTTTGAAACCTTCAGGCATGACAGGTACATCTAGCAGCACGTATGTGCAAATCCTTAGTTACGTGTATTTGAGATTTCCCTATTTACATTACAAGAATTAGACAACATGCATTTGCTGCATCGTGCCTTTTTCTTCTGGCAAATTACTCCAAGGATTGTTCCAAAAGTAATAGTATATATCCTTTGTAGAATAGAGATTTTAATATACAGAAGGTAATAAAAGCCAGGAACGGTGGATAGTTTCAATTATACTGACAAAGACTGCTGTCTGATTTCCTTATTTCTGTGGTGGTGGCTTGTTTTTATGAGGTAGAAGTTGGTTTTCTGTTACTATCCCTAGCCCCAGCATACATCTTGAAGGCACTTATTTCATTACCTTATACAAGAGTCTCTCTTTTCAAAATCAGAACACTGGACAGTTGCCCATAAACTGTCAACTGGAGGGAAGTCATTGTGATATATATTCATGGTCTGCTCATTTTATTTTTTGGAAGACTCATTTTTACCTCTGGGTTCTGTCAGAAGTGTATAATGGGAGTCTTTTTTTGACTTCAGTGGAGTTTTTGAGAGCGAAGTGATTGCTGGCCTGAGCCCTTATTAATATCTCAGGACAAATCCTGATACTGCTGTAACAGTGACAGAACACTCCATGAACGCTGTGACAATATGTGAAAACAGGCAAATAAAACTGGAACTGGATAGCTGACAAAAGAGCTATCCTGAAATACGAGGGCTGCTCTGAAAGTAATGCCTCCTGTTTTGTGACATTGGTCCGCTATGTCAGAGGCAGATTGTTGGTGGGATGGCAGTAGAGGTTGAACCTTCCCACCAATAACCCATTACATGTTGTTGCCGTGTGACAGATGGCAACAGAGGGGCAGTCTGACAAAATGGCATCTGATGTGGAAGTGTCTATGAAGCAAAGGTGTGTCACTGAATTCCTCCTTGCAGGAAAAAAGCACCCACTGACATTCATCGATGTTTGCTGAACGTTTATGGAGACCAAAGAGTGGATGTGAGCACAGTGAGGCTGTGGGTGGTGCATTTCAGCAGTGGTGACTGTGGCAGTGAATCATCTTTGCTGGTGCAGATCTTTTTGATCACAGCATGCAGGCTTTTCTATATGGCTGGTGAAAATGCACAGCTAATGGTGGTGACTATGTTGAAAAATAGTGTTTTGTAGCTGAGAATTTATCAAATAGTGTTACTGTGTTCTTTGTATCTGATGTAGTGTCCATAGAAATAAGCAGGAGGACCCACATACCTAAAATCACTTTGGATGGGTTGGAGTTTATGTTCAAGTACATAGATTGCTGACTTCATCCAAACTGGCTTACATGCTGGTATATTTTCCTATGATGATGTAAAGCTAGAACATTGCTAGACTGCTGAGCTGCTAACCCCAGTGGCTGTATCTTTTAGTTCTGAAGCTGACGTGCTGCTTCTTAAGAAATTGTCTTATGGGGCACTGAGCAGACAGGCAAGATAGGAAACACTCACTGGGGAAGACTGTTTCCTGTTGGACAAGATTCCAAGTCAGTGCTGGATGGAAGCGTTCATGAGTGGCTATTGCCATGGGGGACCTGAAAAAGACCTTCAGTTGCATTCTCTCAAAGCCATTACTAGAGAGATGAGTTTTGACAGACAGCTTATTAGATCATAGAATCACAGAATGCCTTAGGTTAGATGTTAGGTTCCTAAATTCCCCTCCTTTAGTTTTAAAGCCATTCCTCCTTGTCCTATCACTGTCAGGCAATGTAAAAAGTCAGTCACCATCCTGTTTATAAGTTCCCTTCAAGTACTGGAAGGCTGCAATAGGGACACCCAGGACCCTTCTCCAAGCTAAATAAGCCCAACATCCTCAGCCTTTCTTCATAGGAAAGGGCTCCAGCCCTTTGATCATCTTTGTGGCCCTCCTCTGGATTCATTCCAACAGCTCCTTGTCTTTCTTGTGCTGGGGGCACCAGGCCTGGGCACAGTACTTATTCAACCAATTCCTTATACACCGAATAGGTCACCCTTCAAATCCATATCTCTTCAACTTAGAGATAAGGATGTAATATGGGACCATGCCAAAGGCCTTGCACAGTTCCGGGTAGACAACATCAGTAGCTCTTCCTTTGTCTGATGATGTCATCACTCCATTCATAGAAGGCTGTTCCAAACAGCTTTAAATGCTCCCTGTGCTGGGAGCCTGGATACAGATCATGATAACTAGGGAAGAAGGTATCCCTTCGAAATTCTTATAGAAAAAACAGCCTTGTAAGGTCCTTTTTGTTCTACGACTGACTGCACTTCGTCCTCATGCTTCAGTTGCACGGAAACAAGGCTTCTTAGCCCTTTTGCCGCCCTTCTCTTCCCCGCCCCCCCGACGTCCTCCCGAGCAGCCTCCCCGCCGCGCTGTCCGTCCCGCAGCGTTCCGCCACCCCCTCCCTCCCGCGGGGCTGCCCCGCTGCGCTGCGCGGCAGCGGCCATGAGGTGGCGCCCCAGCACCGCCGGGCGGGGCGGCGTGCGGAGCTTCGGGCTGGGACTTGGGGACGGGAAAGCGCTGAGAAGTGCCCTTATCCCCGTGCTGGTCTATCCCAAAGCTCTTTCTTACTACTGCCATTTTTAATTTTGGCTTTAATTACAGAACGAGTACGTTTAGTTTTTATTTTTTAACGTCAGTTTTCATTTCGTGTTTAATTTCAGAGCAGGGGAGTCCCTTTTTTTCTTTTTCTCCCCTTCCCTCTCCTTTCCATGGTAATTCCAGAAACTGCAGCTGATAAATGCCGATGGTGCCATATCAAAATGCTCCCAGAATGCTGCGTTTTAATCACAAGTCATTAGTTTCTACAGAGGGCATTTTAAAAATTATTTTCCAGGAGGTAATTCTTGAAAACTTTACGATACAAATTGAAATTGTAGCTTTAAATGAAATCTTTTTCTTTCTTTCTTTTATTTGTAAAATACGAATGTAAATACGTAACTTAAAATCAGGATTTTTTTTCTCAAGGAAATAGAAGAATTGTGTGGGAGTTTAGGGGTGAATTTCTGAGGTTTTCCAGGCAGTGACGTGGTGTGGACGGGTCTCTGTGCAAGCTTGAAATATGCACGAGGGCAGATTCTTCTCCATAGGTTATGCCAGCTTTAATTGCCTGGCTTTTGATATTCTGCTCACACCCTGTGCTGGGTGGTACTCCATTAGCAGTTAGGTAGCAAAGTATGTCATGTTACAGATCGTCAATGAAATGAGTGCACTGAAGGCAAAGGAAGGATAACAAACTGATGATGCGGACTTTTTACATACACTTAAAAAGAGCCGTTGTGTTAGTTGTGGCTGGTTGGTCCTTACCAAACTGTCAGTGTGCAGTTTGTTAAATGGAGGTGCGGGAGGAAAACTGCCGTCCGATGAAAGCTTGGTGGGGTTACAGAGAAGTTAAAGAATGCCACTGAATGAGCGGCACCTCCAGTAGTCACAGAGGGACACCTTTGTGAGTCTGATCTCGTTATAGGGGCATTTACTTTTGCTCCGCCATCGTAATATTTGTGTGGTTTTCAACGAAGAGCAGCAAGACCGCTAGTAGCTTTTGTGAAGTCTGCAGCTTTACTGATTGGGAGCTGGCAGTAAGATTTGTATTTCTGTTCAGGGAATAAAGAGGAATTTCATTTTCAGTAATTATTAGGTTCATTTAAGGTAGAACGCTCAAAGTTCCCGGCCAAGGAGCTCGGGTTCCTGAACTAAAGAAAATGCGTATTTAAAGAAATATATCTGGTACAGAATCAAATCACATATTTTACTCTCATTTAACCATTTTTTTATAAAAGTAAAATGAGGAATGTTTTACCACTTGTACGAGTCAGTTATGATATCCCTCTGTTAATCTAATAGCGTCTATGATGACTAAGGATGTTATAATGTTTCTGAGTTGAAATCAAAGCTTTCTGTTCCCCCAAGGAATCCAGGGCAGATATTCCTAATCAATGTAAGCTCTGGAAGACAAGAAGTGGTAGTTTTCTAATGGCTGTATGACAAATTGTTTTCTCTAAAGTGATGCACATCTTTATTTACTTTTGATCGGTATTAATTGGGAGTGTTATAAACAGAAATCAAAGCCCCTGAATATATTGTAATACCTTCAATGGAACACATTGGCGGTTTAGCTGCCTGAATAATTTGCCATTTAAAACTTGTTGACTATCATGATATATTGCATTTAGCTGAAGGACTGGGGTGTATTTAAAGATCGCTAGACCAATATTAAGTCTTTTGTAGCTGTAAATTCTGGGAAAATTTGTTTCTCCTAATATAGAAAAACAGAGAAATGCAAGTCTCAGGGGAAACATTAATGCCCCACTTAAGCAGTGTTAGCCTTTCATAAGCAGCAAATCTCATTTCTCTCTGGGGAGTCCCGCCTGGAACGTAAGATAACCTACACTTACCCTTGCTTTATTCAGCGACTCCATAAAACTCTACAGCTGTAGCTGACAGCAGAATATTTAAATGATTTGAACAGTGTAAATGCCTCACGTTCATTTAAATAACTGAAGAATTCAATCACTTGAATGCCAATGATTATTCCTATTGGAGTTTACATTTTAAAAAAGACAGCCCATCTGAATCCCTGTGAGAGCATTAAATTGCTGTCTAATTAGAAGTGCAAAATTACATATATTTAAAAGATAATTAAAGGTTTGAAGGCTGCCGAATAACTGGTTGTACATATAAATGAATCACTGAAAATTTGTTAGCAATATGTGAAGCTTTCTTTTATTCCTTGCTTTCAGCTTTGAAGTTAGGTATAACTGAGCTCATGGGTTAAAGTCTGGTAGTATTAAGATAAAGGCAGATGTTTTTAATTATTTCTACTCAAACCCCCCAAATAATTATAAGCAGCTGCCAGTTTTACATAATCCCAAATGATAAGGTCCTGAGAATGCAAATAAAATCCTAAATAGAGAGGTTGTTTTTTTTTCAGCTTAGTAAATTGCATACATGTTGCTTTGCTAGTCAACGGCAATCCACCTGAAAATGTGAGCTCAGCCAATGTACTCTTTGTCCAGTCTGTAGATGTGTGACTTAGAGCTATTTTCTGTTCCCTTGCTTTTTACCTCCTGCTATGTATTTCCATATGTTGTTTCATCGATTCAAACGTTTCTGCAGTATCTGTAATACAAACACATATGTTGTGATTGTAAATGGAGAGACACAAACACACGTGGCACAAGATTTTATTTTTTTTTGTTTTGCTACGAGGTTCTTCAGTGTATGTGGTGCATTTGATTGCTCCTGCTTTTCCTCTTCCTGGAAACTTCAAATTGTGTTATTCTCTTTACCCCAGTGAATGATATGGCTCCTATGGCTCCCGTTGTCAGCTTTTCTCTGCAGTATTGCTGGAAATTTTATAGTGTGGCAGTTTTCCCCTGCTATCTGGCATGAAAAATGAGTCCAAAATAACTGTTTTTCACTG
This sequence comes from Aquila spilogaster, assembly GCA_024606505.1. Taxonomy (NCBI): domain Eukaryota; kingdom Metazoa; phylum Chordata; class Aves; order Accipitriformes; family Accipitridae; genus Aquila; species Aquila spilogaster. The sequence goes on from JANHGO010000043.1 coordinate 11,805,833, forward strand.
CCAAACATAACCTAGAAACTTCTGGATTAATGACTTAAATAATAGGCTTATCGTGAAAGTCTCCCTTTGGAAAGAGAAGTTCTTCTTTTCCTAAGGAAATCAAAATGTTACTTTAAAAAAAAATATTTTAAAAAGGACCTTTGTACAGCGAGCAACTTTGCTTCTGACTTGATACCCATGAGTGTTCTACAGATTTAAGCTTTTGGTTGTCTTCTATTAGGTACTTTCTTGCTTTCATATTTTCTCACAGATGATTCTACAAATGGGGCTAGGCAAGTTCGCTGAAGTTTAGTGATGCTTCCAAGGCAATGTGAAATTGCTCTGACGCTATCAGAGCATCTTACTCTCATACCTCCCCGTTATCCAGATGGAGCACATCTGAGAAATTGCAGTCACCTTAGATCCAAGGCATGCAGCTGTTAAGATGTAGCTTTTTCCTTCTGTGATCAGGTTGCTGTACTTTGACTTAATAAACACGTGGCCGATCGTATTTAGTGCAGATGGTTTGGGACTGCTTGTGTTAAAAAAAGGAAAAAAAAAATCAAAGCAAAGAGCTTAAGAATGGCACATGTAAATGGTTGTATGGGAGGTGGTGAAAAAATGTGATTCAGTCCTTAAACTGTACACGTTGCACATTGTTTGAATCACCCAGTGCTATAACAGCTTGGCTAAGCCTCAAATAAAAGATAGCCAGTAAGATAAAGCTCATTCTGATTACCAAATAAAATCATTTCCCCTGTTCTTTCCACAAACAAAAGAACATTGGAGCTAGCATTTAATTCTGAGCAGACTAAAAGATTCTTTATTCGCAGTCCAGATCTTTAAAAAATTTCATTGGCTATCATTTTTATCCAGATTTTAACTACTCTATAATATCACCACACATTTTATACTGGCCTAAGTATATTAACAGCACAGTCTAAATCTAGCTGTTTTCCTCCTGCACTTAAATCAGTGCAATTTGGTAGAGCTCCTACTTTCTATCTTTCCCTATGGGTCCCTTACTAATTTGTTTCAGTGCTTTATAGTAATCTTGCGAATGGGATTGGCTTCAGTCTTCAATCAGTATTTTATACTTCACCCAGGAGTCTCAGACAGAGATAAAAGTGAAGCTAGTTTCAGTATACTACCAAAGAAAATGGCATGGATGAATGTCATTTTTAAAAGCTGGTGAATGGCTTCTGTGCCCGTGAATAACTTTTACTGAGAAATTAGTTTAGCAATAAAACTAGAATGAAACAAAGAAGAATGAACTGTAGTCGCGTGATATACTTGACATTTGATCTACTTACAATTATGTTTTAGGCCATAGTTACATATGAATATGTAAATTTGCTGTAAGGAGTAATCTTCGGAAAGAATAGGCATGTAAGTAAAGGCACCCAGAGATAGAAATAACCGTTATTTTTGTTATCAGAACAAAATCCTGTCCTTTTTGGAAATTAAATTTTGAATTTCTCTGCCGTTCTTTCCCAAACTATATCATAAACATATTCTTCACATATTGAGTTCCTGTGTAGGAACTAAACACTAGTCCTCTAAAGCATAATAACAGAATGAGGGGTTAGACTTCTTAGTACTTTATTGCTTCCTGTCCTAAATGTGGTTTGAGATCTGCACTTTCGGTTCATTCAAGTGTGTATAGAGTCTTCTGCTTGCTTTAGCGCTGGGATTTTGGCTTGCTTTCTACTTATCTCAATTTTTAAGACATGGACACTTCCATTTCTGGCTTTGCTGCAAAACTCTGAATGTTTTGTCCAGCACTTCATTTGGTTGCTTTTGGATTTTGTTTTTGCTCTTTGCATGCACAATGTGGAATCTATATAATTGAAATAAATAAACCCCCCGTAATCAATATGATACGAACTATTTATTATATGCTTAAAGCCCACTTCTGCTGTCAGACACACAAGATCAACTCCTATTGTCATAAGTAAGGACTTGCACATGTGTCTGAGAATGCAGTATAGCCCAGAAGCCCTTCAACATCTGTGAGTAAGGATGTAATTAAACATTGGAACCAGTACAGGAGTTGTTTCACATTTGTTCTACTCAAATGATCCCAGTTAACTTCTATGTAACACTTTTCAGCTCTCAGTATTTCAGATCTTGACTGCCACAATTTCTATGCTGGTGTGAATAAATAAGACCAAAGCTTTGCTTGGTTAATTGGTGCAGCCACAGAGAAAAGGCATAGTTAGTCCTTGTAAAGATTAAAGATAATATTGATATAGCTGCAGCCACAATTAGAGGTTTACAAAGTACAGAAAGCTACCAAAATCAAGTCCTGCTCATGAAGCAGATGTTATCCTCTCCTTTTTATTCTTGTGAGATTTAACTATAGTGGCTTCCAAGTTTTGTACTTCTGTACTTGTGTATAGTTGTCTCTTTAGCTAGCAGAGCTAAGTTGTGGAGCAAGAATCAATCAGAGCAGTGAGATGCTTCAATTCACAATCTGGTGTATGGGCATGCACTGAAATGGGAAATTCTTTGCATCTCTGAATATCCTATCTGTTGAATAGCATCAGCCCAGAAGAAGATACCATGCTTGTTCTGAGAATGTGAACTTCTAGCAAAGGGCCAGTAAAAATGCATGAAATTACTCTTCTGTTACATTCACTTGAACTGTGAGAAGTCAGTCTGAGAGTTACACCAACAGAGTAGGTAGGATCTTTTTATGAATGAGATTTTTTTATGAGAATGAGAATTGACTCAGGATTTTATCCCACATAGATTCCCAAAAGATTAATCTGTAGATATAACTGTATCCAAGTTCTTATGAGGAAAAGTAAGTTTTGTACTAGCAGAAATAATACTGTTATTCCAATATCTCAAAATCTGTGATTCCAGTTCAGCAGCTTTGTCATGCTTGTTTTTAAATACTGCGACCCTACAAATTCAATGGTGAGATTCACATGAGAATAATTTAGAAAGGAAAATGTCAGGATGGGAGTAACCTTTCAAATGCTCAGATACCAAGTTTTCTGTGTCCTCTCTGAGATGTGCAGACCAGGACTGCAAGTTCCTGCTGTACTGACCCCGGTGATAAACAGTACTGAGCACTTACAGCTGTGATTGGTGGTATAGTTGGTCCTGCCCTGAGGGAGGAGAATCAACCATGTGTTCTTCCTTACTGGTACAGTTTCTATCCTATCGTTCTATTTCTGAGGAGTCACAGATTTGATTTGGAGTAATTCGCACAGTTCTCAGCATCTCTCGTCTTAACTCATGGAAGGACTTGTGGTGGTCCTCCCCGTTATTTTCATAATAAAAGATAAATGGCCATTATTTCACATTGCACAGATCTGCTCCCGTATTTAAGCATTTCAAATAGATTCTCATGTTTTTTTCTTAACTGTTTAGATTAAGTTGTTTATTCACAGGCCTTCCTAAATACTTTTCTTCTTCCACTGATAGGGGTTTTTGTTATGCTAGTGGGCTCTCTCATTTGAATGTTCAGCAGAGGGCAGAATTTCCTATATTATAAATTCCCCTGTGTCAAATCAATTTGTCACTAGAATGTTTATTTAAAATGTGAGATTTACAGGGTAACAGTGACTAGTGATAAAAAAAAACTATAAATTATTAGTATATTACTTTTTTTCCCATGAAGTTGTAGATAAAATGTAGTATCAGCAAATGTTAACACCACACTTCCCAAGACTTGCATCTTATCTTGTTTAAAGAGAAATGTGTAAACATTTTCTTGATAAGATTATAGCAAATATAACTTCCTGTACAGCTGAGATTGTTAGTTTGAGACATTTAACATAAACTACAATAGGAAGGTCTCGTGTAGGGTTCCATATGAGAGGAAAAAGGTACAACTGCTGAGTTTGACTTCTCTGTGTGTCCTTCAGGGACAGCTTTGTATCGTGGCCACAGATCATGCAAATAATCATGTATGAAGTAGTTTTTTTATTTCACAGAGTATGTTTATGCAGCAATGAATGTGGTTCATTATCTACCAATTAAGCTGCCTACTCTGTAGAGTCTAGCATTTCCAAATGCAATCAAGCACATGTCTAGCAAAGTAAAAGAAAATCTTCTGATACAAAATGTTTGTACAAATAAAACAGGATGTGCTAAACATTTCATTCTTTTTTATGCCAGTATGAAGAAGGGAAGAAACGAAGAAAGCCCAACTATAGTAGTGTGGATCTTTCTGAGGTTGAGTGGGAAGACAGAGATGATGTGGTAAGCAATGTGCTTTAAAACCCTGTCAAAAACACTGTAAGTGGAAATTGTTCAAGTAGTTACCAGAGCAGCCACTTGACTGCTCTCAGGAAGGGAAAAGCGGTAGTCCACTTTACCTGGTTCGGAATGTTGTGACCTTTTCTTTCTTTCTTTTTTTCTTTTTTTTTTTTTTTTGGATTGAATTCTCTCTTATATAAACATGCACATGCACCACTATCACGGGCTCTGTGTATGTTTGGTGAAACTCATCACCCAACTTGCATGCTCCATGCATCCTGTTGTATATTTTTGCTGGATAGCAAGAGAAAGAGGATATCTCTCTTGGGCCCATCCAGACAACTGCTGAAGCTCAGAAATGAAGGAAAGTGCTTTAACTTCTCTTTAGGAGATCCCGCTTTCCTTAATGGAAATAATGAGAACTTTTTTCCTTAATATACAAAGTCCATATGAATAAGCAAATTGAATTCTCTCTTCAGAGCAGAGTCATAAAAGATTCTCTCAAAACTCCTAATTTCAGACATATGGGTAGCTGCAGAAACATTCATTCCATGTCTATCAGCTGTTATGCACACAATTCGTTCTGGAAAACTCATTTTTCAGTGCTCAGTCTACTCTGTGATTCGCTCTTTTTCTTTCTTATCTTGCAAACTTAGCTTTTTCTGCAATACTGTATCAAAAGCTTTCCTTATGTCCGTGGCTTAACCTTTGCCTGGTCTTTCTGTTATTTCCTCAATAAATCTGATTTGTTAGGCATGATTTGTTTTGTGTGAATCCGTGCTGACTGTCCTTAATTAAATCATAACTTTCCAGGTGTTCCCCTTTCTGTCCTGTAATTGAGTTTTTTTTCCCATAAGTTCCCTACTACCAGAGTCAAAACTGCAAGTCTGTGTTTTTCGTAGAAGTTTCCTAGATCTCTTCTCAAATGTCAGTAACTGCATTAGCTCCTCTTGAGTCCCTCAGACCTGCTTTTCCACAGAGGTTTTGAATATATCCACTGAATGTTCCCATATTTACTTTCTCGTGTCCTTCCTAAATCTGGGATGGATCACGTACAAGGGCCTTGGGAGCTTTGTCAGTTTTCAAATGTACTAATTTCTTGATCCCCATTCTGACATAATTCTGAGTTTTCCTTCTCCCTTGAAAAATTTATCTACCGTTCCTCCCTCTCCCCACCCTCTTTGTGAATAGTGAAACAGTTCATTTATGTTTTTAGCAATGGCTGTTTCATCAGGTGATAGATTGTCCTCATCCTTTCCTAGGAGGCCATCTTACCTCCTTACTTAAACTTGTGCATTGGAGTGTTTCTTTGGAGCATTTCTTGTATAGTTTTGCATGGTTTTCTGTGCATACGTTACTTAAGACTTCCTCATTAGATTTTCATGTTCTGTACCAGCCTTCTGTAATCTTGGCAATCAGGCTGACTTCATACCTTACCTTTTATCTTTGACAGCATATTACTCAATCAGTTCCTCTGCACATGACCTTTTTAAAGTTTCTTCTCTCCTTTCAAATGTTATTGCAGTAGTTAAGCACAGCTTATAAACCTTCATGTATTTGTTTTTCTTCTTGTTTCTCTTTGTTTTTATTCCTTTTTATTTCTTCCAATAATTTATCTGTTTAATTTGTACAGTTTTAATCATTCATTATTAATGATCTCTCAGTCGAAATTCAGTGGCTTGGTTAAAGTAACATTGAAGCATTGGTCAGACATTGAAAATTAAGTTTTATTTATAACTGTGATTTGTTCTGAATGCACATGAAAGGAAGAAGTCCAGATTCAGCTCCCTCTAAGTGTTTCCCTTGAGACCCCCAAGCTCTGCCAGATTTTTTGAACATTTCTGACAACAGTTGAATTTTTCCAATCTGGAGGCTACAAAAAGTTAAATTTCACATTCTGAAGAAAGGTGTATACATAAAATTTATGTTTCCCTCTACCATAAAAAAGTTTAGAAGTGGTTTTTAATTTTAACATAGAAACAAGCAGCATGTCCTATTATTCCATCCTTTCAATGAGAAAAATATTTACTGCAAATAAACTAAATTGAGCATTGCATTTGTACAAAAGACCCCACTCCAGTGTCCAGTAAGTAATAGTAAAGAACAACAACAAAAAAAGTAATAGGTAATGCATAAATTAAATTTTGAGAAATATTTAATACATAGTAGAAAATAACTAGACATTGTAGCACTGCACAGCAGTAGTTTTGTAAAAGCATACACATTTACTGTTTGATGGTCAGTGACCAAGTGTTTTTTGTAAGAGCAACGTTGAGTATTGTAGAAAAAATTGTTAGCATTCTTCAGGTTTTCCGAGTATTTTAGCAATGCCACGCACAAGTGGACACTTTAATGTAATTATCTAAATAGGAAAAAAAAACACAAGTCATATTTTTACAGTTTTTTTTTTTAAATAAGCCTGGTATCATTACAAGCTTTTTGTGTTCGTGAAATAGCATACAAGTCAGTCATTTATACCATGTTTCTAAGGCCATTGGAGCAGCTTGCTGTGCAAAACACTAATAGAAGAATAAATGAGAAAGAAGTATGAAATAAAAGAATATCAGAGCTACAGACAGAGTCTTTAATGACGTTAGATCTAGAGGGAGAGTCTGTTCTTGTTTTTCCCAAGCTTTAGTTGTAAAGCATTGTTTGTTCAAATGTAGAGGGAAAGAATTCATGTATTCATAGAACAGCTTTTAGCAACATAGAATACTACTGGTATGTTTGTCTCCCATTAAACACTTATTTGGAGGCTGATTAGGCTGCTTACTTTTTAACTACCTTAATTCAATGGTTGCATAATTTTCCAAGTAAGTAGAATGATCTCATACTACAGCAGTGAAACTAGGTTGTTAGCAACTGATTGGAAGACATTTAATTGGAAGAGTAGTAATACGTATCACTATGAAGAGGTGAAGAAATAGGTTTTCTCTAGAGATCCAATAAGGAAAAAAGTGTCAGAAATAAGTTTAGAATTTTTTTTGCTATGAAATAGAGTTGGTGCAGATACATATTCGTCCATTAATTTCCCAGGCTGAAGTACCTGCCATCTTGCTTTTACTTCATTTTATTATATACTATGATTTCTAGCTAGATGAAGATTTGTTTTTGTTGTTGTGGGGGCTCTTTTTGTTTTGTTCTTGTGTTTTGTTCTGTTTTGTTTGTTTTTAATAAAAAAAACATGAATGAATCTTTTGAGGCCTGAAGCCATTTGAGGCAGCACTTATTTTATGCACTTAAGAAGGAAGATGGGACTGCAGAAGAGCTGAGAAACCAGATTACAAAGCCAAGAAATGTAATCACAGCAAGCAGAAAAACAAAGGAAAGTAAAACTCTAAATCCCACGTGCAGACTTGATCTTAAACACGACTGAGAGTTGGAGGCCCTTTTCATAAATCTATGACTTGCCTGAGGCTTGCAAGAGGAATGGGTCTCAGACAACTGCAGGCACCAATAGGAGAAAAATGAAAACCACGTTAAAGATAAATGGAACTGTTCTGTAAATGTTAGAAAGTAGATGGTTAATTAAGACCAGCTCTGCAAGTACAAAACCACAGAACTTAAAATGGGAAAATATTTCCAGAATTGCCTATTATGTATTGTTAAAAAAATCTACAGTAAAATATATGCTTTATTTTATACATGCCCCCAGCTAAAATTGTTCTTTTACACTCACTGTCAGAAGAGCAAGCCTGTTAATTCAAATGTAGATGCTCTAGAATTAAATTTAAAGAGCAGCAAAGTTTGCAGTTTTTGGTAGGTCAGCCATGCACAACTTTGTCATGAAAATAAAACCAGATATTTCACTGGCAGGTTTGGATGTTCGCTTTTCACTCTGTACTAGCTTGAAAAGTCTGCGGAGTGCATTGCATTAATATCTTCACAAACTGTGATTAAAATCTGACTGAATTGCCCAATCTGGCAATGATTGGCACGAAGTACAGAAAAACAGGAGATACTTATTTTGCGAGAACACTATGTCCAAAATTGTATTCAGACAGATAAGCAATAGAAGAAAGATTAAAAAGCTCATTTTTGTTGATATTATTCTGCATTTTCAATACCCCTAATGAGGGGGTGGGAAATTATTAGCAGTATTGGAGAGTTCCTATTGTAAAGAAAATTATTGTTGTAGAAGATTTAGAGATGTTTCTTACCACAAGAAGTGCCACACAAGTATGGCAATATCACTTTGTAGCTGAAGATATCCCCCCCAAAACACCTGAAACTTTCTGCTTCTTCCACTCGTAAATCTGAGAGTGTAAAATACTTTCATGTTTCTATGGTATAACTACTAAGTAGTAACTTTCTAATTTCTTCCCTAAAGTCCAGAACTGGTAGGTGGACAAAGTTAGAATCCTAAGGCTGAGAATGTCTCAGAAACCAGGTCTTGTCATATTCCAGTTTCAGCCCACAGTCCCCATGCTCAGATGAGGTGTGGCAGTGCAGCCTGTGCACCTTGCTAGGTACACCTCACATGATTTTGGTGCATGGTCGTGATGAGCAGTCATGGCATGTTCCCCTAAAAGAGAGACTGTGCCAGCTGATGTCCTCTGGGAGGAAGTCTCTCCTTTTCTGGGGAGCAAATAGATGTGCTAAGAAAAGGCATCGTATACATGATGTGTAAGGGATTTGCAGAACAAAGCCTGGAACTCATGCAGAAGCTGGGATAAAGTTATTGAAGGGTACAGGGTACTCTACTCAGAGAGCACAGGAAGACACCTTGGAGTCGCAAGTGACTGCACCATTTGTGGCAGTCCAAATAAGAACAGATTTAACCCACAGAGTAGGATGTAAATCATTCTGTATAAACACTGTGGATATATTTTCTGTTTTCTGTAGCTACTTCGAGTTTTCTCTCTTTAAAAACTAAATATTGTGGTTTCATGTATTAATGAAACATGATTTGGAAGGGGTTAAAAACTCTGTGACTGACCTAGGGCTCCCATTATAAAGATCACTGCCTTGCAAGAACTGCCCTATGGGCCACCAGAGTGAATCACACTGCCCTGTAGCTGTGTTTTCCCATTGTAATAGGTTACTGATCCAACAGGCTGCCATACTTCTACTACTTACAATTTTTGATGTAGTTAGGATGTAGTTTCTCATGCTGGTTTGGGATGCAACCCAATGTAGAGAATAAAGCTGAAGCAGAATGAATAATGAGGTCATAAATGGGCTTTTCTCTTCTTCCTTTGGTATTTTATATATGATTATGAAGTATTTTAAAATGAACCCTGGTCTAACTCCAGGCACGAAGTCTAGCGCTTAACCTCCTCTGTAGTAACTGCGTAATAGTTTTCAGTTAAACTGTTTATCCTGTGTAAAATCCAGGTTATTACATGAAGGGCTGTTTTACTGTGAAGGATGCTGAGAGCTCCTGCTTTTCACACCTCCACAATCTGCCTGATGTTCTGTGGCAGGAGCCTTCGCCTATACAGTCTGCCATAAAATGTGTAAGGGGTTTGTTCAGTGTGTAGCAGAACTACTGAAAAATGAAGAGAGAGTAGTGCTTAGGCCAAATGAACGTACCAAAGAGCTCAAAGAATTGCCGAAGATGCAAATAAAGGATTTGACACACATTTCCTTCATTTTAGCTTCGAAATGCAATGGTGAATCGTAAAACAGGGAAATTCTCCATGGAAGTGAAGAAGACAGTGGACAAAGGGGTAATGTTTGAAATATCCTTCCAACTAATTATAAGCAAGCAGGGTTGTTGGTTTTTTGTTGTTGTTTGTTTTTAATTTTTACAACTTTTAAGATTGATTACTATAAATGTTATTCACCGTGGTATATTTTTTCACTCCCTGAATGTATACATTGATTGTAATTTTTATCACTGACTGCTTGATTTTTTATACTTTTCGTATGGCAAACTAACTGTTTTCCCCCTTCCCTTCTGACTTTCTTGTTCTGAATCTAGAAACGGGTATTGGTGATGACAAATGACTACTATTATACAGACATCAAGGGTACTCCATTCAGGTAGAGCCGACCATAATA
>JANHGO010000043.1:11816132-11852817 GCA_024606505.1 Aquila spilogaster
CGGGTATTGGTGATGACAAATGACTACTATTATACAGACATCAAGGGTACTCCATTCAGGTAGAGCCGACCATAATAAATGGACATTTCATCAGACTCATTGGATTTGCATTTATACAGAGCTTGTGAACTCATTAAAAGCTCATCAGCAAAGTTGACAATGAAATATCCCTGGACAATGCTGAAAATAGCAAGGAAAAGGAGCCTACCAGCATTCCATTCAGCTCTTCCAGGGATGGAAATTTTGTGCAAGCTCACACAGGCAAACTCACAGTGTTTGTCATGGCTTATGTTTCATTAAAAAAATATTCAGTTGAGGTTCACATTGAACAAAAGGCTTTCGCGAGTACTTGGAGAGCTATAAATACTGTAATCCATTTAAGTAACTACATATTGAGCACCATTTTGATTTTTTTCCACAACAAAAATGTAATGTAAAATAAGATAGTATTTCACTTCCAATTTGAGGTTTGGATATTTTGTTTCTCTGAACTACCTTCAGTATATTTGTATAACTAAAACTGAGTAAGTCAGCCATGTTATTTTGGCATGCATCTTAGGAGAAAAAAAAAAGGAAAAGAAAGACAGGAAGTCACTCCAAAAATGCTGATATTTTAATTAGAAATAATCCATTAATAAAAGAATATTAACTGTACCTTATGCTTAAAGCAGGAGGCTGATAGTTGCAATACTCAACTGAAATTTTCTTCAATGGAACCATTTCACAGAACTTGAGCTACATTTCCACATAGTGAAAATACAGGCACATTCCTCTGATCTCTAATGCATGTGTTTATTCTTGTTAAAATTCACACATGGGTGGTAAAACTCAGTGGGTTTTTTGTTTTGGATTGGTTTTATTTTGTGGGGGTTTTGTTTTTCGGTTTGGTGGTCTGTTGGTTTTTTTTCTGTGGCACTGTCATTCTTACCCTATTTAGTAAATGGATATGGGGCCACATGTATGCATGCAGTATGAGTTCTGATTCTTAGGACAGAAATATAGTAGGAAAACTGTCCTGCCTTTTTCAGCATGGTCTGTATCTAGTTTTGATGGGTAGGAGTATAGATTCAGGGAGACAGCAGGGACAACATTTATTAAAATATACACTGTAGTGTCAAAGATGTTTACTGTTCAGCCCATTTCCAGATTGAGCTGTTGATTGCAGCATGTGTGCTCTTGGAGTTGGTGCCTCTATGTGTACTTAAAGTATCAGCCCATGCCTTTTCAGTCTTACTGATTACTGGCAGGTTCCTAGCCTGATATAATCCCCTTGAATGAATGAATGAATGCCAGAAGGTATTTTGTGTGTGTGTTCAATAGGAAGAGACATGGCATCCCCCAGCCAGTTCATTAAACTTGAATTGTTTAAATGGTAGACTAAAAACCAACCCAAAACTGGGTACATAACTGTTGAGAGTTTTTGAAGCTGAAGTCAGTGCAAAAAAAGTTAAACTAGCAAAAAATATGAATCACAGAAAAATTAGTCCAAGAGGAGCCATGATGCTGTTGTCACATATGAAATTCTTTTCCTCTCAGTAGCTCCATTGATTCCCACACTTCAGTTTCTCAACAGCTTAGTCTGATTTACAAAAAATTGTCTCCTTCGTTGTAAGGCCATGGGCATGTTCAAGGCTGAGCTGCAGAAATGTCATGCTGGGTGAGCAGCAGTGAGCTTAGAGAGGCTCGTTTATTAGTTTGCCAGAGAATAATGTTTTACTGCACCTCTAAGCACACATAAATACAGCCGATTGTTGCAGGCACATTAGAACTAAACCAGCATTGAAACAGCTAGTTGAACAATAAATATGATCAGCGAGGGTTCGGAAACAAACAGTTTTAAACTTAATCATAGTACACTAGCTGGAAATGCTAGAAATTAAAATAGCTCTGAATGTCTGTTATTGTTTGTCTCACAGATTTCAAGGTCTGCTTTATTTCTCTGCACAGTTTAGGTGTGGCTCTCTCTAGAGGACATGGAAAATATTTCTTCAGAGGGAATGTAACTGTAGAAGAAGGTAAGATACCTACCTTCTCATGTTGCTTACACAGTAGTTTTACTGTTGATTTGGTAGACCTAAAGCTTGCATGTTTGTCTGCAGATTCCATAAGGGAATTAGATGACTTTTTTTTTTCTTTGAAGATCTTTTACTTCATGGGATCTTTTCCCCTCATTTATATTAAGCATAGTCAGACTGTTTGTGAATCTTCTTTAGATGGGGATCATCTTCCGTCCTCCTCTCTCAATGTTCCAGAGAATCACTCAGCATCAAATGTTAATTATTCGTGGTGTTTTCTGAATGACATAACCGCTAAAAGCACTGTCATGGCTATGGCTTTTTTGTTCACAGACTATACATTATAAAATCTTTCAGAGCTATAACTACTTTGGGCATTGTCTACAGGGATTTACATTTTGCATTTTTGTAACAACAGTAGAAGTAACCAGGGGAGGAACTGTTCTTTCTTTATGGTTTTACTTTTTGATAAGTCCACAGTTAAAATGAGTGGAGGAGTCAACTGTGAGTGGTGATAAAGCTGTTTGGCAAAAACATCACCAGATCAAAAACAAAGGTTCCTGAAGATGAAGGAGGAGCAGAGGCATTTCAGAAGAGTGAAGAGTGGTTTGAGAAGTTTTAGCAGCTGCTGAGCAAAAAATGTTTCAATACAGGAATGCTTTCTGATTTTACGCTTAAGTCTCTATTTCCAATTCTGGTTCTTGTTTTGTCAGTGATGGTAAGCAAGATAGTTAATTTCTTCAGGTCTTCGTTCCTCAGCTGTATTTTGGGACATGAATACGATCCTGTACCCAGGAGAGATGTAAAAAGAAATGCTTTAAAGTTTGAGTCACTTGCACAGCACATGCATGTCTAGATAGAAAGAGAGCACAGCGGGAGACTTGGAGCTGCTTACTCTCCAAACTGTTCCCAACATACTTCTCACCTATTTTCTTTAATCCAGCCATAGGTCTCAGCCACTCTGTCTGATATTTCGTCCTGAATGCATCACCAGAAATGTTAACATAGCCATAACTAACTGTTCCTTTTCTCCTGCTGTTACCTTCACTGATTCTCTGTCACTGACACCTCACTGTCCTCCCCAAGGACCATAATTATAGTTCTAGTTTTGTCTTCCCTGCTTTCCTTAATCACTGTAGCCCTGTCATTGTTTATTATGTACCCGGGGGTTTAAACCCAGACCATGCCTTCTGAACCCTGTTTGCTTATTGTCTATTGATAAGTGTTTTAAGAGTTTTTAAAATTGCCAAAGTACATTTTTATTGTGCTATATAACTAATGATATAGTTCTTATTTACAAGCATTTGCGTGACTTGTTAGTACAATAAGCCTATTCTGAACAGTCCCATAAATTGCTGTGTATGTTCATGGGCTATGTGCTTAGGTTTTGAGGGAATTGTTCTTTTAAAATAATTCTTTTTTTTTAAAGAGAAAAAGAACAACTCTCATGGAATGGGAAGAATGTATTTTAACATAAAGAACTTTACTAGCCAAACTGAACAAGGGAGTACAAATAGGTGTCTTTTACCATTGTGTATTTCTCTTTGCTCAAGTTTTCTTCTAAACGTCAGATATATCATGTGAGTAATTTGTATGAGTTAAACATATCAGCACAAAAAAAGTTTTTCCCACCTTTTCAGTTTTAGATCTGATTTAGTTGGCCTTTGCCAGTTTGTTAGACCCTGAAGTGTATTTGAACATAGTTTATTGTGATTTATTATACTGTGGTAATAATGCACTTTCCAAGAAGGAAGGGTTTATGTTATGGAGTGTATGTAAATAACCATCTGTTACTCAGACTGCTCCCTAAATAACCCATTATTATTCCTGTTACAGGTTTACATGATTTAGAACACCCTGATGTATCTTTAGCAGATGAATGGTAAGCCTTAAACAAAGCATGAAATTGGTGTCTGTTACCCTTCTTGGTTTCATATTGTTTGTGCTTGCTGAGCCCAATTCTTTATGTTCAAAGACAAAGAAAGATCATGCTTATACATATTAACATTTTAATGTTTTGACAACATGTTCACAGGTCCTATTGCAACACTGACTTACATCCTGAACACCGTCAAATGACTCAATTAGAAGCAATTAAACGCTACCTCACAGGAAAAGAGCCATTGCTCCAATGCAAGTATTTTGTTAAATATGCATGTAGTAGGCTTTATCCTAGCTAAAAACTGTTGTACTGAACCTTCTACAAAATGCAAGGCTACTTAGTTTAGCCAGTGAAAAATTGAGGTTGGATTGCATGACTGATGTCACTTTGGAATTTCATTTGGGTTAGAGATTTTTCCAGGGTATCAGTAAAGGTATTGATGATACAAATTTCTGACTTCTACGGTAAACAATATGCCTGAACCAAAAATTCACATTTCTGTTCAGATGGTGTAGCTATACTATGCAATATTATCGCTCCCTCTGGTTTTATAAGTTAAATGGGATTGGTCTGAATCAATCCTTGGATCACGCCTCTGAAGAATATGCCAGGTATGAGTATCTTAGGGAGAATGTGTATGCAATTAGCATTTCTGCACTGCAAAGCAGAATAAAAAAATTCAGATGGATAAGTGCATATTTTGTCTGTTTGCAGAAATGTAGAGCTTTTGTGGCTGCTAGTAGGCCCAATTGTCTTAACCTTATGTCATGTGCAAATGCGAGCATTAGATAATATGTACATGAATGTGTTACATGAAGTGGAGAATAATTTTTTGGTTTTTAATCTAAAATTGTTGTTAGTGCAATGAAATGAAAAATGAAAAACTGCGCTCTGGTAAAATACCACGTAATACTACATAGTAAATGCTTAATAGTGCAAAAAGTTCGAATGCATATGACAGATAAAATATAGTACAGTGTAAAAAAGTTATTGTTTAGTCATCTAAAAAAAATACCCTATGTATGCATATATGTTTACTGATTTTAATATATTGTAATAGGTGATAAAGAATTGATCCAGGAAGTTCTGTTTGATGCAGTCGTGAGTGCACCAATTGAAGCTTATTGGACCAGTCTAGCATTAAATAAATCAGAGTAAGCAAGTTTTGTGTCAGTCATGGGTGAACTTTTAATAGTTGTGTTGATGAACTGGTGGAATATCTAAAAAATTCTGATATGCATAAAAATATTATATTAACCATTTAATCCTAAATACCACCAATTTTGAGTTCAGTGTTAAGTGTTTATGTTGCAGTGTACATCATGATGATTAGCTGTAAGGTTACCCAATTTTCACAGTATAACTAATGAAATTGTATACTAAGTACAACTTCCAGTTCTGAGTATTTCTCTGAGGTTTAGAGTACTTGAGAAATTTAATGCAAAATTTACCAAAATTGTTGATGGAATTGGTAATTTGTCTCAGAACAAATTATATCTAGAAAAACTTGCACTGGTAAAACAAATAATTTCTTTAATCCTTTTTTTGTTTGTTTGTTTTTGTTTTCCAGAACTAACTGGGATCTAGTTTCCTGTTATAGATAATCAGGAGATTAGCTGGCTGCTTTTAGAGTTTATATGTTTTACTTAATTCGTTTGTTATGATGTACTAAGGTGTTAAATGACAAGATGTTATATATATTAGAGAAAACAGGTGTTAAGATTAGCAGTTTGCATGAAATACTGTGGTTGAAGGGCAATTCTGGAGATTATCCTGATTAGGTTATGCTAAATTTGAACCATTTTTTAAGATTTGAATGAAAAAATACATTGCTGTAAAGCACATAGTCATAGTGAATGAGTAAAATCAATGTGATAAGATCTGATTCATCAAACTAAGGATTATCCTGTCTCCTCTTAGAAGATAAAGATAAGAAATTGTTGTATGCTAGTATACTGTAGACATTGATGAATTTATATGGCGGCATAAGGTTTCTTGGAATCCTCCTACACAATGCAATAACAGATCCAGTAAACACAAGGAAGACAGCCGTGGAGAGATGCTAGCGGGAAACTTTTGAACCCCTTTCATGTTCTGACTTACGCTTAATGAGACAGGCCATTTATTGAAGAATCAAGTATGAGACAGCAAGATGGCTAAGACTGTGGTCCTTGGTTTTGTGGTGATATGACTGAAGTTCTTGTAGCCATACGAGAACTAGTTTTAAAGTAGCTAGCTTGGTACAGAGTTCAGCCTGAGCTACCTGCGGCATTTTTTTCCTACGTTCTAGAGGCTAAAGCCTATCCTGGTGGCAGCTACATTTGACTCTGAGCTAGCTGTTCGAAATCTAGCTTAGTTTTTTCCTGCTTGAGCAACAATCACACCTGTGACTTGAAGCATAGATGTACTGCAGAAGTGTTGAATGCACTGGGAGCAAGATCTGGAATTCCTGCCCATCTTGAATCACTGGGTGCCATTGGTTATCAAATAGTTGGTATATAGCTATGCCACACCTTTTTATTCTATGTCTTCCATATAATCCCTCCCCACAAATCCTGCCAAATTCACTGTCTTTGACTTCTTAGTGACTCTTGGTCTAAATAGCATTTCTACATTGTATGTTTTCCAAAACCCACATGACTTGAACTTAAACCCCAGCATTTAATAAATAAATAAATAAGGGAACTACACTTAAAGTAATCTTTCTCAAAAATGTGTACACTTGTACTTTCTGTGACCAGTTATATAGCTTTATCTGTTTACTGTCTGGAAACATTATCTTTGCTTGTGTTCTGTTGTATTTCAGAAACTCTGACAAGGGAGTGGAAGTTGCCTTCCTTGGAACACGTACTGGACTATCTCGTATCAACCTGTTTGTGGGTCCGGAACAGCTTACTAATCAGTAAGTAACAAAGCTATGCTTGGCAGCCATATGAGAAAAGAAATTTAAAAATGTTTATTTTTAGGAAGCCCATCTACTGTTTCTTCCAGGTTTTTACGCTGGCGCGCTGAAATACATAGAACAAGTTAGAAAGATGTTATAGGATCCCTTAGAATCTTTCTTCAGCTGGAACATTTGGAACAATGAGCTATTTTACACCTGTAGTCCATACATTTCCTTTCCCCCCACTCCCTTGGAGTTAGCCTCACATCTTTATTCTTCAGAGCAGAATTATGAATATGCTACATCTGCAGATGATGATTTTTTTTTTTTTTTTACTATCCTACCTAAAAACAAATATCAGTAGGCTTTTTCAGGGATTTTGGATCATTGTTGTGGAAAATTTTTTGGTGTTGAAATAAAGCCAAGTGACAGAAGTGGACTGGGTGAAAGAGTAATCAGGAGATCTCATCATTCAAGAGTTTCCTATTTTGCTTGGAGAAGATGTAATCTAGTGGAGGTACAGGTTTCTTAAAATGGAGAGCTATAAAATAAGGTCCCATAATTAATGACTTTTTCAGGCAGCAGTTTGATAGTGTCAGGCATTATGCACGTAAAAGAAAACCTGCACTTGATGTTTATGATAAACTAAGTTTATTGAATATAAAATTATATGATGCTTATCTGACCACAAAATATTGTTGTGGTGTGAGTAGCCTGACAGGTGAGATCAATAGCAGTGCAATTTGTTACTGTCAGACAGCAAACCAGAACAATAGTGTGGAGACCATGCTTGCTCTTTTCACTGACACAAACTTTCCTCTGTCAACATTCCCTGAGATTATTGAAGAATAAAGTATGTAGTTGTCCACTACCACCCCTTACATATTATTTGGAAAGTAGGCTGTTAAATTACTTTTTTTTCATTACTTAAGAGCGAATGCCAGTGACAACAAACTACCAAATCTCCAGTGCCTTTTCCACTTTGTACAGTTCACAGTTTTTGCATTGTGCTGAGAGAAAAAGGCTTTTTAGACTAAGCATTTTTATTTGTACACATCAGTACAAATGTTTTTAGTGGTACTTAGAAGCACTATTTTTTTTAGTACTTTTTCCATCCTTCACAACAAAAGCAATTGCAAGTGTGTCACAAATAATTATTAGGGGCTAAAGTTAACCCTTTTGTTGAACAAACGCTATAAGAAAAATTGTCCAAAACCATTTTATTTCCCGAAAGATTGCGTTTTGTTTTTTCTTGTCTTTCAAAGCTAGAAACTATTGTGTGCCATACAACAAACAACAAGTATTTTCTTTCTCTGTTCTTCCTCAAGAGATTTCCTGACAGCTGAAGATAAGGAGAACATTTTTAATGCTGACCATTTTCCACTCTGGTACAGAAGAGCTGCTGAGCAAATACCTGGGAGCTTTGTCTATTCAATCCCATTTAGTACAGGTCTATAATTTTGTCATTCTCTAAATGCTGACCCATATATGATGCTGAAAGGATTCCAAGTATGTCAGTACCCACTGGGCTTTGTAGCTCATCTCAAATCTTCATCTAAAATATGCATTGAAATTTGCAGCTAATTTACTGGTCCTTTGACCAGGTGCATCTTTTACAGGGCTCCAAGTGAAACCCCAAGATGTGGTGTAACAGTTTTTATTTAATATTTGCACAGGTTGAACTTACAGCCTAGTACTTTAAGTGAGACAAGTCCAACAGAGCAAGTGTCCGCAGTAATGAGAAGCCCTACGGGTTGTCATATTTGTTGCTGCTTTAGCAGAGAAGGCAAAAATTGATTACTCGTTTCAGTGTTTTAAGCTTGTTGTTGGGCTGCTGGGGAATTTTGAAATGGCAGTGCCATTATGTTCTGTGTATACATAGAACATGAAGTTGACTGTCTTATGTTCTGAGCACTAAGTCTGCATGGACTGTTATTTCAAATCAGGGGAAAAAAGCTCAATTTCTTCATTCTGCAATATGTTATTTCAATTTGATTTTTTTTTTTCTTAATACACCCTGCAGAAACTGCAAACAAAAGCAATGTAGTGACAGCCAGTACTGCTATTCAACTTTTGGATGACAGAAAATCTCCAGTTGTTGCAGGTAAAATTATTGTAGTTTATTTGTTTTGTTCATTTTTTTAAAGCAGTTTGAGTTCCCCACTTTCTCTTTTGGGGTAGCAGGAATTTAATGTAGGAATATCATCTTTTAAGAAGAGGGGAGGAGGAAAAGAAGCAGTTGCACCTATAAGATGTAATTGAATGTCTTACTGTAGAGAACACTTGATGCCTCCTCTCCCTATGAACTTGATCCTTTATTGACTATCCAAGCTCCTTGCGAGCCGTGGAGTTTGACTTAGTGGAAATAACCATTGTCAGTGATGCATTTTTAGTAGACACAATTCTATACCATCATAAATCAGAATATGTTAAGGAAAAGGAAATATAAGAAAGGACTATCTGATATGTAAAGGTTCCACCCAGTCTTCAGGTTTGAAGATCCTGTCCTATAACAAATGATACAAGGTGGTCATTTTGTCTTGATTATCAGAGATGTGATTTGATCAGAGCACATAAATTGAATAACAAAGCTCTACAGTCTGTCAGCCAAGAGTATAACAGTACCTAAAGACTAGAAGGTGAAGTTTGACAACTACAGATTAGAGATAAACCATACAGATTTAAAAATGAGAGTAATTAATTTTTAAATTGTTGGATGTTCCTCACTGAAGTTCAGGTGCTTTTCTGAACAGTTTTCTCTAGTTCCCAATGGTTACTGACTTGACAAAGGAATTAATTTAGAGAAGTCTTATGGTTTATTATGCCAGAAACTGAGCTCTCTTATCTCAGGGAAAATTAAGTACCTACCATACAAAACAAGAGCCATCCTATTTTTCTCATATTTAAAGTATGATTTAAAATGCAGTAAGATACAGTGAATACAATCCTAAAAGAGCAAGAATGTGCCAGATAATTGAGAAATCTCTAATCTGTTTCCTCAAACACAGAATATCTCCACTGATAATAGATTTTATAAGGTCAGTAGGAAAGCACCCTTCTGACTCCAGTTTGCGTGAAAACGTTCTTCACAACTTATTGAACTCTTCCATAATGTAACAGGAAATCCTAATTATGACATTACTATTTATTACCTAATTTATTACTATTATTATTACTATTATTGTTACTGTTACTATTTATTACTATTATTATTACCTAATTATTATAACATACTCTTGTTAAAGCATGAACCAGCATTTATAAACTAATGTCAGTGCAGATATCTGCAAATTGCTGAAGATGTAATTAAGACTTTTCACTGTACAGTGAAGAAGGTTGATGTGTTATTTCTAGAATGCTTCATCGTTTGGAGTTAGCAAAAGGCTCATCATGCAGTTTACCATCATCTGTAAAAATGTGTAGGGTTAATAGGCATCCTAAAATTTATTCTTTTCTCATTAGTGTTTTCACTTTAGTGTTGACTTTGAGGAGGTATTGCATATAACGAACTCTAATACTGTGTCAACAAGCTTTGGCGTTTTTTTTGTAGTAATTGTAAAAGAGAGAAGCAGATGTTGCTTCCATTTCCCAAATAATTATGTTTAATATTGAACATTCAAAACTACTTGGGTCCCATACTTTCTATCTAAAATAAAGACAGGGTCTTCAAAGCTTTTTAATACCAAAGCATGTAAAAGATTTCCATGATATCTGTAAATGCATAATGCCATGAAAAATATGAGCAGTGTGTTTACATTCTGAAGCACATCAGTGGTTTTTTACTTTTATTTCTGTAAACTTTAGAAACTGTGTGCTAGATATTCTTTTCAGCATGAAGCATTTTTAAGAATTTGCTTTGAATAATTTTTCCCTTCCCTCACAGAGGTTGCATGCTTTCAGGTTGTTTGTTTTTTGGGGGTTTTGGGGGGGTTTTTGTTTTGGGGTTTTTTTGTTTGGTTGGTTGGTTGGTTTTTTTTTTTTGGGGGGGGGGCTTCTTTGGATCTGTACAAACCATTTTCCGTGAAAGTATCACTCAGCCAGCTACAGCCATTCAGAGACAAACAAGTATATGCATTATTCTTGTCCTCTTTAAGTTGGAGATCATAAATGCAACTTGTCAGTCCTACTTTTTCCATCAGAAAACTTTCAACAAAGTACCCAGCATCTAGTTCAATTTTTAGGTTTTATTATAAGGTTGACAATATTCTGTTTTAAGCAAAATGGATTTGGAGGCAGAAACTGGAGCAGTGGTAAAAGGGAGAAGTTTGCAGTTTTTATTAGGCAGACTTGGGAGACTAAAGTAGGATTATGGGTAACATTTTCAAATACCTACATCGAAGTTTAAATTTGGCCAAAATGTCTCATTTTAATTTGTGTGAAGTAAGTATTCCTCATCCCCATTTGGTCTGAGTGAATTACAGAAAGCAGCAGGATGGGATACACATTTCATGTAAAATCACTCTGTTCCCTAGAGGGATTTGACTGAAAAGAAAGCTGTGCCAGAATGTTGTTTATTACAGATCGCTACATGAGTTTAAAACTGGCAGAGAGAAACTAGAACATTACTATAAAATGGAAACCTGAGTTAGACCTGCCCACAAGGGGGAAAAAAGGAACAAAACCAACTCTTTCTACAAAATCTGCAGTCTTTTGTATTTTCTTTGTATAACTTTTGTTTTTATTCTGTTTTTGTGGAAAAACATCAGTTATAACAGACTTCAAATGCAAATCTACGCTAAGGCTTATTGCAAGTAGGGAAGACTCAACTTTTTAATATAGGCAGAAAATCATAAAATCAATGAGTCTCCAGACTCTTACTACAAAGAAATTGACTGTCACTGCTGCTGTTTCACTATCTGTACCTACTAATACCAGTTCACTGTCAAAATGTGTTTGCTTATTGGCAAAAAACCATGTAATTTGTTTTTAAAATCCCTCCTGCCTCTTTCAATTGAGATTGTGATTATTTTTTTTTACTTAAATGAATGCAATTTTCTATAGAAAGTGTGTAAGAAGGCAATAAGTCTTTAATATATAAGTGTAGTACCATCATATCTATTACTGTTTATACCGAGTTCAATTTATTCACAGGAGAGAAAGGGAAATAGTACTTGAGTGCGGGGGGGGTTTAGATTTAAATACATTTATGCTCAAAATTGCTTTGTTTTGGTGTTCTCTATGACCATGTCTCCTATATCAAGTTTACATTGAAGTGTTAGTTTTTTTCAAACTGTCCATATTACAATGTGAAAGCGAAAAAAGATGGTAGAATTTTATTTTTTTTATTTTTCTCAACATGGTCTAAAAATTGTAGAATCACCCTAGTCTTGAAATTCCATGAGGTTCATGTAAGATCAGTATTCATTTTGGTGACCAGGATGAAGCCAGTCAATATAGGATATCTGAATTTAGGTAGTAATCTAGCTATTAAAAATGAGGCAAATTAAGACTGAATTATCTCTTCTGATGCTCACGTGAAAGGCAGTACATTTCACACTAACTGTTGATAGAATTCAGCATTACAGTCATGTATTCTTTGATACTGCATGACAAGTGAACTCATTTCAGGTCCTTTATTTGAATCTCTACCTTCAAGTAGTGAATATATGGGCATCTGGATAAATGTGGCATAGGATTTGTATATGTTATGCACATGTTTCTTTTTATTTCCATTTTTGGGGGAAATGTAAGGGTTTCATCCTTCTGAATTTGTTAAAATAAATTTTCAAAGATACTGCTCACCTAGACAGTTCTGGGCAAGAGATGGGGACAGAAGCAAGCAAATGAAAGTTGTCATGGAGTAAAGCAGGCTCTAAAAAAATGAAAAATGTTTCTCTCTTGAGATTTTGAGAGAATTGAGAGAATACATGAACCTTCATAGATGTACTTCCCTATTAGATGCTTTTTAGCTCAAAAGCTACAGTACAATATAGGACCTTAGAAGCCCTTTGTGTTGAAAGAGGCCATTGCTGTTCACAGAAAACATGAAAATTAGCCCCTTGGGATGTTTAGTTAAAGATAACAGAACTGACATAATCTTCTTAGGGCAAAAATTTATTAAAGAACACTGAAGAAAATGTCTGATGAAAATTGTCAAATTCGCTTAACTTTTCTTCATAGAGCAAGCAGAACCTCGATTTTCAAGCCTCATTGAAAAAGTCCATCGCAGAGCTTAGTAAAAAGCTCTGGACACCTAGTCAGAAGAATGAAGGATTAAATCATACACAGGCACAGTCTTTAGTCTCATAGTCATTTGAAATTTAGAGTTTGAATGAGATGAGGAGAAGTAGTCCATTTTTGTTTAATGCAAGGCTGCTTAAAAATTCTGAAATTAAGTACAAATTTTCCTTAATTCTTTTGTGCCTGTTTTTGTGCAGACTAGTTTATATATATAAATGGTTGAGGTTGGAATTGACCTCTTGAGATCATCTAGTCCAATCCCAGTGGACTAGATCTTGAGCAGAAACTTGAGCTAGAGGTCCAGTCAGACCTTGAACGTCTCCACAGATGGAGAGGCCGCACCCTCTCTGGGAAACCTCTGCCAGGGTTTGACCACGCTCACAGTAAAAAAAAAAAAAGTGTGTTTTATCTTTCTCTGAAACCAGGTCCATGTTGCAAAGAGGTATGCACATTTGTCACAGAAAGACCGTGAAACGTGCCTGTATTTCTAGTATTGCAGGACAGAGAACAGCAGTATGATACCATGTGAACATGAGTCTTCTTAAAGATTAATAAGATTACTGAGTGTCTGTATATCACAGTCCTGTCATTTTAACAAATGGCCATGCTGTCAGTTGCAAAGGACCTAAGTACATAGATTTGAAAAATGAGCATATAAAAAGATGGTACTACTCTGAAACCTAGTTTGAATGTCATCAGCATGTTCCTTCCACGGTGGAAAGGTTGCAGCAGAAAATGGTTTAAAATTATTAGATATAACTAGATATAATAACTAGATAGGAAAAACAGGTGGGTTTTTTATTACTGTTGCCACCTATCGATGAAAATGTAGAATTGCAAAGGAGTTTTGTTTCTATGAAACCAAAGTATGAGGAAGGAATATCTAAAGCGGTTTCATATTTATTTTCTACTAAAATACTTAATATATGATCAGTTTTGTATTGGACTTCCCCTTTATCAAAGTTGAAATTAGGACATAGAAAACACTAAGTGATTCCTCCCTGCACACACGCTTTTTTGTGGTCTCTCAATTAGAATCAAGCAATATTTTAATTTGTTCATTTTAAAACCATAAAAAGCTTTACCAGTACCGTCAGACCTGTAGTTTCTGAAAAGAAGCAAGCCCTCATTGCTCTATGTCAACTTAACTGGAATAGTAGATTAATGGAAGCTCAGGGTGGCTAAATTAGAGAGAAATGAAAGTACTCCACTAATCTGAAGATTTCTCTTAACGTAATTCTGGAAAGAAAAGAAATCCGTGTTGTTCTTATGTACAGGCATCTTTACAGTCATTTTCTATCAAAGAAGAATGATTGCCTGGGATGTGCATTCAAGCGTTGCCATAGCTCTGTGAATCTATCCTGACTCATTCTTTTCTGCTGAAGCTACATAAAAAGAACGATTGCAGTAATTCCTCTTTGGACAGAAGAGGAAAAATGAGTGCAGAAGGAACCCTGTTTTTCTTCACAGTTGCAAGCTTCTTGATTAGTGTTTTTATTTTTCTTCTGTGTATTAAGCATTCCTCATACAGATGGCCTGAAGATCAGCCACTCTCAGAATCTTCTGCAGCAAAGGTTACCAAAAAGTCTATAGCTCTTGTGAGAATACTAGACCCATAAGGGTCAGATTCTGCCATTCATGGACATGCTGAATAATAGTTATACTTTGTATGTAGTCCTTTCAAGAGAATAGATTTACTGTTAATTTCAGAATCATTAAGGATGGCCAAATTTTTCTCACAGCCATTATTTTCTGCTGCCAAGCAGTAAAAGCTGAAAAGAAAATAGGAGATGCTTTCTACTACTCGTGATTCTTATCTTTACATTGTGTCTTGTCTTCATATAGGTATGTGACACGGAAGGTTCCAGGGAATCTGTCCTTAAATGCATGGCAGGTGCATTTAAGTCTATAGTAGATGTAGATCACGGTTAAGTGTTATTTCATGTATGTATTATTTATATTTAAATATGCACTAAAATATATATTTAAAATATAATAAGCAGACCTTTGTAGTCAGATGTAGGAGGTGTTAGTGAATCTGAAGAAAAGGCAGCCTACCCCTCTTCTACTCCCTAACAGTTTGATTTTAGATGCTTTTACCAAAAATCTTTATTATGCAAACAAGGAATATTATGTTTTATACCGGCAAACAAACTGTCCCAAGTAAAGCCAGGATCTTTTCCCTTTCTAGTATTTAACTTTTCAAAGTCGATCCTTTATTTTTATAACCAGCCCATATACAAGTTCAAGTTTTTTTCTCCAAACCCTGGTTAGAGATATTTTTTTTTTTACAAGTGTCCTCATCCATCACCTTCATTGGTCTCCTTTTTATAAGACTTTAAGGACAAACATTAGTATAACAGTAAATTCAGTTATTCCTTGTTAAATATTCCTAGTCAAGATGCTAAAAGCCCTTAGGTACTTTGAATGACACAATTTGAAGATTTAGGTTCTCCTTTTTGTTTCCCATTCATAATCTAAAGAAGATATGGTAAAGATTTCATTTAATCACTAATTTGTTAAAAACAGCATGCAATACTGAATGCCTCTATTCTGGCCAGAGGAAAGTGACCCTGATGATCCTGCTGTTTAAGATATTTCAAACTGTGCCTTGAAAACAGGAAAGATCCAATATCTCATATTACTTTTAAAATACAAATCTGTCTTATTGAGGCTGGTCATACTTCAGTTTTTTAATCTTCCTGTTTGAATCAGCCTCTACAGAACAGCAATTTGAAAGGAAAATTTGTGAATATACCAGTTTTCCAGTAACTGAGGCTTCTGGTGATCTAGGCTCTAAGTAAGGAAGATTCTTTTATAATTTCATGGAGGAAAATGTGCACATTGTATCTGAAAATAAATGCCATTGCAACACAAAAATTATGTTCTTCATCCCCCATTTTCCTTTTTTTTTTCTTTTTTTTTGTGTGTTAATAATTGTATGTATGCAACTTCACTCCATTCAGGGGCGGGGGAGGGGGGGGTGAGTGAATTCAAATGGAGTTTGCATGCACGTCTATTTGAACAAGATTCTAGAACATGCTTTGAAAAAGTGACTCCCAATAATTTAATCAAAAGTAGTTTGAACTACTGATATTTCTAGGAGTGACAGATATTGTAAATGTTTCACAAATAGTTAAATCTGCTATTGTTACAATAGCACATAGAGTAAATATATCTGCTCTGTGCTGCTTATACTTTTTTTTTCCCTTTTTTTCTCACATGTAGTGCTTTGGTATTACTATAGTATTAAAAACATTCAAGCAAATGTCACTGTCATACATAGTCCTTAAAATTTATGATACCATCTATAAAATTGCATTTTATTATGAAGGCCTAAGGGAAAATGAATATGTCATCATACTGACACACCAACCAAATTTTGAAGTGTTTTAAAATAGATGTTTTCCTTGTCAGGCAAGACAGTGATTTACTTAATCTTTACTCCACATTATAAGCCACAGAAGATTATATTCAGCAGTAGCATTTAGTAAATCCCTCAAAATGCTTTTCATGCGTTGGTGGAAAACCACTAGTTTATGTTTTTCCAGAGTTTCTTGTTCATTTTGAGTATTATCTTTGTATTCATAAATCTAATATTAGTATATAGACTAATGTTTTCAGTTTCAGGAAAATTGAAATGTGTATTTGTACAGTCTAACATTAAACGACTAACAGACTCAGGTTAGGAGCCATGACTTAGGAAACATAGTTTATAGGTAATGCATGGGAAGGGGTAAGCTCCTCCACAGAATGCTTCAGAACATGGGGTAAAATCCTGCCTCTCTCCATTGACTGAACAGGGAATCTGAAGTTAGATGACGTATTCACAACCAGTCACACATTTGTATTAATTTGTATTTGTTCTCAATTCATTTTACCATACAGAATTAGTGTGTGGAATAATTGAATAACAGGGCTTTTAAGATAGTTCTCTGCTAGTGTTGGCTTGAGAATTTAACCCCTCTTTATCTACTTCTTGGGATTTCCTCACCACTTGTTCTCAGAGAATCTGGGGCTCTGACAGATGAATTAGAACAGTATCCCAACATCTATGGTATTAACATGTATAGTAAATTGCATAGAGCATTCTGCTCTTTGCTTCTGCACTTCTGCTTTGCTGTTGGGATTTTTTGGTTGGTTGGTTGGGTTTTAGTACTATGTAATTTGGGTAGGAGGAAGATCCTTGTGATCTAATAGCAATCAGATTCTAGGGGCATTTTGCCAAATAATTCTGCTGCTGGCAAAATAAATCCCTGATTGCAGAACAAGGCAGCAGATGAACTGTCAGGTCTTTTTGGAAACGTCAAATAATGCTGTGCAAGTATGAAGCTGCAATTACGTAGTATATGAAGACAGTAATACCAGTTTAAGTACTGTGGATTAACTAATTTATTTTTCCCCCAGTAAGCTATGTTTCCAAATGTTAACGGTGTGTTCTCATGTGCTTGTTGCGTCTTGAAATGAGGATGGCAGCCTTATGCAAAAAGTTCAACATATAGCGTACATAGCCCTAAACCATTGGAGGATCCCTCTGTAATCAGTAAGAGGGAGCAACCGCAGCTTTCATTGGAGATAGTTATGAAATACGTAGTCGTTGGTTTGTTTATTACGGGTTTCTAATTCCTACTCCTTCTCGCTGGTTGTGGGCTTACTGCCACATCCAGATGATGGATGTTGCTGCCTGTCTCATCTGGGGAGCATACAGTCATGCTTCAGGTAATATAAACCCAAAAAGTGCCAAGACTCTCTTATGATTATTATTACTATGCCACTCTCAGCCAAGTTCAAAGATCAAAGTTGTAAAAGTAGGCATACTTTCTGGATGCTTAACTAAAGCCCCCGTGTCTTTGTCTTCTGGCCAGCAAAGATAGATGGCTATTAGTAGCCAACAGTTGGTATTTTTTTGTTAATGTTATTAATGATAGATAAGCTATGTATAATGTCACTAAAAGTTCTACTTTGATCTTCAACAAGAGGGATCCTGATTTTGTTTGGATGTTGTATTACTAGGGAATAATGAAGTTGAATTTTGATTGACTTTTTGCAAGCTCTGGATGGAAAGATACATATGGCAAGAAAGTATGTTTCATTTTAAGCTTTGTTTCTTTCAATACAGGTACTAAAGACATTTTCTGTAAAGAACATTGGCATATTGTACTTTTTAATCTCTGTTCTAAATTGAAATCTTAGAAAGCCTCTTTTTCTGAAAACTAAGTAATATGGTGAGCCTTTATATGAAAGACAGGAGTACAACAATATGTGTACTTTCTCTGTCTTTGCAAATACCTTGCAGAGTAGTGTGTCCTGATATTTTGCTGACTTTGGGGGTAAGAGTGTTTTTCATAGAGATTAGAAAAAAAATACTGTGCTCATTATAATACCTCTCATGAGATTGCTGGAAAAACAACAAAGCTTTCTCAGGAACCTTTATCTGAAAAATAAATCTGTGCAGACAACTTATTTCAGTGGCAGATGTCCATTGCTAAGCTTTATAAATTGAGGGCAGTTCTGTGGGGAATCCCTAGATCCAGTCTTTTACTTGTTGTAGTCAATAATTGTTATGCGCAATAAATTGTGCCTTTTATCTCTTCTTCAGTAGTTAAATGTTCTGTTTCCTCTATTAAAAAAAAAAATTGCATTTATTAATTTAAGCAATTGAATCAATACTCTTGTCTGTTGAATGTCTACTATTCGCTTATCATCATAAGTAACTGGAATTTGTTAATTGCAAACACATTTGTAAATATTATATATAGTCTTATAAACCTTAAATGAAAAATTTCACTGGGACTTTTTGCTGGGATTTTTGTTGGTTCCCGCCCCCGCCCTGCCTTTCTTTAGCAAACAGCAAGTTAGAAAGTATAAATCAGATTTTCATGGATTGGCTTGCCTTGCTCCCATAGCAGAGTGAACTAATGGAAATATGAAAGACTGCTTTTTGGCAAAATTCCGTATCAATTTACAGCCTTATGTTTGTATGAAAATCCCCCAAACATCTTAAATATGACTTGGAAAAAGTTTCTTTAAATGTTGTTGTGACCTTCATTGCCGCCTCCTCACATTTTCTTTTTCTTTTTCTTTTTTTTTTTTTTTTTTTACTGTCTTACAGAAATGGAAGCCTGAAAGTGTTTTGTTGATAAGACTCTTTTTTAGGGACTAGGAAGATGTTCTGGTTATTCCTGACTAGGAAATATGAAGTCAGTTCTTGTTTTTCCTTTGCTCAGAGATATCAGAAGTGTGAACTTATTTGTGATGGAAACTGCATTGCTGTATCTGAGCCTATTAGAAACACTGTGGGTGAAATCTCTCTCTGGAGGTCAGAGGTTTATTAGCTTTCATCTTAGGATCTGCAGTTTGAGTGCAAGCGTGCTTATTTTAGGTTGTCACCATAGAGAAGCACTGATTTGGCATGGCTCTGAACTCATTTTTTGGTCTGTGGGCAATAAGATCCTATCTTGTATTACTTCAGTCTTCTCTATCTGAAAAAACTATGTTTTGCTTTGTAAAATGTTATTGCAATAAATGGTTAAAGGAGTAGAAAATGTAGAACTACACACTCAAATGACTTAGCTCTGGAAACAGATTATTCATTAAGTTTTAGTGAATATTTAAAAGGAACAAAAAAGCAAACTTGCTTCTGAGATACATCATCAAGAGATCAGATTTAAAGAGCTTGAATATAAATATTCTAAAAATTCTGTACTGATGATGTCTCAGCTGAAGTAATGTGCCCAATCTAGGGTACCACATTTTAAACAACATGCAGAAGAACTGAAAAGGTTCCAGGGAATGCAGGAAAAAGAAAAAGTTTAGAGAATGTGGCCTTACAGGCAAATTTGAAACAGCTTGGTTTATTTAGTTCAAGACAGAGACGAATGAAGAGAGCCTAATAATAATATGAAGTACTTAGCAGTTAAAAAAAAAAAAAAAAAAAAAAGGACAGACAGTAATTGATTGTTTTCAGTGTCTGCTAGATTTAGATTAAGACTGAGATGCTTAATTTTCTCTGGGCATGAAAGTAACTGCAGATGCAGGAATGAGCTTTAATATTTAGGTTGCAATTATTACTAAGTAGATAAGAGCAAGGGTTACATGACTCCTGCCACACAGCCCATTACTCAGTTGAGGCTGTTATTAGAATAGCTACAGAACTTGATCTTGGAATCCATCTGTTGGAAAGAGAGTGGAGGTCTCTGAACGCCACGACACAGCTTCCTTTTGCCCTTATTGCAGACTATTACTCAGTCATTGTCTTGAAGTCTTCTGCCCAATGGAATAAACTGGCAAGATTTTCACCAAAGCTTTAGGAGAGATGCTAAGAAAAGCTTTTAGACTATAAGCATAGTTGATTTCTGCATTAGCTACCTAGACAGGTCTTTAACACTGTCACTGGAGAGATTTAGAAAACACATTAGACATCTGTCACAAATAGCCTAGATGTATTTTATCTAGGCTCGGAAAGGGTAGATGGAGTTGCTGATCTCTGTTGGTTGCCTTAAAATAATTTCTAAGAATTATTTAAAAAATACTGCTGCACGTTCAAAATATTCTTTCTGTTCTAAACTTATGTTACTCAAATGGTTTTGGCTCTGATTTCATCTGAGAGCAAAACTGCACTGCAGAAAGTTAGGGTGAATGAATTCAGCTGAATGTTCTCTCTGCGAGAGAGAACGTGTAAACATGGAACTGTATTATCCTTTGTACTGAAGGGCAGCACTGTGATGGGAGCTGCATCTGCAGTCACAGTATTTGCAAAATGGAACACTTGTGTGTGGATTTGGGAATAAGAAGCTTTGTAAATGTCTGTAGCAAGCATGTGTGCCCACAGGATAACGAGTAGTGTCTCTTCATATGTGCTAAATATGCTCGTTTCAGTGCTTGTATCTGAAACAGTGTAGCATTTCTTCTTTCTTCAGCATTTTCTCAGCTCTCGTCTTTCTTCCCTACGAAGTAATTTAAAGATTAGATGTCATAGTTAACAAGGTACTTCCTATTTTCCAAGTTAGATAACGGATATAATGTTTAATTGTTGTCTTCTAGGGCAGATTGGAAGGCGGAAAAAATGTACCTGGAAATGTTTTTAACACATGTTTAAGTTATCAGTGTCAGTGTATAGACTGGCCGGTTCTAAAACTTATTGTGAATTGTATTTCTGGATACATACCAGGTATTCTAAGATCTTAAAATATAGTCAGTCATTTGTAGCTATTTTGTGTTTTTCTTTGCAGAAAGCTCACTCATGTTCATGTCAGCTACTGACTGTAGCTGCACTATAACTCATGTGTTATATTACATCAAGAGCTAGTAATGGAGAATGGAATACATCAAGTGGAGAAGTGGATACATCACGATTTCATTATCTCAAACACTGAGCATTAAATAGGGGCTTCAGAATATGCATACACAAAATATAAATAAACATACGTTCTTCTACATAAAGTCTTAATATATATTCCAAAGGATATACATATTTACATTATGAAAAAAAAGTGGGGAAAAAAAAGCAGTAATGACTATTAAATCAATCCTATTTAGATTCCAGGCTTTTTAACTGAAGTGAGGGCTTTATTTTCAAGAAACCAAATGCAGAAGTAACTCAAGCCAAGGAACTATCAAATGGCTCTTTTTCCTCCGGAGTCCCATGCTGTCTGACCGGGGCCAAATGTTCTCTGTGGTATTTAGCAGTAATTGCAGCATAGGCACAACCATAAACAGCAGCTGCCAACATCATTAGACACACAATTCCACAGACAACTCCAGTTATTACTACAGTGGCAATTGCATGACGCAAACTAACAGGCCTTGGCTTTGGTTTGGGTTCACAGATCGAACGGCTGTTTTCCCCGTGTTCATTGTGATGAGCGTGCTTCAGAGAACTTCTGTGCTCAAAGCTATGGTGGTGAGCGCTAGCCAGATGAACGTGAGCTGTCGTTAGAGGGCATGCCCCAAACAGCTCATAGGGAACTTTGAGGAGGTCCTTTCCCTTCCGAATCCCTGGCGTTGAGCAGATAATGCCATCACTTATTCCTCCTGAAAAAAAACCAGATTTATGGTCTTAAGATTTGGTGGTTTCTGAATTATCTTAATGTAAAATTAACAGAAACCTGAAGTCAATTTATCATCAGCTTTGACTTTATACTTTTAAAGATTTATAGCTGTATCTTTAAGATCTTTTTCCAGTTAGATCAATGGTGAGATTATTACACTTTAACATTACATAAGAGAGTATTTGCAAGAAGCAATTCATCAGGAATTACGTTATCTATGATTTTATAGATGTAAAAGTAAAAAACAACAGTGGTATAAAAGTAAGAACTAAGTCATAGATGAAAACAAAGAGATATTTGTTAACAGCAAGTTAATTCCTTCAAATTCATACCATTACTTTCTTTTTCTAAAGAGAAATGGAAACAGTATACTTAGTAAAGATTTCCCACTTGTTGAAATACTCCATGAAGTAGTCATTGTTCTGACATCATATGCTAACTGTAATAAAGCAAAGCAATATTTTAAAGCAAGGCTCATGGTAAGAAAATATAGAGAGATCTAAAGGACTTAGATTAGTCAATCTATTACTCTGCTCAAATGGTAAACTTCATGATTGCTTAGGGCCAGCTTCTGCTCTCTCCCAAATATGTTTTTAGTATAATGGGAAGTGAAGTAGGAAGCCTCAGTCCTGGTAAATCACACAGTTGTTCCTCAGCATGTGGAGGAACACACACCGAGTGTAGCCTTCAGGTTTCTGCTTAGTCCATACACCACGGCTTTAGGGGTGTAGTGTGTCAGGGAGTCAACAAGGCCAAAACCAACATTTACATATTTTAAAATATTAACTAATCAAATTAGCTGAATTTTCTTCCTCTTCTCTATCCAAAAGAATCCACCTTTCAGCTAAAGCCAGGCATAGAAATTTTCATCCTGAAAAGACTTTGTCTGAGAAAGTAGTGAATACAGATGGATCCGAACTGACATCTGGAGACTGCTGCACAAATATTGATGACATTCCAAGACAGATATGAGCATAGCAACTTGTCTCTTGGTCTTCAATAGCCAAACCCAAAGTGTGGTTCCAGACACCTCCAATGTGTTAGTTTGAATGTGGATATAGATAAAACTCCAAATCCTGCAACTGCAATCCTTCTGTGGTTTTCAGTAACTAAATATGTGTGCTTGGAACAGAAGACTGGAGTCCCACCTGAACTGAAGCATTCTCTATAATTGTTTATGAGTGTGTATCAATAGTCAATTGCCTGAGCTGGATTCAGCTAAAAATACTGAAATCTTTTAGAGTTACATTGGACACAACAGTCAATGCTTTTAAATTCAGACAACGTTCATCTCTAGCACTGTTTTGTTAGGACTTGCAAGACGTATCTGTAGAGCCACAGTACTATTTTATCATAAGTTTACAATATAAGTAATGGGAAAGATTAATGTGCAATGTAACTAATTTTTCTTCATGTGATTCACGCACGTAATTTTAGGGAAATATAAATGTAGAGGAGAACATAGTATTTGGGCTTCCTTTAAAACTTGTTGCTAAAATGAATTGGTAAGTTCCATATCACTTCATTTAAATAATCTGTACAATGTTCGGAAAGATGGAAGGGCATCGCTGAATTTCTAAACAATGTTGTTTTTTGAAATAAATTATAATACTTATGCTGCTGGCAGAGTAATTAAGATAATCTGATATGTTTATCTTGGATCATTACATTCTTCTGCACAGAGAAGTCAGAACCCCTGCTGAAATTTGTTGTAGGTTCCAGCATAATACAGCTAAAGCCGTGGGATAATGTAATATTTCACCAGTCCAAAATATTAAGATTTTGGCCCTGAGAGGAGTTTAGCCTTTTGTCTTTTCTAAAAGGTTGCTTCTGGCAGTGGCTTTACCTCACCCAGAGACTACTCCTATATTAATTGTGTCCCTCCATAGCCAGTACAGTTTTCCAGCTGGCCTGTAGAGTTCTAATACCTGAAAACAGTAGCCCATTCAATCACGGGCAACGTGGACCATCTTCACATATGCTGGGTTGCAACATGCTCCATGTCACTTCCATATACAGATGGAAATCAGTAGTTTGATCACATGCAAGCATCAAAGCCTGATTTAGAGAAAAGCAAGTTGGCCTGCTGTTCCGAATTCTCAGATTCTGAACATACCTCCTGGGAGAAAGAAATAAATTTCTTTTCATACTTAATTCCTTTCAGAATTAAATCATATTCTCTTTTCTGCAGCATAACTCATGAATATATTTAAAAGCAGGCGTGGCCAAAACATGAGGCTACTTTTATTTATAAAATTCACTTTTTCCCGTGTGATGGCATTACACATTTTTGTCAGGAAATTGTCAGTTAATTTAGTACCTCTTCTGTTTAACAACAAATAGGAAGCAAGACTAAACTTCTCCAAGGTGTAACATACGTTTTTAGGTAACGTATTCTTAAAATATTAAAGAGCT
This sequence comes from Aquila spilogaster, assembly GCA_024606505.1. NCBI lineage: Eukaryota > Metazoa > Chordata > Aves > Accipitriformes > Accipitridae > Aquila > Aquila spilogaster. The sequence goes on from JANHGO010000043.1 coordinate 11,840,559, forward strand.
CCTAAGTGATAATTTGTAGAGGAATTAGAATCCTGAGTTCTCTAAAGTTATATTGGTATCAATATCTGTCTTGATGTTTACCCTCAAGCAGCAGGTAAAAAGCTTTAAATGGTAGGTTGGGTTCTAGCAAAAATATATTGGTAGAATTAAAGCAAGTGTATGTGCACAGTTATACTTGTTATATAGATAGATAGATATGGAGATATATATATGCATACACACACTTACACATATGTATTTCCAGAATGTATCTGTACATATTATATGATTGTGTGTATACTTTCTCTCTTTCTCTTTGTGCTAATATAAAGTTCTATGATTCTAGTTTGCCACCTGTGTTTACGAAAGCACCTGTATTCTGACCTATGCATGAGAATATATTTTAGAGTGCTTATCTGAGGGGACGATCTAAGGTGTGGCGTAAATTGTTAAGCCATAGTAGCGAAGATCAGTTAGATGGTGGTTGAGTGTTCTCATGTGCGTTGTATGTAATGAGAAGAATTCCTTACCTCTGTATAAAAAGCTCTCCAGCCACAGTTTCAGGCCAAAGACATTACAATTACATTGCCAGGGATTATCTTTGAAAAGAACCACTTTCAGGTTTGGAAGTGACTCCAGCAGAACTCTTTCCATTTTCTGAAGTTTGTTATGCTTTACAGACAGCAATGTTATATTCCCTGTGCTGTTTCCAAAGGTCTCAGGTAAACGTATAATGCTGTTGGATGACAAGTCCAGTTCTTTTAGGTGTGGGAGGAAACTGAAAGTCTTGTTTTCTATATAATGAATTAAATTTCTGGTTAGGTTTAGAACCTGTAGGTACCGTAATTTTTGGAAAGCACCTGGTGTCAAACTTGAGAGAGAATTATTAGACAAGTCTAAGATTTTGAGCAACGGTGTTCCAGTGAATGCATTTTGGTTGATTCTCCAAATACGGTTATTCTGCAACTGTAGTATCTGAATTTCGGGAGGTAAACGGGCAGGGATTTCAGTAAATCCTCTATTCTTGCAGTCTGCAGTCTTTGAAGCTGTATAGCATAGGCATTTGTGGGGACATCCATGAGCTGCACATATTAACAAGATGACGCTCAAAACCAAAAGGCAGTTACCTGTATCACAAGTGAAAGATTTAAAATTAGTTTAAAATGTTTGTCTTTTGGTGATATACAGGTCATTAACATGGGCAAAGGATTTACAGCTCCATAATAAAAATTAATGTGGATAGCATAAAGAGAGTTCATTTCTTTTACAATGCATTAGTAAGTTACAGATAATATTGAAGTACTGTTATAATGCAGAATGAAGTTAGTGTTTCCATGGTCTTAAAATGAAGTACTTCCCATGGCTTTATCTTAAGTACAAATGGATTTCAGGAGGATTTGCCATCAGCAGAGCAGTGATGTTTGAAGGAAATGTGACAGAGTTCCTAAAATTATTAAATTGGCATGTTTCTCTTTTTGTGGTAGTAACAACTTTGAGCCATCTTGTGTCAGAAGGATTGCAAGTAGAACTTTTATTTTTCTGTGTTTTTACTAATTGTACTACCTAAAAAGAATTACGTTAATGTGCTGTCAAAAGAATAACAAGCTTCAAAGACATTGCTATAAAAAGTAAACAGTACTTTTTCAGCAATCCAGATTCTGTAGGTTTGTTCTTTAAAATATCTATGTTTATACTTATTGCTTTAATTCCCTTATCTGAATGCCAGCTGAACTTCCCATAGATAGGAGTTGCTACACAATCAGTAAACATTTGTCAAGAAGCTGTTAAAAAGATAAATGAATTGACAGGAGTACTTAGTAATATTTAGTATTTATAATTATCTTCTGCTCCCTGATGTTCAGGTCAGTTTTACCTGAAAATATAACATTTTTTACCTTTCATATCTTGCTAATGATTTTACTTTGAAAACAAGGTGCCGCTTAAAGCTATGTTCGTCTGCACAGCATGAAATAAAAAAAAAACAAACAACAGATTACATTGAATAATTAGATTTTCTTTGACTAAAGAACATGAGAATGATAGGTCCTTTTGTTCATTGTTTTTGAGATGCCTCTAATCATTTTTACTGTTTCAAAATGAAAAACATTTTAGTTAGTTACTACTTGAAACCTTTGGAAATCAAAGAACATACTGCTTACAGACTTACAAACATTAATTAGTAACAGGGAATGCCATATTAAAGGAATAACAGTGTATGTTTATAACATTGACTATGACAAATGTATAAATGAAAGTTTTACTTTAAGACTACAGTTTGTCACAAACTACTCATTAATTTTCACTCAAAAATGAAACTATTTATATTAAAATTATACATAATCTTCTGCAATACTGAATTCTACCCTGCAGAATTCACTTGAAATATTTCAGCGTTCTTGCAAGCAAGGCAAGCAATGCTTTCAGTTCATTACGTTGTTCTGCAACAGTTGGCTTCAGAAACTGAGGCACAGCTTCCAATGTAGAGTTAACATAAACACTGCATGGCAAGGAAATGTTTAGAGAACAGAAAAATTTCATTATTAATCTGAATGCTTCAATATCTCACCTTGCATTCTGCTTTGCTTGTTCTCCACCTTGCAGAAGATTCAGTCCAGTTTTCTGGTGAAGAACAGTAACAAACACTTTGTTCTGCTTCCCACTTCAAATCTGTAACGTGCTCATCCAGTTTCCTTTCTGTGGGTTGCTTTTTTTTTTTTAGATGGTATCTGTGGCTTGTGTAGAAGTGGAACTATTTCTAGTGAGTTACTCCATCAGCCTTTGATTTTTTCCTTTATCACATACTTCCCCCCCCCCCCCCCAATCCATTTATGACTCTCAGAGACTTACTCTGCCTCTTAATCAGTCAACAGGCCATGCAAAGAGTGTCTGTCAACTCTAACTGGACAGCTGTAACATACCAATAATGACCTGATAGCCTTGCCTTCTCGATTTATTTAATCTGCCTCAAATGCAAGGCACAAAAATAAAGCTGCCTTTTTAAATCCAGTATAGTTGCTGGATTCTGGTGGATTATTAGCTATGCTGTGTCAATTTTTGCAAGATCAGATGACTCTGAACATGGATTCTGATTATCCTGGGCTGTGATATCCTGGGCTGTGACTGGAGGCAGTGGAGTGTGTAATATCACTACGAATAGGCCTGTGGGTTGATGACATGGTTTTGACAGTGCACTTGTTTGCTCTACTAAGCTTATTCATCTGACATCCATTAATTGTGATGACAGGATTTTCTTGCATGGGAACACAGAACTGGTGGCTTCTTCCATAAAAAGGGCATACATACTGGTAAGGTCACCAAGAATACTGAACTAATTTATTTATTTTCAAAGATATTGGAAAGAAAGGGCAGATGATATTAAAATTCTACTTTGTGTGTTCGTATGGTGCCTTGACTTGTCTCTTTGTTACTTCTTCAGTATAACTCATTCATACTGCACCATCTACAACAATAAAAGGATTAATGACTTGTGACTATGAAGGAACTTAAAGGTGTTTAAAGGAATGAGAGATCTGGTATACAGTAGAGCCTTTCAAGGTCATATGATCACTCCATCTGTTAGCTGTCCTATGGAGAGGGAAGTTGTACAATCGAAAGCTTTTAACCCTATTCTTATAGGTAACATAGCTTTCTTGGGTTCAAATTCTGCTTTTAGGTGCTTTTGAAAAGATCACACAAAGCTCACTTTCCAGGGCAAAATTTATATGCTATAGGCAATGCTATGGAAGGAATAATGGAAAAATGAGATCATCAGGTCCAAACTGCTGTTGAAAGCAGGGTCTTACAAGAGGTTATCCAGGGTCCTGTCAAGCTGAGACTTGGATATTTCCAGCAAGGGAGATTCCATCACTTCTCTGGGCAACCTACTCTGATGTGTAGCTGTTCTCAGCATTAATAATTTTGTCTTACATCCAGACAGAGTCTTCCTTGATGCAGCTTGTGTCCATCACCTCTTGTCCTGTCACCGTGCATCCGTGTGAAGGAAGTAACCCCATCTTCTCCGTAGTACCTTTTGGTTACTGAAAGTCTGTATTTAGATCTCTGTCACCCTCACCCACAGGAGAGAGCTGTAACTTATTATTGTATGCTTTGCTGAATTGTTTCTCATGACCCCAGTCAAGATATCCAAAGGAACAATGAACACTGCTGAGCACTGAAGGAGAATGTAGAACAACTGACATTCTGTGAAGTAAACATGACTATTCATCTCAAGGATACTAGGATTATTGCTACAAATGGCAGACCATACTGTCCTTGACACTCTTGATGAATGACACATCATCCTGATACAGGATGAAAATCTGCAATTTAGTGTAGAGGAACACTGTAGATGTAGATTACATGGTACGTGGTAGTCACACTAAATAACTCCAACTTTACAAAGGGAGAGGGAGATAAGCTTAAAGATCATCTGTAATGTACTTTAAATGAGTGTCATGTTAAAGCGAAAAGCTTCTCTAACCTTTGTTGCACAAATACATTAATTTGCTCTTTCCTTTCCCAACCCGTGTATATGCACACATATACAAACATATAAACAGAACTATCTTAAATAGTACCAGTGAATCATTTTAATGAAGGCAGAACTAAATGTAAAAAGGGCTATTATAAAATATCATTGTCCTTAGAAGTTGTAGCCTTGCTAGCTGCAGATACTCTACTTTGCTCTTTCAAAGAACAAATTTAGGTCAAGTACTTGTTGCTTGAGATGACATCCCTCTGTCCTTGCAATAACTCAGCCCTTGTATCAATGATAGCCCTTTTCATGACTTTTGATTATATTGCAGGAGGTACTAGTTATTAAGTTATTTTCTGGTGTGATAAGAATTTTTCACACTTTTAAATTCTCTTTGGTATCTAAAATTTTATTTGGGCTCATGAATTCAAAGGGTTTGTTTTTAAAGTTGTTTTTCCTTCTTAACTAATGTTTGCTGACCAGGTGGGCTTACAAGCTCTCACAGCAGTTTGTGTCATCTAACCGAGGGCTTAAAGAATGTCTCTTAACTGCCTCTTTTATTTTAGGTAAGGCTTTGCAACTATAATTGTATTATTTTTAGCACGCGCCATATTAAAGAGATGTTCGTAGGACAAGGTCACTGAAAGTTAAGCACTGTGGGAGGTTTAGTTCCAACAATAATGCAGAGGTTGTTTTATATACTCTGAATTGTGGTATAAGAAGTTACTACTTTTTTTTTAAAATCTTCATGCTGAGTTCAGATTTGGAAACATATGATTAAATCTGTTGATTTGCTTTTTGTGTAGATGTGGCTATTTTTTCCTTATATTGAGAACTCTGAATGCACATGTTTTGTAAACAGAAGTTTCCCTAACCTATAATCCATGTCCTATTCCCATTTATTAGTAATAATACTTTGGTTATGACAGAGAAGTCTGATGTGGTGAAAATTATAGTTGTGACACAGGTAGAGATTTGCCAGAGACAGAATAACCATAAAATCTACTCTACTTCTGGCCTTTTGAACAACCAGCAGGATTCTTTTCAGTTGTCTGATGTGGTGCAGCAACTGTGTTATTGTGACTGCTTAAATTAACTTGTGCTTTGTTGTAACAAGGTATGTTTCCCATTGCGAATAGCAAGAGAGCCCAATGAACTAACACCCTATCCCTGTTGGCTGGTGGGGGACCTTCAGTGTTTGCTTTGCCAGCAAACGCTGTGTTGCAGCAGATGCTGCCATCTGCTTCAAGGGAGTAGTATGTGTAAGAATCATCTCTTTTACAGAAGAACATTGTGTTAACTAAACTCTAGCAAAAAGGAAACAATTTAAATATTTCAAATATTTAAAAGCTACAGCATTCAGATTCCACTGCATTGTATATTGAGTCCAGGCAGGTAAGATTATATTTAAAAATGTTCCTAAGACCACAGCAGACAATTCCTATACATTCTCTTTATTAGATTTATTTTCCTCATGCTTTTGAGTGGGAAGGTATCAAAACTGTGACACAGGGGAATTGCATGCGCTTTCTCCTTACTCATGTGCGTCTCCGGATTGGTGAAACAACTAAGTTTTTGCTAAGACCCTAAATGCAACTCTGGGCAATGCAGACTCCTCTTCATTTTGGTTCAGGACAAAAAAATAATTCATACTTCTTAGTGAAACAGCCCATATCTCTGTTGTTAAAAGCCTCCCCCTTTAACTGGCACTTAAAAACCACAGTACCGTATCATGGAGAAACATGTCACCTTTTCCCAGCTCTGAGTCAGAATGCTGTGCAAACAAGGATGACAGGACTTAAGAAACCCTTGAATCTCTCATGCTCTTCCTTCTACAAAGGCAGTCCTTGTACTCTAAGAGCTCAGGACCCTCTCAACTTTTGCCTGGCAGGGTACTAGGTTTTGAAAAGTTGACAAAAATTAGAGGAAGGCCCTGGATTATACTTCTGCCTACTTTCACAAGAGAAGTATAAGCCAACGGATCAAACCAAATTTGGCTTGAGGAAGTTTTACACCTTAAAAAGCTGGCCATATTTTCCAGAAGAGGTGGGTGCGTGGATTTCTTCAGACATCTTATTGCTTAGGTAGGATAAGGGCGGAGTAATACCAGCTAGAGTTTAATAACATCGAATCTTGGCTATCACACAGCATAAGGAGATACCATGATGTCTAAAAAGTTGTTCGTGTCCTTAGCCATTGTTATGAATTGCTTGGTGGTAACCCTTTAAGGTGAGAAGCAATATTTTGTAACTCTAGGAATGAGGAAACAGGCAGACAGTTGTGATTTTGTATTTTGGGTCACAGACTTCGAGGGGAAGAGCCCAGTTTTCTTCTTTTCAGTGGCTTGTTTTGCCTTACTTAGGAGGCAACTTACATCTGGTACTTGTTTATACAATGTATAATTAATCTATGAAATGCATTGTTGGAAGTTATCCTTGGGCCAAAAGATTAGTAGGATTCATATATAATCTGGAGCCATAGTTACCTCATGGGGCAAAAAATCATTTGGAAGGGATATAAACTTTCACTCTTAAGGGCTTTAATCAACCACTAATGACACGAGTTATGGAGAAAAACCCTGCCCACAGGGAAAGGTTTTTCTCCATAGTTATTATTTATGGGAATTTTTACACCTTCCTCTGACACCTCTAGAAGAGGCCAGTGTAAGAGATGTAATAGTGGACTAGATGAACTGGAACATACTGCATTCCAGGTGGAAATGTACAGTGGGGGAAGGGATAGCTGGGCAGATTTACAGCCTGCTAGTTGCAGCAAGCTGCAAACTGGTGAGGTGTGTGCTGCTGTGTTGGGTGATATCATTGGGGCTGCCTATCTGAGCACCTTCTCGGTTTAGGTCAGAACTCTATTCATCCTGGGACCACTCTTCTGGTTTGGACTGGAAAATTCATATCCAGGTCTTTGCTGGTAATCTATAGACTACTCTTTGGGTCAGTCCTTTGCAGTTTTTTTCAGGTTTTTTTTTCCACGAAAGTGATGCAAGTCTTCCAATCCATTAGGTAGATCAGTCAGCAATTTGTTGTGATATTGTAACTTTAATATAATGTAGTTAGGAGTTGGTTTGGCTCGTACTCGTTTTACTGTAACTAAATGAGCAGAAATCTATGAAGGTGAGAAGGGGTTACTTGGAAAATACTCAAGGACCAGCCTTACAGTATTCTTCAGTAGGTAGAAAATTTCTTAGAAAGGGATGCAAGGCCTTCAGAATGAGGAGAGGCACAGGGAATAGAGATGCTGGGCTTCTTTGCCTAAATTGCAAGTTAGATGAAGTTGCAGCAAGGGGCAGATTATGTGTCAGCAGAATATTTGTTCCATCACAAATGGGGGTGTGGATTCAATTTTCAATCATTTCCTGACTAATGACAACCACCTGCTATACATGCTGAGCATCCATAGATAAAATGTATCTCCAGTATGATTAGAGTTAATTAATGAATTCATTTTGCTGTTATTGTAAATAGAAAAATACATTGCTTGACATAAAGACAGCAGAAACGGAAGGAATAAAAACAAACAGGAGGTAGAAAAATACATGTAAAAATAAGGGCAGGTGTACATTTTGTTTTATCTCAACATTTTAGATGCTTTTTGTCCGCTCTTAAATGTGTTAAAATTGAGATCACTCACTATCGTTCTAGATAGCTTATTCGTTCTACACCAACCACAGAGTTCTTTTCTAAGCTTTTACTTAGTGTTTTTGTTTTCTTATTTTTATATTTCATAAGAATTTCTATTCATGGTCATAGCTCACCCTGGACTCAAGAACAAAATATAGATTTCCTGTGCATTCTGAATGGTTGATTTACTAGGCCAGTTCTTGTAAGAATTGGAAGGATTTTTCTTGAACAACTTCCTGTAAAAGTGTTTTGAAATATTGTCAGTGTATGAAGAAAGATTGTAAAGTGTATTAAATGTTTCTTAAACTGCTGCTCACCAACTGTGCTACAAAATAGAACTCATACTTCATTAATTCCTGTTGTGATTTTAAGGCAAATCATAGTAGTTAAGTAAAACTCACTGTTAAATGTTGAGAACTCCTGTATTTACAGGGTCAAAAGGATTCTTTTTCTCTTTGCCCTAGTACTCACTTGAACACAAGAACTTGCAGAAGCAGGGATGACATTTGCTGTAGTAATGAGTCAAATAATTAAACTTCTGTAATTCTTGCAACTCTTTGGAAATAACTGTGGGAATTTTTTTAATTAATTTAAGCAAGGTACTAAATAGCCTGATGTTAAAATTATGTAGCTGATAAATGTTAAATACATAAATTTCGTGGATTTAAACATCAGCATATACTTAAGTATTCTATTGGATCAGGACTGATGCGGTCAGTAGCTTTGGATTCAAGCCTTGATGGAGTATTTCCCTTTGATGGAGTTTCTCTACAAGAGAAAAGCTTGAAGCCTGTAACTGCTGAAAGAATCTTAATTGTCTTGCAGCAGGTAAAGTACGATGTGCAATCTGTCAACTACATTATAACGTGCATGATACCAGACTATAACCCTCTTCAACACTGGTATGTAACAGTTGTTACTAGCAGACCTCTGAATATGATGGAGGAATAGAACCTGGAACATCAGTATTCATTGCTTACGGGACCATTGCACAAGTAGAGTAAGGATATTGTAAACTTTTTCCACATGACTCCAATGAACAAGAATGAGCCAGATACCTATACTTGCTGCTGATGTTCTTCATTTCAATAGCAGATAAGTTTTACAAAGCAGTACATAGGTTGCTCTTTTCTTGTTTCTTTGTTCTCTCTGGATTTCTGTGTCATCCCAACTGCCTTAAGTGCTACAGCAGCAGGCACCAAAAGTCCTCTGTATATGACAACATCCTAGAGATCATAGGGCATGCTGTCATCCTTTTTCCCCCCCTCTCCTATTTTTAACCTGTAAGCAGGTTTTAAATAACAAGTGTCTTTTTAAAATACCTTTTTCTCCACAGAATGTATTAAATGAAGTGACAGGATAAGTCAGATATATAGATAGACTTCTTATCCCTGAAGTTTAGCTAGTTATGCTGTTTTCAGACATGATAAATCCTTGGGAAACTTAGCTAATATAAAGGATAATGATGTTTCTGTTCAGAAGTTGTAAAATAGGCCACTGAGAGGTCTTTTTTCTTTAAAAAGAAAAAGAAAAACTCTTTCAGAGGGCATTTTATTAATGAGAATTACAATACAGGAAAATCTGGTATAGATTAGTAAAGAACAGTAACAGTTTATCCAAATGGAACTGGTTGGATGATTAAATTCCTTTAATAGGTACTGAAATTTAAACCTCTTGATCCCTCTGACGTAAGCATAACTCTTAAAGGTCATGGAAATTGATTCTAAAAGTGTAATGTGGGAGAGAAATATTGGGATGTTGATTAAGGATTTCACATACCCTGGGAGGAAATTTATGCAGGAGTAAAACAATAGGCATTTAAATAAAGGAAAAAAAAAACCCAAAACAAAACTAAAACCCCAAACCTGTAGCTATGAAATATAAAAAGCACCTTTAATAAAACCCTGCTTATATAGGTGTGCAGTTTATACCAGCACTAATGAAGCAACTTGACTGCAATATCCTAATGGCAAGTAAAGGACACTAAAGATTGAAATCTTTAAGGTACATCATGTTTTCACTATTCTTACACTCTTTTTTACCTGTTCATTATTATCTTGTCTGTTTTGACTATATGTTCCTCTGTATGTCTGTTTTGGTTTCCTATTTTCATGCTGAGAATCACAAAAGACCCTCATTCTATGGTTTCTTTTCTCATTAATAGAATATGTTTTTTTCAATATTGATTACAATTTATAAAGTATCTGCAGTGTATAATATATGCCTTTTCTTGACTTGGTAAAAAGGAAAATTGTTTCCTGAGACTTAATACAACTGTTAGGAGGATCATACCAAATGGCTGACATGCTGTCAGCTAAGTAAGGAGGAAAATGTTTTAGTAAGTTGGCATAAGTGATGATGTCCTGACAGTCATAATACCAAGCTATGCCTAGTTCTTGTTTGTAGTAACCAAAGTTACCTGCAAACCTTTAACTGTGGTTTCTGTTTTACTGTCCCCTAAGATGCTGAAGGATGAACTTTCTGGGTTGAGCACATGCCTTAGTTGAGAGGATAACAAATTTATAACAACAGTTAGAATGCCTGTGGGCAAGTATAAGTAGATTATTAGCCCTAAAGTTCAGGCAACATTTATATGTTGATCTCACCTTTTTATCTTCAATGTTTATATCTGACTTCTGCTTCGTCACCACTGAGTGATGCTGAAGTATACAGGTAATACATATTATCATTTAATACAATCCATTTTTATCCAAAGGCACTTCCATTTTAATACTGTTTAATTCAGGGCATGATCTCAAAAGTTCCCAACCCAGTTGAGCGTCCTCTGTCCATATAGCTGTAGCTGTCTTGGTCAAAAAGGATGTATTTTGATCTTCTTTATTTGCCCTCATACTGCTTCTGCAGTATGTTATTTTGGAACATAATGGCAGGGCTAACCTTGGTTACTCATGTTTTGGCTGAGACTTTTTATCCTTTTCCCTTTTCAAAATGACAGTACATTGCTTAGTATTCATTTTCTCTCCTTCTCTGTGTTTCAGCAGAGTTAGAATAGATGAGTTCAAAGAACAGTACAACTGGCTTCTCTGTTTCTTAAAGCACTCATGGAGAGAAGTAGGCTAACTGGTTTTAGAAGTTGAAGTTATGCATCGTGTGCCTAGTTTAGTGAACTAACAATTTCCATACCTCTGTTTTTTAGTGTCAGTAAGATCTTAAATAGGTTTTTATTAGCTACTGCTACAAGCTTCCTTTCTATAAACCCTTGAGAAAGAAGAAATAGCAGAGAGCTCTCTCTGTAATTTGTAGTTCGTGATGATTTGGAGGTGTCATGTTCCAAACGTAGGCACTTAAGTGAACATTTGTATTTCGTGCAACTGAAAGGAGCTGTAATACAGGCTTTTCCATGGAAACTAAACACTCTGTCTACTCTACTATATGCCATCATACTTTTACATATTGTTGCTTTCCTAGCTTTGGAGTTAAGGGATACTTATTTTAGAAGAACAGTTCTGCAGACTTTCTTAAATTGAAAATGTGAAAACAGTTTTGTGAAAGAAGTAGACACCAATTTATCTGAAGGAGTCTCATAATGCTTGATTCTCTGTAATACTTCGTCTGAACTGAACTTGGCTGAAATCAGTCATGTGCAACAACATTTCAGTTGCATCGTAGTACAGTGCAGATGTACGCTACAAAAGGCAAAAAACTGTTTATCTCCAATCCTCTTCATTGTAGCGTCACAGTACTTTTACTAAGGCATGTCTTGCAGCTTTAAATATTCCTAATTCAGAATTTAGGTCTGGTTCTTCTCCTAAAATCTTGGGGAAATCTTTCACTGAACTCAGAAGAGGTAAGATGAAGTGTAATTTGTACCGTTTCATCAACATACCATTTGAACTGCAAGTGTAAGTATGGTACAACCTTTCTGTTTTTCTGAATAAGACTAGTATGAAACGATGAACAAAACTGACCACTCAAAGATTCAAAACTTTCTGGATCTTTCTGGACAGGTGATAGCACCTGTCAGACTGAGGTTTCTAGAGTTCTTGTGAGGCTAAACATGTGGAAAAAAACCCGCTATTCATATAATATCTTTAAGATTGATAATTAGCGCAAATTAGGATGAAAAAATAATTGTGGTGGACCAAAATAAGTCTTTTAATCAGTATGCTGCTTCTCCACTGAAGGTAAGAGACAACAAGAGAGGAGACTC
>JANHGO010000043.1:11852917-11975086 GCA_024606505.1 Aquila spilogaster
AAGAAAGAAAGAAAGAAAGAAAGAAAGAAAGAAAGAAAGAAAGAAAGAAAGAAAGAAAGAAAGAAAGAAAGAAAGAGTAATTGATTGTTTTCATTGTGTGCTAGATTTACATTAAGACTGAGATGCTTAATTTCTCTTGGACATGAAAGTAACTGCAGATGCAGGAATGAGCTTTAAAATTTAGGTTTCAATTATTACTAAGTAGATAAGAGCAAGGGTTACGTGACTCCTGCCATACAGCTCATTACTCAGTCGAGGCTGTTATTGGAATAGCTGTAGCTGCTCTAGTAAGACTTGGTCTGGGAATCCATCTGTTGAAAGAAGATCAGAGGTCTCCGAATGCTGTGGCACAGCTTCGTTTTGTTCTTATTGAAGAGACAGCTGCTGTCCTCAAGTCTTCTGGTCATTAAAACACACTAGCAATATTCTTACCAAACAGGTTTAGGACAGATACTAAGAAAAAATCTGCAGACTATAAGCGAAGTCGATTGCTGCATCTGCTGCCTAGGCAGATTGTTAATCCACGTCACTGTAAAGGTGTAAAAACACCTTAGACAAATACCTGTCACAAATAGACTGGACGTACTCAGTCTAGTCTCAGAAAGGGTAGGTGGAGTAGCTGGTCTCTTTTGGTTGTTTTGAGACTATCATTTCTATGAATTATTTGAAAAATACTACTGCACATTCAAACTATTCTTTGTGTTCTGAATTTGTTACTGTGGTTTTTGCTCTGGTTTCCTCTGGCAGCAGAACAGTGCTGCAAAAAGGGCGGACCCTTGAATTAATTGAACTGAACTTTCTCTTTGAGAATGGGCAAATACACAGCTAGGTGATCCTGCTGAAGGGCAGCACTGTGATCAGAACTCCATCTGCTGTCCTGACATTTTCAAAACGGAATGGTTGTGTGGATTTTGGATTAAGGTGTTTCAGAAATGTCTGTAGCAAGCATGTATCTCACTAGGATAGTAAGTAGTGTCTCTTCATGTATGCAGTGTATGCTTATCTCAATGCCTGAACCTGAAACACAGTATAACATTACTTCCTCCTTCTGTGGTTTCTCAGCTCTCTTCCTTCTTCCTTGTAAGAACTTTAAAAATGACATGTGATAGATAATAAGGTACTTCCTGTTTTCTAAACTTTATAGTGGAGGCAAATTGGAAGGTGGAAAATATGTATTTGGAAATGTTACAACAAATTTCTAAGTTATCAATGTATAGACTGGCCGGTTCTAAAACTGATTATAAATTACATTTCTTGAATGCATATCAGGTGTTTTAAGATCCTAAACTCTCATCATTTGCAGCTATTTGTGTTTTTCTTTGCAGAAAACTCATTCATGTTGAGTGCTAAGTGTAGGCATGCCATCACTCATGTATCGCACTAATATTACATGAGGAGCTAGGAATGAAGAATGGAATACTTGGAAATGACTGTTAAAATTTCATTCTCTCACACATTCAGCCTTACATAGTGGCTTCAGAATATACAACAGAAAATATAAGTACATTTGCATTCTGCTACATAAATATATCTTAATACGTATTCCAAGGAACATACACACACATATGTGTGTGTGTATATATATATATCACACAGAAAAATTCTTTAATGTGAAAAAGCAAAGAAAAGCAGTCATTGCTATTAAAACAATCCTGTTTAGGTTCCAAGCTTTTAAACTCTGAGGTGTGGGCTCTTTATTTTCAAGAAACCAAAGACAAAAGTAACTCAAGCCAAGGAGCTATCAAATGGCTCTTTTTCCTCAGAAGTCCCATGCTGTCTTGCAGGGGCCAAATGTTCTCTGTGGTATTTAGCAGTAATTGCAGCGTAGGCACAACCATAAATAGCAGCTGCCAACATCATTAGACACACAATTCCACAGACAACTCCAGTTATTACTACAGTGGCAATTGCATGACGCAAACTAACAGGCCTCGGCTTTGGTTTGGGTTCACAACTTGGCCTGCTGTTTTCCCCATGTTCGTTGTGATGGGAGTGCTTCAGAGAACTCCTGTGCTCAAAGCTGTGGTGATGAGTGGTGGCCAGATGAGCGTGAGCTGTTGTAAGTGGGCATGCCCCGAACAGCTCGTAAGGAACTTTGAGGAGGTCCTTGCCCTTCCGAATCCCTGGTGTTGCACAGATGATGCCATCACTTATTCCTCCTGAAAAGAAAAAGATAATTTTAAAAACAAACAAACAAACATATGATGATCTTAATATTTTGTGGTTTCTGAATTCTCTTCCTGTAAAGTTTACAGATATGCAGATTACATTTGTAGTCAGCTTTGACTTTATACTTCTAAAGATTTCTAGCTGTAATTTTTTCCAGTTAGATCAAAGATAAGATTATTGCCCTTTAACAATCATGGAAGAAATTATTTGCAAGTAATAGCTTTCATCAGAAATTGTTGCAAATGCAAAAGTAAAAAACAGCGGTCAGATAAACGTAAGCAAGAAATGTCATAGATGAAAAGTGGTATTGCTAACTGCAAATTCATTGCATTCAAATTTGTATTATTATTCTTTTTTTCCTTAGAAAAATTGAAATAATATATTAGTAAACATATCTCACTTGATTGAAATAACCCATGAAATAGTCATTTTTCTGACATCATACATTAGTTATAACAAAGTAAAGTGCTATAAGTTGAGTACATGAACAATGTTTCCAAGGTTCATGATGAGAAAATATTCAGAGTTCTAAAGAAGTTAAGATTAATCAATCTATTACTTGTTCAAATGGTAAACTTCATAATTGCTTACAGTCAGCTTCTGCGTCCTCTCAAAGGATGTTTTTAGTATAAACGGGAAATGAAGTGGGAAGCCCCAGTCTTGGTAAATCACACCGTTGTTCCTAAGCATGTAGAGCAACACACGCAGGGTGTTGCTTCCAGGGTTCTAATTAGACCCTACATCACAGCCTTAGGAGTACAGTGTGTTGAGGAGTCAACAAGACCAAAACCAATGTTTACATATTTTAAAAGTTTAAGTGAATCAAGTTAGTTGAATTTTCTCCCTCTTCTCTGAAATAATCCACCTTTTAGTTAAATCGAGGCACAGAAATTTTCATCCTGAAAAGATTTTATTTGGGAAAGTAGTGAATAAAGATGAACTCAGATGAAAATCTGGAGACTATTTTGCCACAAATATTGATGATATTCCAAGACAGATATGAGCATAGCAGTTTGTCTCTTGCTCTCTGATAGACAAACCCAAAGCCTGGTTCCAAGCACCTCCAATGTGTTAGTTTGAATATGGATGTAGACAAATCTCCAGATTCTGCAACTCTGATCCTTCTGTGGCAATAAGCAATTAAAATACGTGCACTTGGAATGGGGAGCTGGAATTCTGCCTGAACTGAAGAATTCGTTGTGATTATTTAATAATTTTCATCATATGTCAGTAGCTGGATTCAGCTCAAAATATGGAAAACTTTTGGAGTTGTATTGTACAAAGCAGTTAATAATTACTAATTCAGACAAAAAAAAACATCTGTATTGGTGCTTTGCTAAGATTTACAGTATCCATAAAGCCACAGTACTGTTTTGTTTTAACTATATATATAAGTAATGGGAAAGCTTAATGTTAAATACAACTAATTTTTCTTCATGTGATTCACGCAAGCAATTTTAGGGTAAAACAAACATAGAAGGGCACACAGTATCTTGGCTCCCTTTAAAACATCTTGCTGAAATTAATTTGTAAGTTCCACATCTCTTCATTTTACTTGTCTGTGTAATGTTCAGAAAAAATAAAAGGGTGTCATTGAATTTGTGAACAATGTTGATTTTTGAAATAAGCTCTGGAATTTATGCTACTGGCAGAGCAATGAAGGTAATCCGATACATCGACTCAGATCATTACATTCTTCTGCAGAGAGAAGTCAAAACTGCTGAAATTTCTTGCAGGAAATGGTTGCAGTATAATGCAACTTTAAGCCCTGGAATAGCGTAATATCTTACTGTCCAAAATATTAAGATAAGAGGAGTTTAGGCTTTTGTCTGTTCTAAAAGATTGCTTCTGGAAGTGGTTTTACCTCCCCAAGCAGACTGTTTCTGTGGCCCTGCGCTGACAGCATAGTTTTCCAACTGGCCTGTAGACTTCTGATGCTTGGAGATGGCAGTACATCACAGGCAACATGGACCATCTTCATGCGTTCCATGTCACCTTCATGTACTGATAGATCATCACATTCAAGCATCAAAGCTTGATTTAGAGAAAAGTAACTTGCAGTGCAGTTTTGAATTCTCAGAGACTGAACGTATCTCCCAGGAGAAAGAAATTTGTTTTAATGCTTAATTCTTCTCTGCATTCATTGTAGGTTCAATAGATATGAATTACAATGCTTTGGGTTGATGAAAGCTTGTTTTCTTTATTTTAACCACCTTAAATTATGAAGTTTCTCTGAACTCAGGAAGCAAAACAAATTCTTAAGTACATAAAATTAGAATTCAATTGTATTTTCTTTTATAAAGCATCGCTCCTGAATATATTTAAAAGCAAGCATGAACAAAATATGAAGCTACTTTTACTTACAAAATTCCTCAGTTGGTGGTATTGCGTATATCAGTCAGGATATTACTAGTAAATGTTGTACTATAACTAGTTGACAACAAATCAGAAAGTGGTATCAGACAAGAGTAAGCTTGTATAAGGTGAAACACATACTTTTAGATAAGTATTCTTATAAGGAAATACCAAGTTCTAATTTAAAGAGAAATTAGAATCCTGAGTTCTCTAGAGTTCAGTTGGTACTGATGTCTGTGTTGATATTTAGTCTCATGCATCAGGTAAAAAGCTCCTGAGTATTAGTTTGGTTTCTAGCAAAAGCATTTTGATAGTATTAAAGCGAGTATGTGTGCTCTGCTATACTTGTTATGTATGTAGATATAGATATGGACGTATACACGTGCACTCACTACAGGCATGTAGTTTTAGAATGTATCTATGCACTCTGTGTATTCTCTTTCTCACAGTGTAAATGATCCTCTGTGATTCTAGTTGCCCCCTGTAGTTATGGACGCACCTATATTCCAAGCTATGCATGGGAATGTATTTTAGTACGCTTGTTTGATAGTATGATGCAAGGTGTGATGTAAATTGTTACGCTACAGTAGTGAACATCAGTTAGATGCATTTGGAAGGTTGTGTTCTCATGTGCATCATATGTAATGAGAAGAATTCCTTACCTCTGTATAAAAAGCTCTCCAACCACAGTTTCAGGCCAAAGACGTTGCAATTACATAGCCAGGGATTATCCTTGAAAAGAACAACTTTCAGGTTTGGAAGTGACTCCAGCAGAACTCTTTCCATTTTCTGAAGCTTGTTATGCTTCACTGACAGTAATGTTATATTCCCTGTGCTGTTTCCAAAAGTATCGGGCAAACGTATAATGCTGTTGGATGACAAGTCCAGTTCTTTGAGGTGTGGGAGGAAACTGAAAGTCTTGTTTTCTATATAATGAATCAAATTTCTAGTTAGGTTTAGAACCTGTAGATACCGTAATTTTTGGAAAGCACCTGGTGCAAAACTTGAGAGAGAATTATTAGACAAGTCTAGGATTTTCAGCAGTGGTGTTCCAGTAAATGCATTTTGGTTGATTCTCCAAATACGGTTATTCTGCAACTGCAGTATCTGAATTTCAGGTGGTAAGTGGGCAGGAATTTCAGTAAAACCTCTATTCTTGCAGTCTGCAGTCTTTGAAGCTATATGGCATAGGCATTTTTGAGGACACCCCTGAGCCATGCGTATTATGAAGAAAATGCTCAGCACCAGAAGCCAGTTACCTGTACCACAAAAGAAAGAAGTAGTAATGCTTTGAAATTGTAAAATATTTGTCTTTTGAAAATACAGAAGTCAATAAATAAAAGCATATACAGCACCTTCATCAGCTATAATGTAGATAGCATAAATATAGTGCATAATTTTTGCACTGCATTAGTAAATCACAGATATTATTGAAATACTTTTATAACATGGAGTGAAATAAGTGCTCCCAACATCTTACAGTGAAGTACTGCTCATGGCTTTATCTTAATAAATCATTTTCAGGAGGTTTTGCCTTAAGCAAAGATCAGCATCACAAGGGAATTGTGTGAGGTTTCTAAAATTACTAAATTGTAATGCTTCTCTCTATGCAGTAGTAATAACTTCCAGCTATCTTATGTCAGAAGAGTCATTTTTATTTTCATTTTTAAAGTTTTACTAACTAAAAAGAATTAAGTTAATGTACTGTCAAAAGAGTAACAAGCTTTAAGGGCATTTCCATAAAAACAGTCAACAGTACTTTTTCAGCAACCTTTAAATTTGTTCTCTAAAATATCTATGGTTACACTTATTGCTTGGATTCCAGCTGCACTTCTCATAGATACACATTTCTGCTCACTCAGCAAATATTTGTCAAGAAGCTGTTATAAAGATAAATGAGGTCACAGGAGTACTTAACACTACTTAGTATTTATCATTTATAATTATCATCTGCTCCCTGATGTTCAGGTCAGCTTTAACTAAAAAAATACATCATTTTAATCTTTCATATATTGCTAATGATCTTCCTTTGTATAGGAGCGTGACATTTTATGCAAAGCATGAAATTAAGATAAATAAATAATCAGGTGATGTTAAGTGATGTGAGTTTCTCTGAGTAAAGAGAATCAGTGTTAAATTCTTTTGTCACTTTGGTTTTGAGACCCCTCAAACCATTTTTACTACTTACTATTTCAGAATGAAAAGTATTTTGATCAGTTACTACTTGAAACCTTTGGAAGTGAAAGGACATGCTCTTTATTGGCTTACAAAGATCAAATATTTAGTTACAGGGAATACCATATTGAAGGAAATATATGTGATTATAACATTGAATATGAAAAACATATATGAAAATATAAATGAAAGTTTTACTTTGAGGCTACAATATAACTCATAAATTCCTCATTAATTTTCCCTGTAAAATGCAATTGTATTCATATTAAAATTACAAATAATCTCCTGCCATCCCTGAATTCTATATTGTAAAATTCATTTAAAAAAAAAAAAAATGAGCATCCCTGTAAATCGGGTAAACAATACATTCAGTTCGTTATACTGTTCTGCAACAGTTGGTTTCAGAAACTGACATACAACTTCCAATATAGCAATAAAAATAAACATGAGTCAAAGCAATGCCTAGAGAACAGAATAGTTTCATTATTAGTCTGAATGCATCAGTATCTCACCTGTCATTCTGCTTTGCTTTTTTCCCACCTTGAAGAAGACTCAGTCCAGTTTCCTGAAGTAGAACAGTAAATATGCACTTTATTCTGGTTCCTCCTTCAAATCTGTAACGTGCACATCCAATTTCTTCTGATTATTTTGTTGTTGTTGGGGTGCTTTGTTGTTTTTTTTTTTTCTAAGATTGTATCTGTGGCTTGAGTAGAAGTGCTACAGTTTCTAGTGAGTTACTCCATCAGCCTTTGTTTTTTTTCTTCATCACAATCTTTTTTCCCCCAGTGTCCATTTCTGACTCTCAGAGTCTTACCCTGCCTCTTTTAATCTGTCAACAGGCCATGCAAAGAGTGTCTGTCAACTCTAACTGGACAGCTGTAACATACAAATCATGACCTGATAGCCCCGTCTTTTCGATTGTTTAATCTGCCTCAAATGGAAGGCACGAAAATAAAGCTGCCTTTTAAAATCCAGTGTAGTTTCTGAATTGTGGTGGATTATTAGCTATGCTGTGTCAATTTTTGCAAGATCAGATGACTCTGAACAAGGATTCTGATTATCCTGAGCTGTGACTGGAGGCAGTGGAGTGTGTAATATTGCTACGAATAGTCATGTGGGTTGATGACATGGTTTTGACAGTGCACTTGTTTGCTCTTCTAAGCTTATTCATCTGACATCCATTAGTTGTGTTGACAGGATTTTCTTGCATGGGAACACAGAACTGGTGTCTCATTCCATAAAAATGGCAACGGACACCAAGAATACTGATGAAATTTATTTCCAAACATTATTTGAAAGAAAGGACTGTGTTCTTACAGTGCTTTGATTTGCCTCCTTGATACTTCTTTTGTATAGCTCATTCATATTGTACCAGCTAAAACAATAATAAAAAAAGGATTAATGACTTGTGACTATGAAATAACTCAAAGGTGTTTCAAGGAATTAATTATCTGGTATAACAGAGTCTTTCATGGTCATATGATCACTCTATCATCTATTAGCTTTCTTGTTAGTGCAGTCAAAAGCTTTCAGGACAGTTCTGACATGTAGCATAACTAACTTTGGTCCAAATTCTTCTTTTAAGTGATTTTGAGAAAGTCTAACAAAACTCATTTTCTACTGCAGAGTTTGTATTCTACATCCAGTATGATAGAAGGAATTGTACACAAGTGGAGGTTGAAAAGGATATTGAGAAAACATCTGGTCCAAACTGCTGTTGAAAGCAAGGCCTTACATGAGACTACCCAGGGCCTTGTCAAGCTGAGACTTGCATATTTCCAGCAAAGGACCTCCAAAGCTGCTCTCATATCTGCTACTTTCCAGCAGCTTTAGTCCTGTCTCTAACTTCCAGATCAGCCTTCTTGTCCCTAACCTTGTCCCTTACATGCATTTTTTTTCACACTACTCATCTCCTCTGCCTGCCTGGTCATTGCTTTTTTTTTTTTTTTAATATATATCCCATTGGTTCTGCATTCCTCTCAGTCCTTCATGTCTTCTCTGTCTCTCAAACCACTCTCATCCTCTGCAGTGGGCATCTTTAATCCCCTTTTCTTGGCCTGAGAGAAGAGATTTGATGTGCTACTGTAAAGGAAACTGCATGTAGAGAAATAGTTATTATTATTGCGTACTTTGCTGAATTGATTCTGACACCATTCAAGGTACCCAAAGAAACAATGAGTATTGTGAAATGGTGACAAAGAATGTGGAACAAGTGGCATTCTGTAAATAGATGTGACTGTTCATCACAAAGATACTTGGATTATTGCTGTGAATGGTAAATCATATTGTCCTTGACTCTCATGAGGATTAACACATCATCCTGATACAGCCTGAAAGACTTCAGTTTAGCATAGAGAAAATCCATAGATGTAGATTGCCAGGTAGCAGCCTCAGTAAATAGCTTCAGCTTTCCAAAGGGAGAGGAAGATGAACGTCAGGTTAAAGAAAAACACTTCTCTAATCTTTGTTGCAGATCATATTTTTCTACAGTTTCCCAAATGATGTGTGCACACACATTGAAGAAACACAGAAACAGACCTATCTGGAATAGTACCATTGCATCATTTTAATGAAGACAGAACTAGATGTAAGAAGGGCTATTATTAAATAAAATAATCCTTAGAAATTGTAGCCTTTGTAGCTGCAGATGCTCTGCTTTGTTCTTTAAATGAACAAATTTAGCTCAGGTGCTTGTTGCTAGAGACAGTTTCTTTCTGCCCTTGACATAATCCATACCTTATAGCCATAGTAGCCCTTCTCATGGCTGTTGATTATATTACAGGAGGTATTAGCTATGCTGCTGTTATTTTGACTTTTTCATGCTTTTAGGTTCTCTTCGGAATCTACATTTTTATTTTTACTCATGAATTCACAGATTCGCAGAATTGTGGGGGTTGGAATGGACCCAACCCCCTGCTAAAGCAAAGAGTTCAAAGGCTTTAATTCAAAGTTTCTTTTTTAATTAGTTGTTCCTCTTTAACTAGTGTTTGCGGACCAGGTAGGCTTGCAAGCTCCTTCAGCACTTTGTATCATCTAATGGAAGCCTTAAAGAATGTCTCCTAACTGCCTCTCTTATTTTAGGTAAGCATTTGCTGCTATAATTGTATTATTTTTAGCACTTGCAGCATTAAAGAGATGTTCATAGGACAAGGTCACAGAAAGTTAAGCACTGTGGGAGGTTCAGTTCCAACAATAATGCGGAGGTTGTTTTATGTACTCTGAATTGTGGTATAAGAAGTTATTACTCTTCTTTTAAAATCTTCATGCTGGGTTCAGATTTGGAAACATATGATTAAATCTGTCAATTTGCTTTTCATGTAGATGTGGCCATTTTTTCCTCACATTGGGAACTCTGAATACACATATTTTGTAAACAGAATTTTCCCTAACCTATAATCCATATCCTATTCCCATTTATTAGTAATAATACTTTGGTTGTGACAGAGAAGTCTGATGTGGTGAAAATTATAGTTGTGAAACAGGTAGATTTGCCAGAAACAGAATAACTCATGAAATCTGCTCTACTTCTGGCCTTTTGAACAACCAGCAGGATTCTTTTCAGTTGTCTGATGTGGTGCAGCAACTGTGTTATTGTGACTGCTTAAATTAACTTGTGCCTTGTTGTAACAAGATACATTTCCCATTGCCCATGGGTAAGCCAGCCTGGTCAACTCATGTTCTATCCATGTATGCTGGTGGGGCACTTCATTGTCTGCTTTGCCAGAATATACTTTGTTACAGCCGTTTATTGCTTTCTGCTGTAAAGGAATAGAATGTACAAGAAATCATCTCTTTTTGCAGAAGAACGCTGTGAATTAGACTCCAGCAGAAAGGAAACAATTTCAATACATATATCAAATACTTAAAGTCTGTAGAATTCTGACTACATTACATATCAAGTTCAGACAGACATGATTATATGAAAAAAAAAAAAAACAACATTGCAAGAACCACGACATAGAATTCCTGTGCATTCTCTCCATTACACTTACTTTCCTTCTGTTTTTGGATGGGGAGGTATAATGCTTAAGGGAAAATGGCTTGAGCTTTGTCCTTCGGATTAGTAGAATGACTAAACTCTTGCTGAAGACCTAAACACAACTCAAGACAGTGCAAACACTTCTTCATTTTGGATCAGGATGCAAACGAATCCTTGTCACGGAGTAATCATGAAGTACTGTATATTGAATTCCTCGTGTTTTTCTCTCTACAAAAGCAGTCTTTGCACCCAGAGAGCTCAGGACCCTCTCAACTTTTGCTGTCAAGGACCTAGATTTTGGAAAGTAGACAAAAATTAGAGGAAGGCATTGGTTCCTATTCCTGACCACCTTTCATAAGAGAACCCTAAGCCTGTGGATCAAATCAAACTTGGCTTGAAGAACTTTTTAACCTTAAAATGTTGGTCATAATTCACAGAAGATGTCTGTCTGTGTAGATTTCTTCAGACGTCAAAGTTTAATGACCAGAAGTTTAATTTATCCAAAAGCTGCTTGTGCCTGTCTTTGGCAGTCATTATGAATTGTTTGTTAGCAATTCTGAAGGTGAGAAACAACATTTTGTAACTCCAGAAATAAAGAAACCAAAAGGCAGTTGTGATTTTGTATTTTGGATCACTGAATTGAGGGGAAGAGCCCCATTTTCTTCTCTTTTCAATGGCTTGTTTCACCTTACATAGATACATCTGGTACTTGTTTATAAAATACATAATTAATATGTGAAACACAGTGCTGGAAGTTATCCTTGGGCCAAAAGTTAGTAGGATTCATACATAATCTGGAGCCATAGTTACCTCATGGGACAAAAAAAGAAATAATTTAGAAGAGATATAAACTTTCACTCTGAAGGGCTTTAATCATCATCTAATGACATAAGTTATGGAGAAAAACCTTTCCCTGTGGGCAAGGGTTTTTGTGGGTTTTTTTTCCCCATAATTGTTATTTATAGGAATTTTTACACCTTCCTCTGACACCTCTAGTTGCGGCCAGTGCCTGAGATACAATAGTGGACTAGATGAGCTGAAGCACTCTGCATTCCAGGTGCAAATTTACAGTAGGGGAAAGAAACAGGATAGTTCAGAGGGACTTACAGCCTACTATTTCCAACAACCTGCAAACCAGCATAGCGTCTGCCACTGTGTCAGATGATATCATTGATCACGGTAGGTGCCTGGGTGAGGTCAGGACTGCATTCATCCCCAAACTGTTCTTTTGGTTTGGACTGGAAAATTCTTTCAATATTAATATCCAGCTCTTTGCAGGTAATCTGGAGACGGCTGTTTGGGTCAATCCTTTTCAGATTTTTTTACATTTTTTACTTCACTAAAGGGATGCAAGACTTTTAGTCCAGCAATTTTTATACTATAGTATTTTTTATTATATATTATAACTCTGTAACAGAATGATTTTGTTGTCTGTTTGGCTTATATTTCTTTCCCCATAACTAAATAAGCAGTACATGAAGGTGAGAAAGGGTTACCTAAAAAGTACTTGAGCACCAGCCCTATGGTATGCTTCAGTAGATAGAAAGAATATTGCAAGGGATGCAAGGCCTTCAGAATGAGAAGTGCAAAGAGGAGAAATGCAAAGTTGCTTTCCCTTAAATGCAAGCTAGATAAGATCATATTTAGAGGCAGATTATGTGTCAGTAGAGTATTTGTTCTGTCACAGGTAGAAGGAGGGAGGGGAAAAATGTTCAGGCATTTCCTGATGAATGACAACCACCTGTTATTACATGCTGAGAATCACTATGTGGAGCTAAGAAGTATCACTGACTTGATTAATTAATTAATGGGTTCATTTTGCTACTCCTGTAAGGAGAAATGTACACTGCTTGACATGAAGGTAACAGAAATGAAAGGAATAAAACTAAGACAAAGAAAAGGTAAATATAAAGAAGGACAAGTGTACATTTTCTTTTTTCTTGACATTTTAGGTCCTTTTTGTCCTCTCAAACATGTTGAAAGTGGGATCGCTTTCGCTATTGTTCTAGATATCCATCTAGATATCCATCTTACACTGAAGACAAAGTTCTTTTCTCAACTTTTCTTGAGCTGTTCTCTTGTCTGTTTGTTTAATGTTTAAAAAGAATCTTGGTTCATAGTCATACCTCACCCTGGATTCAAACTTCAGGAATAAAAGAGTAGATTTGCTGCACTTCCTGGATGGTTAGAGTTGGGAAGTTGTTTTCTTGAACAATTTTGTGTAAAAGGATTTTTAAATATTCTTAGTGTAGGAAGAAAGATTTTAAAATGTGGCAAATATTTCTGTTTCTTAAGCTAAAAAATAGAACTCATACTTCGTTAATCTTTTTCATGTTTTTATGGCAGGACACTACTGTTTAAGTAAAATTCACTGATTAATGTTGGGATTTCTCATCCTTCAGGTTTATCCGGTTGTACTGTTTGCAGACATGATAAAGTCTTGGGAAGATTCATATGAAGGATACTGATGTTTCTGTTCAGAATTTGTAAAACAGACCTCTAAGAGATCTTTTTTCTCTAGAAAGAAAGTATGGAGAAGAAATGTCTTCCTACAGAGTGCGTTATATTAATGAGAATTACAATACTGGAAAATCTGGTGTAGATTAGCAAAGAACAGTAACAACAGGAACAGTGTATCCAAATGGAACTGGTTGGATAATTAAATTCCTTTAATAGGTACTGAAACTTAAACCTCTTGATCCCTCTGACGTAAGCAGTACTCTTAAAAGACATGGAACTTGATTCTAAAAGCGTAATGTGGGAGAGAAATACTGGGATGATGATTAAGGATTTCAGATACCCTTGGAGGAAATTTATGCGGGAATAAAACAATATACATTTAAATAAAGCAACAAAAAAGCAACCAAACAGCAACAAAAACCCTGTGGCTATGAAATATAAAAAGAAGCTTTAATAAAAGCCCTTTTATAGGGGCGTGCAGTTTATACCAGCAATAATGAAGCAACTTTACTGGGATAACCTAATGGCAAGTAAAAGAAACTAAAGATTGCAATCTTTAAGGAAAACCCCTTATTCTCTGTTTTTATTCTCTTTCTTTCTTTCTTTTTGCTTTGTTTTGTTTGTTTTGATTTACTATTTTCATACCCAGAATCACAAAAGGGCCTCATTCTGTGGTTTCTTTTCTCATCGCTAGAGTAGAGTTTATTCAATAGTAATTCCAATTTATAAAGTTGTATCAAGAGGGTACCATATTCTCCTTTTCTTGACCTGGTAAAAATGAAAATAATTTACTGAGTTTTAATACAATTATTAGAAGTATCATGCCAAATGGCCAACATGCTGCCTGCGAGGTAAGGAGGAAAATGTTTTAATAATTTTGGCATAAATGTCAAAATCCTGACAGTCATAAAACAGAGCCATGTCTACTGGCTTAGATTGCTTTGTTTCGTTTTTGTACTAACCAAAGTTATCTGCAAGCTTGTTACTATGTTTTCTATTTTACTGTCCGTTAAAATGCTGAAGGATTAATTTTCTGGGTCAAGCAAGCGCATTAGTTGTTAGGATAACAATATTATAACAGCTCTTGAAAAGCCTGTGGACAAGTATAAAGGAAAGAAATGCTGTATAAAGCTGAGGAAACATTTAAATTTTAGTCTCATCTTTTTATCTTCAGTGTTAGCATGTGACTTCCATTTCACTGAGTAAGACTATAAATACTCAGGAGGTACATATGCAGCATCCCCCTTTTTATGTAAAGGTACTTTTGTTTTGTTATCATTTCATTTAGGACGTGATCTCAGAAGTTCCCAGCCTCACTGATCTTCCTCTGTCCAAATGGCTATAGCTATCTTGGTCAAAGTGAGCATATTTTGATCTTTATTTGCTTTCATTCTGCTCTGCAGTAAGTTATTTTTGAACATAATGGCAGGGCTGACCTTGATTACTCATGTTTTGGCTGAAACTTTTCATCTTTTTTCCCTTCACAAAATGACAGTACGTTTCTCAGTGTCCATTTTCTCTCCATCTCTGTGTTTCAGCAGAGTTAGAATAGATAAGTTCAAAGAACAATATTACTGGCTTCTCTGCTTCTGAAAGTAGTCATTGGGAGAAAGTAAGCTACCATTTTTAGAAGCTGGAGAAGTTATGCTTTATGTGCCTGGTTTAGAGAACTAATCATTTCCATACCTCTGTTTTTAGTGTCTGTAAGATCTTAGGTTTTCATTAGTTACTGCTACAAGCTGTCTTTCTCTAAAGCCTCTAGGAAGAGGAAAAAGCAGAGGATTCTCTCTCTGTAATTGTTAGTTTTTGGTGATTTGGGGTTCTAATGATCCAAACATAGGCTTTAGTGAACATTTGTATTTTGTGCAACTGAACGGAGCTGTAACATTCAATACAGGCTTTTCTATGGAAAGTAACCACCTTGTCTACTCTACTATGTGCCCTTGGTTGGTCCTGTTTTACGTACTGATACTTTTTAACTTAGGAGTTAAAGGAATACCTAGTTCTGAGGTCTGCAGTTTCTTAGATTGGGTACATGAACACAGATTTGTAAAATAAGCAGACATCAATCTGCCAGAAGACGTCACATAATGCATGATGCTGCAACGCTTTGATTGGAACCTGGCTAAAATCAGTAATGCAGAAAAGCATCCCAATTTCATCATGGTGTAGTGCAGATATACGTTGCAAAAGATAAAAATCTATTTATCTCCAAACCTCTTCAACAGTATTTCATTGCTGTTGCTAAGACACGTTTTTCAGTTTTACATGATCGAGAGTTTGGGCCTGGTTTTTATGTCAGTTTACAGATCACACCCTAAAGTGCAACATGCATTTGTAATACTTAGCTGTTATTGCTTTCATTCGTAATATTATAATCACTTTTTATTAAATGTAAGGTGTCCTTTGTCCCATTTCACTAACAAGGAAATGGAGCACAGCACAGAAAGGTGGAATAATTTGCTCAAAGGTTGCACTGCAGGCAAACAGCAGAGCAAGGAACAGAGCAGTCTTCAGACCAGATTCTCAGTTCTTAAGCCACTGGACCACCCAGTCTTCATAGATGTGTGTTCTCTGATAGAAGTTTCTCAGAAATTCAGATGCTGTAGGATGATGTCCTTATGTACAAAGAATGTCACACATGAACAATGTTGTCATTTAATAAGGGATTATATAAAGACCAGGTAACGCATCTTGAATGTGATAAGCAATGGTAATGCTGATGTTTCCTGTTTTTCAGAGATTAAGATGGGTTGAATGATGGAGGGTTTCCCATGGTAAAAAGTCCTGCTGTAAATGTTTCTCCTGGTAATGTAATTAGGAAATATTGGCCTTGGTTAATGTAACTTAAAGAAAACATGTTGTCTTCATCAAACTTTTTCAAGTTGTTAAACAGGCATCGCCTTGTCTAGAGAGAAAATGGGAGCATATAGAGTTTCCATGGAAACTCAGTTAAAATGCTGATTTGTGGAAATGATCATAATCAGTACCATAATCTAATCTTATTGAATTAAACGAAAAAAAAAATCTTAGTTAAGAAGTACCGAGGAACAGTATAAGAGTATCTCTATGCATGCAGAAATCATAGCCTTCTGCCCTTACAGATGCTTTCTAAGCACACTTAAAAACATGGAATAAAGCAGGAACATTTCTGGTAGCACTTTCCTTTTATGGATAATTTTACCATTTTTAATATAAAAATCAAGATACAAATATAAATCTATGTAAATGTATTTTATTTAAGTTGGTAAAAGCTTAATGCATTTCTACTAAGTGTGTTAGGTGTGTTTTTTTAATGAAAGGAAGGTGGACTATTCCCTTGGCATAGGGCATACCTGCTCTGTTCAGTGAGAAACATGAGATAATCTTTGCTTCCCTTATAGACATACTGAAAGATTTATTCATTCTGGAAAAGATTCTAGCATCCTTGCTGATAAAATGCAGAGCTGATTAATTTGACTGTATTAGAAAATGAAATGTTCTAGTAAATACATTGTAGCAACATTTTAAAGAGACCCTCTGTAGTTTAGATGTGCCCACTTTTTGCAAATTGATGATTCAAAGTTATTCTGTTGCCTACTAGTGCTGGAAGGAACACCATAGAGGCTTTGAAAGAACTCCCTGGCATACAGTGATTGCAGTGTGAGATAAGAGCTTCTGCAAATCCCATCAGTATTCGTCTGCCCTTATAGCTGTATAGGTGCTAACAGCTATAAAATTTTGGCCTTTGGAAGACTAATTTTCATTCTAAGTCAGTAATACCTGAACCTCTGTACACCAACATCATTTCTGAAAATTCTTGCCAAAAGAATTATCCGAATGGATATTTAAGGATCTTTTCTATTCCTATCGTATGCTGAGCATCCCTTAACTTTCACAGATTTCAGTGAGCACTAGCAGTGCTCAACATCTTTTAGGCATAAGCCCCAGTTGAATTTGCACTTATCTCACAACTTAGTAGAGATAGCAGCTATTTTGTGTGATAAAACCTTAGTTTAATGAAATGTCGGAGACAGCTACCTTTTAGCAAACCTTTTTATTTCAAAGCAGTTCCTTTAGAGAGGATTGTAGCTGGCATCTGTGATATTGAATTCCCTAAAAAATATGAATTTATTCTCTTAAATTATGCTTTAATACTGCACTGAAAGTGAAATCCTACAAATTATTAGGATATAAATTGTAGTATACTTCTTGTTGAAGCATCTGAATAATAGTTTTTGTAAAGCATAGCGCATTTGCACTGCTACTGTGATGAGTAGTGATACAGATAAGTCAATAGATTGCTCTTTGTATTTTGCAACACCAGGGGGTTGCAAAATTCTCCATTTATCTAATGAAGCAAATAAGCTCTTGACTACATTTTAGCAACATGAAAATCTCTCTCAATTCATGAATATTCAGAAGATCAAACCTTAGGAAATATTTCTGCTGAAGGCTATCTGAGTTTATCTAGACATTCTGAAGATGCTAACTTTTTCTTTTTCCTAAGATGTGATAAGACGAATTAAATAGAAAGTTGTTATTCTGTCCCTCAGTGCTTGACCTATTGGTTGCATTGTTTTCCAGTTCACACACCCAAATAAAAGAAAATATAGGTTTCTTTCTCCAGTAAAGGTAATTCCTAAAAAGGATAATTAATATATCTTGACAGAGTTTCATAACACTAGAATTTCTACAAAGGTAATATGAATAATAAAGGTAACTAAATGTGAAAGTATTCAGATCATGGCCAATGTTAATCCTGTTCTAGAAACTGAATTAATTTTCATGAGAAAGTTTGCTGTCTGTATCTTTTACCATTGCTGCCTTTTACAATTGTTCAGTAAGGATACAAACGTAATACAGGAAGTTTGCAAAACCACCATTACTGTTTTCTTTATACTTTCTAACACAGAATCCATAATGGAAGTATTTCTAATGTCTTACATGTCTTTAGTCTTATAGTAATTCTAAGCAATTTGATAATCACAGTATAGTGCAATTTGTAGAGATTACCACATTATAGCTCAGTCATGAAGGCATCCAAGTCTTATTTCTAGTGATGTAATGATTTTGATAAAATGTTGGTATTTTCTTACCCAGTATACAGTCTGTTTGCCTAATAAAATTTCATATAATCCCAGTAGCCATTCTGAAATGCCGGAATTCCAATTTGGGAAGGATAGACCTCTTTGGAAATAAGATCAATAAAAATTTTTCCCATTTCTGAAATCAGTCTTGTTCACAATGCTAAAATTTGTTGATAAGAACTTCATCTTTCAGCTGGGTTAGATAGTAGCCTGGATCAAATCTTAAAAAATAAAACACTATCTAAGTTTGACCTCAGCGTATTTTAGTTAAAGCAGAAGCTGAGAGCCTGACATCTCCTAAGAGAATCTGGTCAGAGCCTCCAAGAGTTCAGATAAGGATCCTAATTTCTGGATGTTTTTCTGAACTCTGAGTCTCTTGAGGTTCATTAATTGCAAACTTAAAACCACAGCTTGTTGGCTGAGATGTGAAAGAAACACAGGCTAAGCCACTCTAACTAGTAAGATTAGGATTTCAGCTGTGAGAAATAAATCTACTCAGTCCCCTCGTTTTCCTTGTCCTCTTCCCTTTTCCCTTTTCCCTTTTTTTCCCTTTTTTCCCTTTTTTTTCCCTTTTTTTCCCTTTTTTTCCCTTTTTTTCCCTTTTTTTCCCTTTTTTTCCCTTTTTTTTCCTTTTTTTCCCTTTATTTTTCCCCTTTTTTCCCTTTCTCCCTTTCTCCCTTTCTTCCTTTCTCCTTTTCTCCTTTTCTCCTTTTCCTTTTTTTCTTTCTTTTTTTCTTTTTCTCTCTTTTCTCTTTTTCTTTTTTTTTTTCTTTTTTTTTCTTTCTCTTTTTCTTCTGTTTCTCTTTCCTTTTTCTCTTTCCCTTTTCCACCTCTCTTTTCTTTTCCTAATGCAATGAAACAGGTGTCAGTAGGTGTCAGATATATTCTACAAGTCACAGGGAGGACTCTCTAGACACCAGACAGGGCTTAACCATACCCTACTTCACTCTCTTTAAATTGTACAGTTTAAACCACTTTTATACTATCAATGTTCTCCTTGTACTTCTCAGGAACAAGGTATATATCTTTCCAGCAAAGTGCACTTAGTATAATTTTGCATGCCAAGTGGTTACCTCCCTCCAGGAATATGACTTTTTTTCTTCTGGAAAAATTGCAAATGCATTCCCAAGTAGCTCCCTTGAGCTGTACACTGGGTGCACAGAGTTTATCATGGGGTAAAATAGTAGATTTTTTGTGGGAGCGCCTTGTTACAGTGTTGGCAGCACATCTACTATCTTGTAAAGTTTGAAATATGGCATAACTGTCTGAATGATAATTTACAGATAACCTGTTTTCCTCCAAGCTCCTTAGTGAAGCCTTCTGAAAAGGCAAAAGACTTTCAGTCAACAGCATCTATATTTTTTAATGTTTCCACTCAATTTATATCCTTTCTCTGCTTCCTCTTGCTCCTGCTGCTACTTCATTAGTCCTCCAGAAGGAAGATATGTGTCGGGAAGTCAAAGGGAGTCTGGTTTATGATGATGTTCACAGACTGCCCTCCGCAGTTCTGTTTGTAAGGGGTTGGCTGCAAACCAAGCCCTTCAGCTTTCCCCCGTGGTTTGAGTTTGGATGAACTTCGGCCTCCCAGCAATCATCATCCTGCTCCCCTTTCAGCTTGGCCTCACATCAAGTTCCCAATATCTCCTCCCTTTCTGCTTAAGCTTGGCCTCCAGGAAATACCAGTTGCCTCTGCCTTTGCTGTATCTTGGGATTTTCCATCCAGACAACTACTTCCACCACTAATTCTAAACATGTTCTGGGAGAAAATAGAAGGTTTAAGATCAGTGAGTAAAGAGGGAGAGCTTCAACTTTCCGTTCCCAATTTAAGAAGAATTCATACATTTACGTGTTGCATCCCTGTACACCTGATAGAATATTCTATGTGTTAGCTAAGACCTTATGACATGTTCGGAAAACTGTATTATCTCTAATAACAAAGCTCTGACAGTGATATATACTTATATGGTACTCAGAAATGTGTGTGTGTGTGCAGACATCCCACTTCTTAGAAGCTAATAGGATAGAGGTAAAATACCCATAATAATACTGTTGTTTTTTTTTTCCAAAATATTGGTTAGAGTCCAAAGAAATTCATACTTTGTATTGGGAAAATCAATCGATAAGTTTCAGTAAGGCGCCAGCTCAAATTTTGGTGGAAAGTTATGTGCACGTTTACATGGATTTTGAATGGATTTAACATTAAAGCATTGTAAAAATAATTTTAAAATAAAATATTATTAGGATAACTTAAGAGGAACAAAATATGCAGCAGATACAAGTGATAGGTCTATTATTTTTTTCTGGTTTGCTTGTCCAAGAATTTTCATTTTGAGCCAATACAGAGATTGACAGCATTGTTTCAGCTTTCAAATGTTATTTCTTGTCGTTTTTCAATTGCAGGAAAAAAAGCACCATGCTATTTATCAGTGAAAAATGACTGTAATACAGTATGAAAAGTTCAAAACAAAAAAACACTGAGAAAATTCTCCATAGTATTGTTTCTTGTTGTCCTCTTAGCAGCTGGTATACTTTTGCCAAGCATTTTTAAGCAATGATTTGTATTGTTCTTTGAATTTCTTTTGTAGTACAAGCTTTTCAGACACATATACTTATTAAATGCTAAAAGTTTGTTAGAGTGATTATGTTTGCGTAACAAATAAGGTTCTGGCAAGGGAGTTGCATGCTGTGATTCAAGCCTGTTTCTGATATTGAAATAGTCTACTGAGTTCACCTATGGAATGACATTAGCACTAGGCAGTAATTGAAACTCCCCACATTATGGGGTTCAGCATGACAATATCGTGTTGGAGAAGCTACCAGACAAGTAGAAGAGCACATTAAAAATCTTCATTGTTTAATAAAAAATAAAATAATTTTAAAAAACATACACAAAAGAACAACAAGAATATATGTTTTAAAAAAGTAAATGATAAATAAATTAAAAATAAATAAATAATGAGACCAACCCCAAGTCCAACCTGCTTAAATGAAAAAAAATAATCAAACAACAAAGAACCAACACGTTGTGGAGGATATTTCATGAACTGTATTCACATATCCAAATGTGTAAGTGGTATTTAATTTTCCTTGGGTAAGAACTGTCTTTTATTGTAAGAAAAACAGAAGGAAGCACACAAATATTTAGTATTTTGGTCCAGCTTTTTCCTAATTAAAACTTAGCAAGACCTGAACTATTTAGGCTGATTTTTTTGTGTGTTGAGTGTTCAATATTCCTGAAAAAAATGACACATTTTCATGTTAAAAGATAATTCTGAACTTCTACTTTTTGAATAAAAGAAATGAAAATGAGTTGGGGTGAGAAGGGCAAGGTATAGATAGAATTGAAAAGATCACTGAGATCAAGAGGAAAACTGAATGAAATGTGAAGTTTGGAAGAGTGAAAGTGGATTTTATTGTGCAAATAAACTGTAACTGGGACTAGAAGCAGTTTGGGAAGTACACATTCAGTGAATGCTAATTCATTTTTTGTTTAAGCTAACCTGATGTGATGAAAGTATTGCTGCGAATATAACCATAATTATATTACAACATATTACTAAATTCTATTGGAATACCTTTATTAGATACCACTTTTATTGTATTGAGAAAACAACAACTGTTTTTTTTCTTTCTAATTGCAATACCTAAAATGTTTTGTACAGAACCTAACATAAATGTTTTATAGGTATTTATAAATATTTAGAAATACATCAACTTTGGATGTGCGATACTTCAGTTAACAGAGGTACTTTTTGGCAGTTATGCTGTTTATTGCTCAATATCATACCACGGAGTATAGTATTCAGCTTCTTAAGCTTTGGATAAGCTAAAACTGAAGACAGAAGGATTTTGAACTGAATCAAAGGTTTAGAGCATAGACAAAAGAAATGCAATCAGTTTTTTTTTGTAAATAGTTAAAGGTGTTCTGGAATATTTCACGTTTACTTATTAGGAATTTTAATTGATGTTAAGAGGTAATAGAAGTAGTCAGAAAGAAACAAATCTTAAGTAGTTTCAACTTAATTCACAAAGTTCATACAGGTTAAAAAGTAATCCTGCTACAAGTCTGTCTCCAAGATTTATTTTTTTGGAGGCAAATTAAGCCTCCCTTAAGATAATTCCATCAGAAAAAGGATGTCCAATTATCCTTAAAATGTTGAGCATCTTTTACATATAAGAAATTACCTTAGGCTAGCTACTTTCTGTGGAGAAGGGGATTAGATATATATTTCTTTAATCTTGCTGATCTACTGCTTTTGTATAGTGTTAAGTTCTATGGATATTCTACAGAATGGAAACCCTTTTACATTGTACCACTTTTTACTTCAATCTGTATTTTGTATATCTCTCCCAGGTTTATAGGGAGTTTCAACTCCTCTCATGCTTGAAGTAAATCAGTCTGGTCTGTTTTCCTCTCCCATTTTGAGTAGGAGTTGGTCCTTTTTATTTAGAGCATAAGAGTTCTTATAATTTTGTACACAGAACAAGACTAATTTATTGAGGGAGGATTTCCTTATCATTCTGTCCATTTGCTTAACCATGGAGATTTTGAGATGAGCACAAGCAATTCTGATCTATTCAAATAATTTGTTTTCTTACATTCTTTCGTTGATACTAAATGGGCCTGAGTTCTGTAGAAGCTGAGCCCTTCCCAATAACTTTATCCTCACAGCATCTCACAAAAAACAATGAATTATTGCCTTCAGCCTTGCGATAAATGCATAGGGAAATGGATTATTTAAAAATCATCAAGGCAAGAAATTATCTTTGTTGTTCTTAAACATATTATTTCATAGAGTACGTGCTACAGAATACCAGTCACTGTATTAAACAGTATCCACACGCAGCATTAAAGCTGTTTATTGGAGTTGCCTAAGTAAATTTGATAGTATGGTTGACACAATTACTTGGATTTGCAGTATTCATCTGAAATGAAACATTTTGTGTTGCAGAAAATAGACAGGTATACAAAGAAAGGGCCTTAATGCCTCTCCAGTAGCTCCCATTAGCTGAACATGTAGCCAGTTTAAATATAAAAATAAATGACAGCACAGGTCTTTTGCTCTGAAGTTCTGAATGCTGATGAACTAGAGATTCTTCATAAGAATATATTGGTTCTGAAATCTTTTGGAATATATTTGAAAAGATCTTATGGCATTAGATAACGGCCAATAAATGTTCTGTATGAAAAGCTCAGGGAAAAGCATGTAAACATGCTTTAGTATCACCTCAGGGACTGAAAAAAAATTATCACTCCATACAATAGCGACATTAATTCTTCTAAATAAAGGGTACATCCTATACTTATTAGCTGAATTATAAGAAATTTTCATAAATGTCATTTATTATATCTCACATTAGATATGGAAGTTATTCATTCAGTGACATGAAAGTTGCAATGTCAAATTTTTCATGGGGGAAAAAAAAAGTAAAACAATGGTAAGATTAAAATCTCACAGTAAGATGCCCCTCTTCAAAGCAAATGTCTATTGCTGTGTTCACTGTACAGTGTATATGGGAGATATGTTTTCTCCTCCAATCTTGAAACATAGGTATAAATCACATTGCTCTTCATTTTTATTAAAAAAAAAAAAAAAAACAAGCAATTACAAGGATTGCAAATCTATCATATGGAAAATACGTATTTTGTTGTGTGTTATACTCAAAAAGTTGCCATTGTGACTGAATTACCTTGATTAGAGTAGACAGAAGTTTAAGATTTGAAGTTTACCTCATTCAGTAGTATTGTACCTAAGTGATAAGTGACAGAGCTCCTCTAGAAGTTAGGTAGAGTAATAAATGGCATCATTCTTGAAAAAGGAAGGAAGGCAATAACTGGTAAAGTCTGGCCCCTTACTTTCTACAATAACTACATTGCTCTTGAAATCACGGGTGTTTACTTGAGAGAGAGAGCAAGTCCAGTATTTGTCCCCTGTCTTTTATCTCCCTTTGTAGTTAACCTAAGTATCAAAATTCATAGAGCTAATTCCATGAAAACAGAGCTGCATCTGCCTGTGTCCTCTCATTCTCATGAAGAGGGATGCTTTACATTTCGCCAGAATTAGTCCCAGGATTTCAGTTGTCTTTATGCTACAGCATTCCATTATGCAACTGATTAAAACATTCACATGGAATGTTTTACAGATGAGCTTTCTTGTAAATATCTTGTTTCTTTTCAGAGTCTGTCTCATGGTATGAAATTTATACTGGTCACTGGAAGACATTCAATACACATTTGTTTTCTTATTTAAGAGTCTAGACTATATAGTTGGCTTTTCTCTTCAAAATTTTACACTTTATTCTGAGAATCATAGAATAGTTCAGACTGGGAGGGTTCTCCTGATGTCATCTAGACCAAACTCCTGCATAAATTTACATATACATGCAATTTAATTACATGAGAACAAAGATTTTAATGATTTCTTTACAAGTTTGAAGCTTAGACTGCTAAAGGCAAATCTAGACCTTGATTCAGCGTGTATCTGTTGATTGTGGAGTTTGTTCAATGAATTGAACGGAAATGTTCACATGCATAAACAAGGCATAGACTGTGCTTGATGAAATCTAGGGAACTTAAGCTGGTGTAAGTGTTTACATGAATGCATAGATGCTGAAATGGATGACTACAGATGTAACGTGAGACTGAAATTTCAAGTACTGGTATAGCAGATATTGCTGTGTTTGAAATTTCTTTGTGGAAACTACCTGAAAATATGTGTTTCCTCCATTTCAGAAAAAGGAATGAGATGTGCAGATCACCTACATACTAGGAGTGAACCTAAAGGCAAAGAACAGATGTAGAAAACATGTGTTGCATGGCTGTCAGACAGCATCTCCTCATTGACTGTAAAATAAATTACTAGACAATAAAATGCAGTTGGAGAGAGTTTCCTCTGGATTTCATTCTAAAGAAGAGATGGATTTCTGTCCTTATTCTCTTAAGCAAAAATGTCAATGAGTTATTGATAGCAGAAAACTATTTATAACCTGCTATGTACGTACCTTTTCCTGCCTCCTAATACAAAAGAAGAATATGTTTATGGCTTCAGCATGTGTATATTTGAAAAAAAAAAAATTACCAATGATAAAAAGATAAATATGTTTTTAAATAATTCTTACTGTGGGTCCAAGAGAAAGACTGAGAAAATGAAATTTTGTTCAAGTTTCCTGTACAAGAGGATTTTTAGTGGCCCGATAACAAATGATCACTTGAAATATTAACCAACATTCTCATGCTGTTTCAGCACATGTTCACGCATTTCAGCACATAGAGCACGGAGTGTGTTCCTACAGCTGTTATATTAGTATCAGTAGAATATGAATTTGAGATGGGTTTGAACATGAATACATTCAGATTGTGCCTCTTTTAATTAATATGGAGGCGTCTTCAATTTCAGTGTTTTCTCTGTGTATTTGTCACATTGTGTTAGTAATATTTTCATGTTTAACCAAAGGAGAAATGATTTGAAATAGGATTATGTGCTCTCCTATTTAATCACTAGTGTCTTTTTTTATTATGGGACTTGCTTTCCCTCTTTATTATAGGGCTATTTCTGCTTTTGATTTGTTTCAAATAATAATTTTGAAGCAATTATATAACATACTGTTTTTATTTATGTATTTCCCAGCTGTAGGTATTCAGATGAAACTTGAATTTTTCCAGCGGAAATTTTGGACAGCAAGCAGACAGGTATGTTTTAAATTGAGATTTTCCTTGTCATTGAATCCACAATATCTTTCTAACCACATAGTTGATCCACAATTACTTTGTTACAAAACTGCTGTAAACAAACAATTTATTTGAAATATACCTCGCATAAGTTGTTAGCTTTTCCGATATACCTTCCAGTTCGTTGTTAGGAAGAAAGAGTATTCAGTGTGCTTGATTCCAAAAAGTTGTTACATATAGCGAGTTGCTTTGTTGATGTGACACGTGTTAATTTTCTCCTTCAGATTAAAGAAGAACAGCAGACCAAGCTGTGATACCTATTCATTTTCAGTAACAGCAGAATTGCACCTTCTTGTAAACCTAGTACCTTTCTTCTGACGTTTGGTTAATTGCAGCATCACCTAAATCAATCAGCTAAATGATGTGACTGAATCATGCTTGGCATCTATAGTATTTGATAAACTACTGCTGAAATGTTTAGGATATAGCGTGTACATTCATTGAAGAGAGTAATCATACACAACCATACACTTTCTGAGGAGTCCAGAGAACCACTCCTAAAATGCATGTCCAGCCCCACCCCACAAGAAAATCATGTTTTCCTGTTGATAAACAATTTCCAAGCTCCTAACAAAAAGGAGATGATGGTGTTTAAAACACTTGCAAGGGATGCGGTGTGAATGCAGACAGGAGCAGAAAAGGATTGGTGAACAGATGTAACACTTCTCTTGCTTTTAGAACAACTGCTGCCTTTGATAAAAATGTAATCAATTTCAACGTCGTTATAATTGTGCTCACCTTGATTCTGAAAGTGTCCTTTTTCATAATCATCAAACTGAAATTGAAAATATTTTATTTATTTTTTGGTATTGTCTCTAGTGTGCGTCTCTTGATGGCAGATGTGCAATAAGTTGTGATGATGAAGTAAGTGTTCAACCAATCTTTATTTTTCATTTATATTTCTACTGCAGTAGAACATGAAGTTGATTATAATGTACAATGAGAGGTTCAGACTAAATTAATCTCTGATGGAATTAGGAATTGCCTTCTAAATATTATGCAATTTATGTAGTGAAACTCATTTTATGACTCGTTATGAACATCCATTTATTTATGAGATTGACAGCGATACCTCAAATATGAATTGCAATAGATTTTGCTTATGAATCCAGTTTTGGAAGTCACATGAAGATGCTCAA
Organism: Aquila spilogaster; assembly: GCA_024606505.1. Classification (NCBI taxonomy): domain Eukaryota; kingdom Metazoa; phylum Chordata; class Aves; order Accipitriformes; family Accipitridae; genus Aquila; species Aquila spilogaster. The sequence goes on from JANHGO010000043.1 coordinate 11,879,993, forward strand.
AGGTGTATTTTTATCTTCTTTATTGTTCAACTGAGATAGAAGCTAATCTCTAATACTGACACTAGTATAAAACATGAACTTAAAGTTGAGCCTTTGCAGAACGGATACATAAATAACACTTCAGAAATAGGAAAGAAGTAATCTGAGTCAGTAGTTCTTAATTAACACACTGAAGTAGCTTTTTAAGTAATGTTTATTTTGGTAGATCAAAATAATGTATTTAGTATTTTATGCATAGATTTTTGCAAAGCATCTGATATCAGACTATATGAGCTTTTGATTAAGCAATCAATTTATCATAAGGTAAGTGAATCACAAAGTGGTTAACAAAGCATAAGCTGTATTTATAGGTGTGGAGGAGTTAGATGTACAAGATTGTAGAAAATCAGAGTTGCATTTCTGTTATTGTATCATATATAGTTCTTATTGATACTGCTGAAGGAAACATAAACATTTACTGATTACATCCCTGTGTGATCTCCAAACTAAAGAATGGTGGGAGGAGACCTGGATCACCAGATAACTGTGCTAGGACAGAATACATTTATTTAGGTATGATGAAACTTATTTCATACGACTGGAAACAAAACCTGCAGTCTGTATTTGTATAACTCAGAAGCACTACCCTGAAAAATGATGATTCTAGCAATTCTGGAACCACAGTAGATAATCAGATGAATAGGAGATCCTCTTTTTATACAGTGCCCAAAAGAACTATTGCAAAACGTATGTAAAAGCAAGCATCTGTTTGCCTCTGTAATTTGTGCTGATGTAATATTTTTTACAATCCTTTTTTAAAGTGGAATAACATTTTTTATACATCTATAAAGTTTTTATACAGTTTTATCCTGTTTTATTTTGTTTTATACATGCTCAGTTGTTTTCAGGCCAGCTGCTCTCAGTATCACCAGACGTGAGCAGTCAGTGCAGCCTCAGTTTCTGCTGCCATTTACACCCTTTTCAACAAAGTGCAACATACAGTACTCTCACAGACCCTGCTCATCTCTTTCTTGAAGCCATTTCTTCCAAAGATCTTGAAGTTCTCGCAAGTTTCTGTCACTAATTTTTAAAATAGGAACCACAGTATATTATTTGTATTATTCCACAAGTCTTGATTTTCTCCCTCTCTCTGCTGTCTCCTCTTATCTGTCTTCTAGTATCTACGTAACAGTCTCTTTCTGACTATTTTAGCATTTGAATGAGACTCCCCATTCTTTTTGCAGAGGTGCTGCATGCCCTATATTAATGTATATATTTCCCCTGAAATCACCACATTTTCCACCACCTCTATTACTGTCTTGACTGTATTTTTACCTATTCTGTAGCAGATTCATTGGGATTATGTTGTGTAGCACTAAATTTATTCATGGCTGTTCAGCACATTAAAAAAATTAAAGATGACAAATGTAGGTACATAAAGTGAAATAACTCCTGCAGTGAAAATTTAGCTAGGCTGGGCTTTCCTGAGGGCACGTAATTCAAAAGCAAATAACTGTGATCAAAAATGTTCCCGAATCTATTTGAGGAACACTTTCTGGCATTTGCTATTGATACATTATGTATATATACATATAATTATATATACATATTTAAATCAAACGATGTGATTTTAATTTTTGGATTAATTTGACATAAATTAAAGTATAGAAAGTTTAAATGATGCATTTATCAAGTTTAAATGCATTCAAGTTAGATGCATTGGTTTAGATGCATTCAAGTTTAAATGATGCGGTCTTAGAAAATTCACTGATAGGATTCTACTTCATAATTCCAAATACTCTGACAATGAAATGTGTTTTACTGAAAAATAAGTCCAGGACTTAGATTCACAAATTCAGTTTCCTTGGAGACTTTCAAGGTGAGGCTGGATAAGGTCCTGGGCAACCTGATGTAGCTGTGGTGTCCCTGTTCATTGCAGGGGACTTGGACTAGATAGCCCTCAGAGGTCCCTTCCAACTCTAAGGATTCTTTGATTCTATGATATGAAATTCACAAAAATAAGTCCAGAGACGAAAGTGCAAGTTGAGACATCAGCAATTACAAAAGTTGAGCATTGACTTCTTCAGCAGATCACACCAGCAAAACTTACAACAAACTGTACCTCATATACCAGAACCATTGAGTGTAACAGTTGGAAGACAGAAATAGCAAGAAATAATAAAAAATTTGCAGGAAGCAAAAACACAGCATGATGATCGTGCCATCTTTGGCATGAAACAGACCTTAGTCCATTTGTAGCACAGTAGCGGTACATAATTTCTTGTGTAAAGCATTCTCCTGGCAACATGTTTAGCTGCTTCATCAAAACAGCAACTTAAGGATATTATCATGTTTGGAGAATTACTTTTTGTATGTCATGGCAAAGAACCGAATGTACACTAATAAAGATTCCAAGATTCTAAAAATAATCCACTTTTTTCTTTTTATTCCTTTGGCTATTAGTAAAAATAGGCATACACTTTGCTGGGTATTCACGCAGAACTTCCTTTGGTATTGCATTCATATGCAAAGAAAGCACAGTCCATTTGAGTGCTTTTCAGCTATTTTCACTTTGACACCAGCAGGAGCCACATGAGCACAGGGAGAATTTCAGTAATAGTGTGAACCTTGGTAACGTAGATGTTCCAAGATTTTTATTTTATTTTATTTTATTTTTGTAATGACAAAATATACCATCTGTTAGTTTGACTCAGTCAAATACTATAGGTTTTCTTTAATATTTCACAGCTGTCTTATCTCAATGGTAAGAAAACCTCTGCTGAACAATTACTATACAAATTAAAGCATTTAAAAGTATTAAGAAATGAAATGAATAGAAATAGGCACAATAGTCACACGGAACTGGATGATGAGTCTTTGTGATAATTTTGATTCGAAAATACAGCAGCATGACAGATTTGCAATTCCTCAGAAAGATCTCTTTTCTTTTCTTTTACAGCTTTGGATTTGCTCATTTTTTTCTTGTTTTCCTAGTGCCTCACATTTTGTTTTAGTTTTTTGTTTTCTTTCTTTTTCATATTTGGTTTCGTAACCCATATAACATTCCATTACTGTTATATATTGGAGCTGTGACAAATACATAGAGGACTTGAACTTGATCAAAGTTACTGTGCTCCAAATGTGTTCTCAGACCTCAGTCAACATTCTTGGTGTGTTTATTCTGGATTTCATGCCTGCTGTATTTTACAAGCTCAGGGACTCTCTACCTATGGAACATTCCCTTGAAATCTCAAGTTCACTGAACTTGAACCTTTGGGCAAACCTGCGCATAGTTCACTTCCAACACCTGTGAACCATTGTGAATTAAACCTTTTTCGTACAGCTCCAGTCTATGCAAATGTTATTATTCTATGCATTAATTTTGCATTTGACATTTTGTGTTTGAGATTTGCTGATATAGCGGACAAGCAAATGCACCCTACTGTGCTTTGTCAGTGCTAAATTTCATTTGATAATGGTTCCTTAATGCAGTACTGAATAGCAAAAGTCATTTATCTTGCTGGTGGGTACGTGAATGAATGGTCTAAATTTCTCAGCTTCTAAAATGGATAGAAGTAGAAACCCTATTATCTGCACACAGCAAAATGCAAATTCTTCTCACTGCCTATATGCAATACCAATCCTAAGTCATTCATATCATTTTAAATTTTGAAAAATACTATATGAATGACTGTGGTGTAGAGATTTGATATGTGGCCACTGATTTCTTGAGTCAGGACGGTGGTTTTCTGACTGCACATAATCCATAAGCTATGAAATGAAGCCCACTCTCTCTCTTGTCCAGCGTAACTACTCTTCATCATTTTCTATGCTGAGAAGTACTGTTTCTAATGCACTGTCTTTAGATTAATCTTTCATGCAGGAGGACTGCAAATATGTATACTTGAAAGAGGTCTTTGTTGACTTAGTTCCTCTCCTGTAAAGTTCGTGGGAGGTTTATGGTTTACTTAGGGGAGAGAAGTGTTCTGGAGTTACAGTCTACTTCTGAAATTCCACTCTTCACACACCACTGAGGTTAAGTAGCTGCCTCTTCTGAATGCATTAGCTCTACTCAGATCTTTGCCAGCATCATCAGCTTTTCACATTGCATTTGCCAATTTTTGGTTTTCTGGCAGATCAAAGGTTGGAAATTAGTTGTTTCAAACTTCCTTTTTGACAGGTTTTCTGCCGCTGGGGTGGTTTGCAGCTTAGGTTTCCCTATTAGGACGCATATCCTGCATTTGCGTTAGGGAATGACACTCTTTTCAAACGTGTGCCGGGTTTGAGTTTCTTTGCTTTTTTTCCTTTCTTTATTTTTTTTTAAACTGAAGTTCAGGCCAACATTTCTGCAATTCCCTCTTCTTCCGCAGTCCCACAGAACAGAAATAATACGTGGACAGAGTGAGAATCAGACTCACCCAGGAATCTTGAGAAATCAAACTACACGAGTGCTGCTGCAGGATCACCCACGCTTTCCTTTCTAAAACTGCAGAGAGGTTTTGCTGCATGCACAGAGTGCAGCAGAAGGCACATTTCATCATCATTCTGTTCAGCCCCTTCACAGCAGGAAAGGTTTTGAATTAAGAGCAAAGCCATGATGATTTCTGTATTGGAAGCCATCCTACCCTTTTTTTTTTTTACAAAAATGTCACTGGAAACATTAGCTGATTTAGACCAATGATAGAAATATGTTAGAGATTTAACACTGAGGTAGGTTTTTGGCAGTGATGAAGAGAAACTGAGTTATATCATGGTTTGAGTTGTACCTTATGCTTAAACTCTGAAGCACAGTAATTAAAACTTTGCCTGTAGCAAGTAACTCACTTGAGGTTAAAATAGCACATGCATGTATAGAGGGAAGCACTGATTTCAGTGTATCTTGTTTTATACAAGTTATAAGTCTGACCTACGAAAAGCTAGCAGTCTTACCTCTGTATCCAGTTCCCAATTAAAAACACAATTTGAAAAGCTTTAGGAGACCTGTGGGGCCTCTTATGCAGAAGTTTCTGGTTCCCTCCCCCACTGACCAAATTAAAAAATATTACCTGGTCCCCTGTTAGTCCTCCAGGCAGACACTGTGTTTTCATTAATACATCATTAGGGTAATGACATTGTGCTGATGTTTTTCTCCCAACACAGGATAAGCCATCAGGAGTAGCGGCTCTGTGCCTTTGCAACTTTGTTACAAGGAAATACTTTTAAGAATGAATTTAAAAAACTCTGACCCCCTTCTTTTTATATTTGTTTACAGTTTATCTTGTATCTTTTCTTTCTATATACAGCTTTTTGCTTTGCATGAACTAAGTGTATAAAAATCTAAATCAGGTAACATCCCACTAGTGGAGACTGCACTTAGAAGTTAGGTAAGCTGTTAGAAGAACCTGAAGGCTTTATTCGTTTAGGAGTCATTTGGAAGTAAACAAAATAACTCAGTTCCTACTGCATCCTTAAACCAAAGTTAGAACTGTATGTTGGTATTATTTTTTCAGACAATCAACTGTTACCTAATAGACAACAATGGATTTATCCTAGTGTCTGAAGACTATGGGCAGGTAAGTGAAAGATTTTTATTCAGCCCTCTCATGTAGCGCATCTATATAATTGTTATTCTTAAATAGGTCACTGTCTTAAAATGTTAAGTAACTGGTAGCATAAAATTGAAAACTTCCTTGAATAAAATGTGAGCTCTGTCTCTGACAGAAGCTCAGTTTCTGTCTCCCAGTGGTGTGGGTTCTGCTCTTAAACTCATACACACTCCCTCAGAGGGCTTTTTTTGCTGCAAGAATGTCTATCTTCCATAAGACCTTTTTTCCCCAGAAGAAAGAGTCTCTGTCACATTTTGCCACCTGTAAAGGAGGCTGGGGATGTAAGACTCATATTCAAACTTCAGGTAATACGCAGCTGTTTGTTGAGTTTACTTTCTGAGTGCATTACAGTTACTGGTGGATTAAAGCTAAGCACCACAACATATAGGACAAGGTTCATGATTAATGGAGAGACCATTCAAAACATTAATTTGCTTTGGCTTCATGGAAAGTGACTGAAGAATGTATAATTGTTCAGTTCTGTGAGCTTTATGAAGAACCCACCACTATCCTCATTAACTTTTGCCTGAAAACAGTTGGGATGGTGCTCCAGTTATGCCGGAGTTGTCTGAAGTTGAATTTCTTCTATGTGTTGGGACTATGAATAGGAATTATACATACTCTTACTTAGCCCTTAGGTGAATTAAATTTGTTGTGACGAGGTTGGTTACTGAGAAACATAGCTATCATAAAGAGCTCTGGATGACATAGAAGAGTGACCTGAGAGGAGAACTACAAAAGAACAAACCTCTAAGTGGATGGTGAAAAAGAAGCCAAACTGAGCATTTTGCTTTTAGATTAAAAAACATGAAATACGGCAACCTTAAATCTAAGACTTTGAAAGTAAAAAGATACAGATGTTTTTCTTTTCATAGCTCTGAAGTAGCTGGATAACCTTTCCTCACTGTCCCTCTGTACCTTGCTCCATTTAGGTTGACACTTTGAAAAGTGTGTTAGCAAGCAGCAAACAAGAGAAGTAAACTTCTGAAACTGTTGTCCTTCCAGTACTGTAGTAGAGCATTAACTGCTCAACAGATAGTGTGCTGTGCTTTGAAGTAGCCATTCTTCACAATATGTTGTCTTATATGCAAAACCAAGGACTGAAATTTAATATTTTGTTTTACTTTATTACATATATTGCATTACCCTTCTGGAATGTCAGGCATGTTGTGAATATAATTCCAAGATGTATCCATAAAATTACATGAACAAAAAATACAATGTTATTTCAATATCAACTGTTATGTTAGAAACAGTGCTTTTTTTTTTTTTCCTGTTTTCTTTATTTTTCTCTACCTATCAAATATGTATTTTTACTTAGTTGAGCCTAAGAGTAACACTCATTGTAGAATAATCTTGATCCATTGTGTGCAAGTGTGTGTACAATTGTATACAGTATTTGTGTAGCTCATTTGCTAGCTGATAGTTGGCTCCAACTAATGAATATAATTAGGAAGACATTTTTCCTTTGGTAGGTTACCTGATACTGGCTGTTACATACCTCTTTGAAGAACATATTATGGACAGATGCTGGATAAGCATTAGGCTAGAAATGTGTAATGACCTAGATTTCAAGTTGCTACTGGTAAAGCATCAATTGTATATTAGTCTAAAAGCCAAACCAGCATATCTGTTTTCTGGGCAAGAAGAAAAGTATCTGAGAAGCATAAACTGCTGACAGAATGTCAGGAAACAGGTGATAAAATGCAGATTTTTCAAGAACCCTATTGGCAAGATCTATGGACTCTTGCTCCTATGTCACTGCTTCCTGATGTACATATACAGGGAGAAAACCTTCCTGCCATGTCATGGTATAAGGTGCTAATTCCTGGTTCTGCCATATCCAGCACTGGTAGCTCCTTCAAAATATTTAACTGCTTAACTGCTGTTAAACTCAACCATTAGTTAGGACAGATCCAAGCCACAGACAGATCCAATTTATCTATGTAATACTGTAGTAATATAATGATAACTGCAGTGTATGATTTTTACACACACGTATCTACATATGTATGTATGCATACACTCTTTGTTGGGGAAGGAAGGAGTGGGGAAGTGGGATGATGCCTTTTCAGTCACACACCTTCCAGGGCTTGTTTCAGTGCTGCTTTTCTTTGGACTTGCCAGAAATGGCCTGAACCACTCTAAAAGTCTTGTTCTGGGGCACTGTAATTCTTCATCTGAGTTACCACTAAATCCAAATATATTAAAAAATAACAATTGTCTGGGTGTTACTACTTTGGGGAGAACTAGCATTTACAAATGGAGCTTTTGTGGAGAGAACTGTCACTGAAATGTCTTTATAAGACTGAAGCGTAACTTAATAAATCATGTTTATTACTATCTAAGGTTATACTAGTCATTTATGGTTTGGGCTTTTCGACGTTAGCTGACTGCCTCTCCCATAGTTAGGATAATCTTTCTTCATCAGTCAACTAGGGCTATTGAAGCTAGTATTTTTAGTCATATATACTACAAATGTTCCTCTTGTTTCTAGGAGATTTTGCACACCCATATGTTTTGGAAAATGTTCCAAGTTTCCCCTGAGTTTAAAAAAGAAAAAAAGGCAATACTTGCTTTTTAGGTAGAGGAATGCATTTTCTTGGCTAGGACTGTAACTTCTCTGCCTGCAAACTCCCAGGTGCATACTTGAGGTCAAGTAAGTTCCTTGTAATGGAATTGGGGTTTAGTTCATACAAAACCTATGGAATTTGTGCTATTTGAGAGTGTAGTGCCCTTTCCACCAATAAATTGTGGGATTTCTCCCTTTAAACACGATGGAGAACATATCTGATCCTTATGGGAGCTGAGGTCCTCAGATGAGAAAATGTCTTCCCAATCTAGAAAAAATGCTGTACGTACAAGATTTTTGAATTCTGTATGAATGGCTCCAGAAAATGGAGTCACTTCCATATTGCATACCAAATTCATAACGTGAATGTTTGCTTTCTCAAAAGAGATTTATTTTTATTAGTCCACATCTACTGAACAAGGACAAAATGAGTAATTCATCAGGCTGAGTGGTTTTAAGTATGAAATGACTTTGAATGAAGTTAAAATTTCTAGGACTGATGAAATGTACTGTTCTGGCTCCTTAAACAGGTCATGCAGGAATTATAAACAATGCTTTTTTATGACCGTTTATGAAATCCTCTCACAACCTGTTTATATCTTTTTGAGTAACATTTTAATCACAAGGGTTTGTGATCAGATTAATGTGTTTCCTTTGCAAGCTTTAGGTTGGGATGGCTTTTATTTCCGATATTAGATGTTATATAATGTCCCTCAATCCATTGTATAAGCTTTCACATCTGCTCAGGGGTAATAATTTAATCTGTATAACTTGCCATGACTATGAAGTCCTCTTCAGTTTTTATGTTGCAATAGTCCTGAAAACCTATCTATGTAGCTGTCAAACCGACTCTTGTCAGATCCTAGAATATGCCAGTTTGAATTACATCCATTTTTGTTTTGCATTTTTCTACATCTGGTAATTTTTTGTATTTTTCCCTTGCAGACTGGTAACTTTTTTGGGGAGATTGAAGGGGCTGTGATGAACAAATTACTAACAATGGGCTCCTTTAAGAGGTAAGAATTAAATCAGTGTTTTATCTCTTACAAAACGTTGCAGAAAATAAAAAAATAAAACAAAAATAAAACAAACCGAAGTCATATAAAAGAAGGCCAAAATTGACAGCTTGGCTGGATTCTCATTCTCCCTTTTATCTGTATGACCTTGGTATAATTTGATACCATACACGTTTCATTAAAAGTTTTGGAGATAGCCTACAGGGAGTTCCTTTTTTTATTGAACTGTGATGCTAAAACCTTGTGCCTCTCCTGTTTCCACTGTGCTCAAGTGGAAATGAGATTAGACTACATCTACTACTGAACAGTTTTAAATGGCTCTAGAGCAAATCATTGGTGCAGTTAAACATCTTGACCTGTAAAAGGTTGGAGATTGCTCAAATCACATAGTGAACGATGCCCTACTGTTCTAAAAGTGTTCTGCCAGTAATTCTTTTGCCTCACATGTTAACTGACCTTTGAACATTTCTGTGACTATTGACTTAATCTTACTATCACGATGACAATAAAACTAATGGTGATTTGATGTGTTGTCATTTGAAATAAATTAAGCATCCTGGAAAAGTAAGAAAACTTTTCCCTTTATGCCTGTGACTCAGGACCGAAGTCTTCATGGCTTTCACACATCCTAAGAACTGATCCTTATCCCTTTGTCCCCTTCCAACTCAGGCAATTACATGAAAGAAGTGCAGTCCATGTGCATAGCACTTTTCACTTTTATTTTCTTGTGCATTTCCAGCATAAAAAAATGACAGTTCGCTGTTCCCATCAACCACTGAATTTAGTTACTGCATGCAGTGTGTACACAGAGGCTTTTAAAACAGATGGTTTGTGTGCTTCCTGGGTAAAGCAGCTCTCTTAAAGGCAGAAAGCTTTCCATGTGTATTACAGACAGAAAGCTTTTACTCTGTGCATTATAGCTGAATACCACTCGCAGTAAATGATTGACCTGAAATAGAAAGATCTAGCACACACTGAATCATCCCACATCCTCGTTCTTTGAGGGTGGCAACCTTTATGTGTTTAGCACTACATTCTTAACATGTGCTGTAAAAGGAAGTGAAGTAATACCTATTTATAGAATGAGCTCTACAATGGAAATATCTGTTTATACAAGAGCTGAAGAATTTTATTTAATGCAAACAAAAAAGTACAGCTAAAATCGAAGGATAAAGCTTTAATTTGTCCTATTTTGTTGTGTCCTGCCTAGCAAGGCTTTCAAACAGTGTATCTACTGAACAATTGATGGTGGTAAGCACCTCAAATGAGAAAACAAAAGCTGCAGGGCTTGAGTATTCCACCTAAGCTGTGGTGGGCTCCAATTTGACATGGACTATTGGCTCAGGATTTTTCTGGTCTGGAGCTGTGAGGGAGTTACAGATAATGAAGCCACTAGCTCCATGAAACAGAGCTGCGAGCTAAAGAAATGTAAACACAATGAGCCAATTATTTAAGCACAATAAACTGGTCATTGCCAATCAGTTAAAAATGGGAGAGAATCAAAGTGGTGTAATTGCACTAAATGAGCCACCTGCTTTTCCTGCTGTACAGCAGATAGATCAGTGCAGCAACAGAAAACAAACTGTCATTGAGCTGTGCTGGATGAGACCTTTAAAATAAATTATTCCACCAACTTGAGTAAAAGATCTTTGCTGCATCTAGTGAACAACTCAGGCACATGTACTGTATTTTTAAGATTATTAAAATGAAGTTGTTTTTCCAATATTTATTTGTTGTATGGAATAAGAAGAGAAAAAAAAAGGAATGGTGCAGTGGCAAAATATATTATCCTGAGGGCACAACATAATATGCGTTGCATTATCTTTGTCATTGCTGCTCTTAGCATGAAGGCTAAATGGGACACCAAGCTCTGATCTTAGCCTTTTGTTCCAGTGCCTGTCCTTCCTTGTAGTTTACTTCTCATACAAAATCTACCAACCAACAGTTGAAATAAACCTAACATTGCCCTCTCAGATCTGGTCTTGCTCCTTTTTCATTTGTTTTAGAGGTAGAAGGTTCCACAGTGCCTGATCTTCTCTTCAGAAGAGTTTCCTGACATGCCCCATAACTGTGGGGACGGGAGCCCTCTCTTCCTTTACTACCAATAACCTGAGTAGGAGTGCAGATACGTGCTGCTACCTCACAGATTCATACCGGCTTTCAGGCTCTCTGGCCACAAAAGGAATGAAATAACCCTTTGTGAGTTCACTCAACTACCACTCATTTGGAGGGATAGAGAAGTTCTTTTTGGGATTGAGCTGGAGGTGTTAAACAAAAGGGGGTTGTTTGCTCCTGACTATATTTCTTTTAAACCTGCAGCAGGATGAAATTCAATTTTTGCCTTAGCTGTTTATTTTTTAAAGTGAACTTAAATACCTCCTTCCCTCCCTAATTTCTTTAAACTCAGTACTTCTTTTGAATTCTATTTATGTATATACTCGTGTATATTTTCTTAGTTTATAGATTTTATATTTAGAGGAAAAAATGGTATCAGTGTCTCGGCAGCAACGTGACGTTCTGTGATTTCTTTTAGCAAAATAATGTTTACCTTATACCCTGAATATTGCATACAATTAAATAGTTAAAACATAATTTAAATTCATTATTAAATAAATTAAGATGTGCTTATGGAAAAGTATCTGCTTCACATAACAGAAAAAAAAAATGTTTCTTTATAGATTCCTCAGTACTTTGCTTATGTAAAAACAGTGGGGGAAAAAAAATGACTACTTGAAGCATGGAAATATAAAGAAAAATAATAACATTAGGAAAATCAAGAGCTATCAAAGTAATGAGATCCCCAAATAAATGAATGTAATAAATCTGTTATAGAAAATTGAATCTCTTGACTTGAAAACACCTTGGTATTTTCCAGTACAAGGGAAGCTAAGCAATTCTATAAGACAAATATATAAGCAGCATCATTTCCTGTTAACAGTTTTGCTTCCACCAGGCATCCTCTTGGTTTCTGAAGAGAGATCTGTGTTTTGGTGTCTCATGGTGTTGTCAGGATAGTTGACTGAAATGGCGAATCCCTGAGTTTCAGCTTTTCCAGATGCTAAGGCTCACTCTAATAAGCTCTTGTTGCTTTGAAAGCTTCCCTGGTTTCTTCTTTTATCATCCTCTGATCCTTTATCTTTACTCACGTGTCTCTTAGTGAATAATGCATACTGTTTATGCCCTTATGGCACAGTGTAGCCCAAATCCTTCACCTGTGTTCTCTAAATGTGCTCACATTGAGGCCGACTTTCATCTCCCTGCTTGACTCACTTTATACTCCAAACCTAACAAGTGTTTTGCCTCCGGGTTATAAGATTATACAAAAAATCAAAACCCTTTGCTAAGCCACTCCAAAAGAGCAAAACATTCTTAAAGCCAAATTATGGAAACAGTAACTGTCTGATCAGGTTGCTAATTCCCACTGAGGCAGTGCGGCCTCCAAATGAAGGATATTTTTCTGTTTAGTTTAGGTCACTTTGTCTTGTTTAAGCACTTGATGCAATTAAATATTCTTGAATTTGTGAATATGTTAAATGGACACCACTATATTTAGAAATTGTATTTATTTTCATGTGTATTTCTACAGTCATAGATTTAACCTTTAAAAAATACAATGACATTCATTTTATATTTATTTGGCACTGTTTCTGAATGTAGATCCATACTTTGGAGAAGATCAGTACTAGGGTAAAGGAACAATTCCAAATGGGTTTACTGAATCTGTTATTGGATAAATGTAGATTATAAAGATTCTATCTTCAGTAGTGATTTATTTTGTAAAAGTAAGCTCAAGATATACCCCATGTTTCGGGCATAAATACACAGAATCACAGAGTGATTTAGTGTGGAAGGAACCTTTGGAGCTCTTGTAGTCCTACCCCTCTGACATGGGCGCAGATATCTTTCACTAGGTCAGATTGCTGAAAGACCATCCAACCTGACTTTGAACATCTCCAGTGATAAGAAACCCACAGCTTCTCTGGGTGATGTGTTGCAGTGTCTCAGCACACTCATCATGAAAAATTTATTTATATGCAATTTAAATCTACCCTCTTACATTTTGAACCTGTCATTTCACTATATGTCCTGGTAGAAAAATTAATGAACTTTGCAGTTTATTTCCATTCAAATGTTATTATCATCTGCTGCATTAACTGTCATCTGCACTACAGAGCATTTATTAAGCATGCACACTGATTCTTTAATTTCTAGATGAATAATATGTAATTATCCTGCTCTAAAGAGTGACTTTCCATTTTCATCAATGAAATAGCTGTCAAAGAGAATAACATAGCAGACTGTCTAGTGCCAGGGTTACAAACAGACCTTGTTCCTAGCTGCATGCTGCTTGTAGGTACAAAATAACATACCTCACTGCCCTCTTGTCATCACCAATGACAAGGAACTAGACCTGAGTTTTTTCACATTTGCCAGATGTACATCTTGTACTCATGCCCTGAAACTCTCCTCTTGCTGTGTGGATGTTTTCTGCTCCCATCTTGTCCTTGTGATATCTAAAATTAATGTCTCAAAACAGTTTGGGTATAGTTTGAATTTACTTCTCTGAAAATATTATGGAGAGTATTGATATTCTAGGATCCTTTTACCCACCTAAGGAGAAGCTCAGACATGTGCAGTGTAAATGAACTGTCATTCTGTTAGCTGGAAATGCAGGCTGAGCTGGGGGTTTTATACATGTTATGCTCTGGAGCACTTTGGCAACTGGGGATAGCTGAATTGAAAGCCAAGGTATGTGATGACAAGTTCATTTTTTCAAAATGCTCTGATTTATTCTTAAGCTTTTTTTTCATTTCCTTGGTGATGAAAAATATTAGTTTGACTGCTTCTGGGTATTGATGACTTGTAAGTGAAAGGAGAGCCAAGAAAGAAACAGTACAGAACTTCATACGCTGTCCTGCTATCTCCCAGCAGGGACCCTCTCTAGATTTAAGACACTAGTTTACTCTGCAACGTTCAGTGCTGTCCCTCCTCCTCCTCCTCCTTGCAAGAATATGAGGCAGGCTACATATCTTCTGTCTGAGTTAATGAACAACTTTCCACCAGAAGTAAACTTCAGTCACTGTTAATTCTCACGTAGACCACTGGGAAATACCAGCATCAAAAATTAGGAATTCCTTTATCATTGGCTTCCTATGCTTGTTTTCTGCACTTCCTTTCTTATGTTTATTCCATGATAAGAAGAGTATTATTCCTATACATTATATGAAAATCCCCAACTATCTTGAACAGATAAAGTATTTGAAATGTTATGCCTTGAAAATCCTTCAGCTGTTATCAGTGATGATATTTCACACTACCACCTAGAAATCCGTAGATACGCTGAAAATCAACTGAAAGCAGTAGGATACATCTGTTGGTATAGCCTGTACTGCTGGCAGGTCTTAGAAGGTTAATTTTCTTGAACTAGATTTGCACTTCTTGTTGCAGAGTAAAGGCTGGAATTTACTATATTCCAGTATATTAACAATAAAAAGTTTTTGCTGAAATATATTTGTCTCCTGAAGTTGCACACCTCGTTTAATTTTCAGAAAGTTATCTTCCACTAGCTCAAGACAGTTGCACATAGTCTGGGTTTGTCCTTTGTCTGATGTTGAAACCAGTTCCTGTGCAGACTTCAGTGATGAGGTGCGGGAGTGGGGGTAGTTAGCGGTGTGGGGATGTTAGAAAGCCCCGGTCACATCTTTAGCAAGAGCAAAGCTCTCCTGTGGAGTGCTGTAATACGCAGAATAGAATTGGGCATCTAGATGAGCTTAAAATTAGATTGTGGGAAGCAGGCAATTATGTTCTCTAAGTATAGTCAGTTGAAAAGGATAGGGGTAGCTGCAAACAGTTATTTAAAACTGTAACACAACCACTTCAGAAAGGGTAATCTGGAAGCCTTTCTTTCTGCAGCAGTGAGTTAAGTCTGTCTGAATGAAGGAAAGATTATTTGCTAAAATCTCAAAGACATTAGCAATAAAATAACACTCTGGGAACGACACCTGAACACAGAAGCTCTACAGTGTCTTGGAGTACTGTTTTGACTACCAATACTGTAGTAGCCTTTACGAGGAATAAGGCTGGAAGGCTCTTACTATTACATTTACAAGTATAAAAACAAAACAAAGCAAAACTGTATCTGAATTTGTTAATGCCTTGGAACTCGTTTATACTGAGCTTCAATGCCTCTCATAGAGACAGAGAGTCTAGAATTGATTCAATATGTTGTAGTGTTCAGATTTCCACATGGCTATGGGCTTCGTCCACGGATCTTTGAAGTGTAGTGCAAAATTCCTTTTTGTTTTTAGCACGGAAGAATCAGGTCTTTGTAAGATCGTTTGGCAATAGTGTTTTGGCAGGTATATTTTCTACATTACGTATTACAGTAGTTTGAGTAGTCTTTAGAAACTTTCAGATAGGTGTTGAACCTGCCCACTCTGAAAATCACTGACATCGGAATACTTGGTTAAAAACCAGAACTCCTTCCAGCTCTTGCATGCTTTTTTTTTTTTACATCTGTCATGCACTTTTTTAAAGATTTACCCTTTTTTATTATTCTCTCTCTCTTTTTTAATTTTTTTTGGCAAACTTCTTCCAGAAACAGAATCTTCACACCTTCAAACATACTTACTACAGCTAAGTTTGTTTTATCATCCATAGATGTTATTCAAGCATTTCCAAACAACTTTGTAGTCTTCCATACCGATGCTAAATTTTTTCGTACAACTCTTCTTCTCCTCCATCACTCAAAATTTTTGTATTTTTTTCCCTTTTAAATGAGGTTTTATTTACCTACACAAATTTGAACATTTTTATTCTAGTTGCTCATAATACAGTTCTAGACTTTTGTCTACTCCCTGCAGTACAGTATGGTAATACACAAAAATATATCTAACGTATTGTGGCACAATATCAGTTGTATATTGATTATTTGTGTGAGCACAAACTTCAGTCCTTTATCTTTGTGCATTTAAAGTAACTATTTATTCCATCTTAACTGTAATAAAAACAGATATAAATACTGGGGGAGGGGAGAAGGCTTTTCACAAATATTTAATATCAGTGCACAATAATAGTATTTGGTTAACACTTCTAGCAGGATAACAAAGTTCACAGATTGACCAAGTGGTTCTAGTGTATGATCTGAAAGTTGAGAAAATGATTGCATTTTCCAATACCAAATGAAAGGTTACCAAAATTATTATGAAACCTTTTACAAAGAATAAAGATAAGGCTGAGTGCTATTCAACTTGTAGCACTTAAACAATGATGAGACCATTTCATCCACATATTAATTCTTTGACTGCTTTGCAGAGAGGACATTAAAATCCTTAAACTAGCTTGTATGTGCACTTATCTCTTGCCACCATCACTAGCAGGTCCATGTGGACATACAGCATAGTTCTTAACGGTAGAGGAATAAAATAGTCAAGTCAACCAAGACTGGAAAGGCGAGCTGTAGAGATTACCGTACGGGGGCTTTATTCTGACCATGGCTAAAGGGGAAAAAATAAAGGAAAAAAATGCTAGGGAAAGTGGTGTATTACTGCATGCCATACAGGCAGCACAGCTTACACCATGTACTGCTCTGTTTGTCTTGGCAGATCTGTGTGCGCGGATCTGGCTGTGGGCGTGATTCTGCCAAAGATGGTCAGTGTTCAACTTACACCCATGTTTAGGTCTCTAGTTATGCGTTTGTCTACCATGTGCCTCTCTCTGCCAGTCCACAAAACAATGGCTTCCTAGCCATTTCTATTTTGAATATAAGATGAAACGAATGATGTAAGCTCTATGACCAAGTACTAAATGTTTAGCTGAAGCTGCGAGATCCAATATATTTAGATATTTTGTCTGTAAGCCAAAAAGAAAATATAGTGCATAGTAAAGAAGATTTTAGTGATGGTTGCTGTCACAAAATTAGATCAGAAAAATTGTATAGTTTCTACCATAATAGTTTAAAATGTTTTGTTGGTACAGATTGCTACGTTTCATGGCATGCAGTGCAGAATGCCTTATGGTGGTACTGAATGCATTTCAAGACCTGGAAGGCAGCTGTCCCTTCCATAGCTGAACTTGTGTGCACTCCTTTCCTCTTCACTTAGAAGCAGGGCACACATTGCAAAATGTTGAAGTCCCATCTCATACATCTTTAAGACATGTATGTCCAATTGCATTACCCTGTCCCTCTGATGATGAAAAAGTCAAATGGATATATTCAAATAAAGCTGGTAACATTCATGTATCTACATTCATTGCAACTTATCAGCTACAGATTCTTTACATCTGCTACCAATGTTAACTTCTTTTTATGGATGGATATAATCTGTTAATTGTTCTATGGACGGACAGATTTAGAGAAATAATCACAACTCCATATAATATCTCTGAGTTCTGGATTTTACATTTAGATCTCTGAAGTGTGACAATGAGTAAAATCACAAGCAGAAAGAAACTGCTGTTTACTATGCATCTGAGGAGGCTTCTAGCATATGTTGATTGCAACAGGTACCTGACATGAAATACTTGCCCTCATGAAAAGATGCTGAAGGAAACCCAACCTGCTTCAGTTGTCTGTCCCATGAGTAAACTGAAATTCCACTTCTCTCTTTTTGTAATCAACACTGTTTTTTTCAAATCAGTTCTGCTGGAGATGTTAAAACTGCAGAAGTGACATTTTGCCTTTTCTGGAGTTTGAGTGGTCTGTTTTGAGAAGCCCCTCAAATGCATAGGTTCTATCACTTTCTGGGGCTAAATGTGTGATCTCAGTCCAGAACCAATTGTTTAAGCATCATGTTGAATGTGTATTCTCCTCTTCCTCGCATTGTTTATCTCATTGTGTGTTACACTGTACATGTATCTTCCCTTTTTTCTCCCAGTTATGCTTTTGCTTTGTTCTACAGTCTGATAAAATCCTTACAAAATTTTCACATAGTTTCTCACCTTTATTCTCCTTTGTGTAACATATATTTTAATGATCCCGTTCCCTCTTTCCCTGCTGCCCTTTCTTCTTTTTTTCTTGTCTACTTTGCGGGCAGACTGTTTCATATCACCACATTTACTCCACTGTGTTTTCTCCTTTTAGTTAAGCAGTTTTCTGTTCTTCTCTGTAGAATTACACTTTATGACTACCAGGCCATGTGTAGAACAAACAAAGAGAGTAGCGACAGTGCCCATAGCTTACTGGACGTAAGTACAGTGAATTTTATGAGCACCTTTCCATGCACTCATCAAAAAAAAATCGTTGCAAATATCTCATGGCCATTCTAAGCCCATTATTTTAATTTGGAATGCTTAAAACTCTTGCGTTTATCATAGTGCGTACAAGGAATGATTCATTATAAACCAAAGTGAAGTGTCAAGCATTTTTAAGTTCAAATACTTATGCAATCATCTTTACTCTGGACCACCATTTCTGTCTGATGTTCCGTCAGAATGTCCATTGCACCATGTGAGTCCTCCTCAGGACTTTTTGAAATTGGCTATAGAGTGGGCTTTCTTTGGGGGGGTTGGAATCACTCATGCCTGTTCTGTGTGTAAATACATACACGCACAATGATGGAATTCAACTTTAAAATTTATTTGTATGTATATATGTATGTATATATACATATAGGAAAGAATTGGTTCATTGGCAAAGTATACAACTGAATGATTTTAACATGCTGTTTTTTCACAGTACTTGAAGAAGATGTATTCTAAAATAAAATGTCAATGTTTATTTAAGCCCTTGTCTAACAATCAGCTCTGGATACAAACCCTGTCCCTTTGCAATGCCTGACTAGAGTAAAGCCGGGTCTAGCAAGGATGACAAATCTTTCTTTCCAAATCATGTCTAATTAATAATTCCAAGGGCATTTTATAGTCATTTATATATTTTACTGTTTACTATAGTACTATCAGAACTGCCAAAGCAATAGCTAAACTGTAGATTTTGCATATTAAACAGGAACTTTTTTAATGGCAGTTTTATCATGAAAAATTATGTAAAAGCATAATGTGAAGCAAAATACTGTTACAATTTTACCAGCCTGGAAAAGTTATCTGGTATTATTTTTAAATAAACAGGGATCCAGCTAGAAAAAATTAGCCTGCCTACTTGGACTGTTGAGGAAATATCAAAGTTATGGCGACTTCCAAATATTTATAAAAATATAACATCTATGATTTGTTTAATATTTTTGGGATGTTTTCATTTATGCACTTAGATGACCTCATGCTTTTCACATACCTGCAAATGTGGATTTACTGCACTTTCCAGACTTATTCACTAATGCCCGAACCTGCAATAACACTGGTAGAACACGAAGCACTGGGCTGTGCAATGAGACTTACACTGATGGTGAAATAGTACAGGATACTGTGATTCACATTTGCACAAAAATGTTAAAATATATTAAAACTTTTAGCAACAGCCTTCCATCCTGGGACTGGGGGCTTCAACTCAGTGTGCACAAGTACTCGTGGCATGTCCTTCCCTTATTTTATTAGAGATAGGAAAACTCTTCTTTTAATCCTCAGGTGAGTTTGTGTCAAGTTCAGCAAGAAACATGGGTGGAGCTTTGATTAGTTGCCTATTTTTCTGTTGATTCAGTCTTCTAATAACTGTGACTACAAAGTATGAAGAGAGCTTGTAAAAAAAATAGCAACAAAGCAGATAGAGCCAGACTCCTCAAAAGTATTTTTTTTCTTCTGTTTTGCTCCCACAGTTTTGCACACATAGATTAGGTTATTGGGCAGCATTCCATACATGTAAGCAATGTGTTTGTTCACTAATATTTATAATTCCATTTGAGAATTAAGATTATATAAGTGAAGTACTAGATATAGAAACTGAGAGAATCTTTAAAAAGTTCAAAGAACAGATATTCATGCTTTAAACAGCAGTAGAGTACAGGTATTGAAGACCGTGGGACAGTTGTCCTACAATGTTCTGCCACAATTGTGGAAAGCAAGTCAGGGCTGGACCCTGTCTAGTGTCTGATGCAGGTGTTCAGGTTGTGGAACTAAAATGATAAATTAGAGATGGACAAGATTTACAGATTGTTTGCTCATTTTCTTTACCAGTACAGGATTGCTTCTTAAAAGGCAACCCGTTAGTTTGTTATTTAGTAGTTTTCCTGTTTAAAATCATTTAAGTCCTGGATAAGCCTCTGTAGAACCACTTGGTAGCAAGGAAATCAGTGCCATGGCATCACCCAGCTCAATTCCTTTTGCTCTCAGTGATAGCTGAGATACATACAGAGAAGAAAGCTGGTTGCAGTTGTTGATGGAACGGTCTTTGAGTGTGAAAAGCCGTCTTAATAAAATCCCACATCATGAGAACACATTTCTAGCTATGAATTTTTTTTCCACTAAAATTCCAACACATTTTTCTGATTCTGTAGTCATGATTTTAAATCTTTTTTTTTTCAGATATACTTAAAGAGTTATTTTATTTTCTTTCAGCTCTCGTATTAAAAGTAACATTTGAATAATACATAGTGTACTTTACAAATATTAGTTACAACTAACAAATACATGTTATTTTACATTATATAACTTGGTATTACCCAAACAAAAGTACACAACAAAACATTTAATTACTTTTGTGGGAAATTTCAAGTTTTCTTTTTGGGAATGAAGATAAAGAGGATGTCCCACAGGGCTGAAACTTTGTTTTATCTTCATCCCTAGGTAAGACTTTAGACAGCTTTTTTACCTTCCCTTGTAAGACAGTACTTAATTGGTGAAAACCTTGACTGTCCCGGGCTGCATTCCGCTGGCTTCTTATTTCAGAATTCCATGCCAGGGAACTATACACGTTCGTAAATCAATAATCTTACGGATATTCTTCTTTAAAAAATAAACCAACATTTTATTGTTTATCTGTATTACTCATAGTACTGTAAACACAGGCTTTCAAAAATATTTCTTTGTTATAATTGTTATAATCCAACAGAATAAAAGAGGTAGGGAACGATCTTAGAAATTACATTCAGTGCTTAAAAGTGGGCCTTCACAATGACACAGATGACTTCGTTTAGGTAATTTCAAACGACAGAAGCTTTTCCTAGTCTCATTAGACTGAGATAATGAATAGAGATTTACATTATAGAGAGGCAAATCTGTGATTTGCAGCCTAAGAAAAGCTCATATTTTCTACCAGAGCTGTTCCTCCAGCAATAGCCTGGGAAATAGGAACCCCTAGAGGTTAAATATTTAAGAATCGTTTGCAAAACTTTCCTTTTCTGGCTGATAATCTGTGTGTTCAACCAACCACATTAAAAGAAAATTTCACTACTGTATATTTTAATATTCGTCAGAATGGTATATTTTCTTTCATAACAAAACTATTGTTCTTTTTCTCATGCTACCCATGCATTTTAATATCCATAACATTGTCTTTACATGAAGAATTCAGTTAAGATATAAATACTGCGTTTTGCCCTTTTGTTAAATAAGTTGCTTCTTTTCAGCCTTATAATGCCTTCTTTGCTGCAGTAAAATGGATTATGACAGAGCTTGTCTTGTAAGTAATTTTTTTCAAGAGTTTAATGAATATTTATACAAATTAATGAGTACTTGTATTTTTGAATGCTCAATGAATATTTGTACTTCTTGTCTTTTACATATATTGTATTATTTTTGTTTTATTATTTTGAATTTGGTAATAGTTCTCCATTTTTTTGCAGTTCAGTTTAGCACTGTTAAAATCGGAGAAAATCCCAGTTATGTGAAGGCACAGTTGCACTTCTATTACGTTATTCATGGTCTTCACTTCTATCTGTATGTTATATGTCATAATTCTAGCACACTGCAATATACAAACCAAATTTATTATTGTGGTTAAATTTAACAGTGAATGCTAACAGTGAATGTTAAATTTAACATAAGTGCCTGGTTGTAATGCTACCAGGGAAGGCTGTTGTGAAAACAGCAAACTTGGAGTGATTCATTGTGGTGTTTGTCATTTCCTAAATTTCTATAAGATGGACCCTTTACAGCATATGCCAGATAAGGTACACTCTGTAGACTGTATTCAATTTTTACCTGGTCTGATTCTTCTAACAATTGGAGTTAATATAAAATGAGCATTGCCCTTAAGATAGTTTGTCAATGACTTTGCAGAAAAATACTGTATGAGGAGGAAGCCTATAAATGTATATTTGTTTTACTGTGTTTATCAGAGAGCAGAGTTGCAAGTCGAACTAATTTTATCTCCACTGAAACAGAATTAATCCTTTTTCTTGTAGTCAGTTTGTTTTAATTGCGAATTGTATGCACTTCCCAGGGAATTTGGGATAAAAGACAAGGAAAATCAACTGGATGGCTATTGCCAGAGGGCAGAGATTGATCTTAATAGCAATGCTCAAAGTAAATATCAGGAAAATAAATCGCGTTAAAATAAGACTTTGATGCAAACCATAATAACTTCAAAAAAATTAAGGAACTTTCTGTGGTTAGAAACTTTGTAGTTTCATGTTCCAATGATAAACTGGATATTGGTTTTACATTCTTTATGCTTACACTAACTGATAGACCGATATGTTTCAGTCCATTCTTCAGAGCAAATTGCAGTATATTTTAGTGGAGAAAATGCATTCACTACACGTCTAATTAGAGCTGATTAGACACTGGTTAATCAGTCTTCCTGCTCCTAGAAATAAATAAATATATATCTATATTATTTTAAATACTGAAGTAATTGGAGAAATTATTTTATTTGTTCTCGTTATGGTAGCCAGGGCAGTTATCAATCATATAGCTTTTTACTACAGAGTCAAAATGCATTACATGATGAAGAAGAGCTTTCAGTAATGTTCACCAATAAAAGTACTGTGTGCTGCCATGCACTGGGAATTTTTATGGACACCAGATAAGAATAAGAATGTATTTCAGCAGTAGGGAAATCTCTGATTTATTGATAGGGTTTATTTTGGAATAAATTCCCGGTGGTAAGATACAACAGAAGCAGAAGTTGATAACCCCAGACTTACGTTAACCACATGAATTTCAGTTCTGCATTAGCTTCTATTTAAAGTGGGATTAACGGTATCGAACTGCAGTCAATGTAGCGTACTAAAAACATTCTGTGGAATAATTTGAAAAATCCAATTTCTTCAGGTTCCTTGTGGAGTTTAATCTATGCAGTTGGTGGCACTCTGATCTAACAGCAAAAGGTAAGTGTAAATTCTCTTTTACTTTCTTTTTAAATTTAGATGTACATTAAAAAATTAGATTAAATAATAGACTGCTGAATAAATTAGTTTGCCTTTCATTTCAGCATCCTCTCCTCTTTTAATATGTCCTAAAATAAAAAGGAGGATTAAGATCTTCTGTGAATAACCAGAGTACTCGTGTGCTCTAAGAGTACAGTGAACTGCTATAATGGAAAAGTTAAAATAGTAGAGAATGAAGTAGTAGATTTTCTTTTTCCTCTAAAATATTTATCTTCATTCTAAGATAGTCTTTATGAGTTAAGCAGTTACACTGCCTTTTTCTCCTTATTACTATGTTTCTTCAGGATCTGTAATAACATGTATAGTGTGCTTGTGCTGGAAAATGCCATTTCAATTTATTTCCAAGGGAAAATGATAATCTCAATATAATTTCATATGGAAATAAATTGTAAACGTTAAGATAGTAAATGTTATGCTTTTACTTTTAAACAATACAAACTAAAAATACATTTTGTTTTATTTTACTGTTCAAAATTCTTGTGAAACAACAATGAAATTTTAAGAATCCCTAAGAACTGGAAGTTTTGAATTTCAGAAGGTCTCTTACTTTCACAGATTTTTTTAATGACATTTTAGAAGTGTTGTTCAGAAGTAAAGAGCTAATTTGCATCAGTGCTAGTCGATGGGCTATTTCAGAGGCCAGTTGTGCAGCATGGCATTCAACTGGTATAATGATTTAAAGTGAATTTTTCAGCCTCAGCTTTGCAGTTTTCTATACTCCTCAGCAAAGCAGGAATTAAATGTGTTGCTTTATATTTTAATTCCTGTTTGCATTGGTACTAGATTGTCTTTATGCCAAAATAAGATCCTGGCTGAAAGCACAGCATTGGGAAAATTGAACACCGTGATGCCCTGGAGTATTCCAGTGTCTCCTACAGTAAGCAACTAGGCAGTATAGCAGTAAATGGCAAAGCACTTATCAGCTTCTGCCTGATGTATGTGCCAAGCAGAGAGAAAAGAAGGCTAAGACGGGTGTCTGCTGGAGGTGAAGGTTTGAGAAGAGCCTTCTGGAATATAAAGTGCATTAACCTAGCACAGTATTTCCCATACTGATGGAAACTGTATATTTTATTGCAACGCTGCAACCACTTTTTCTGTTGCGTGAACAGTGAGCCTGGTGTAAATTGGATGTATGCATACAAACAGATCTCTATGAGAACCAGCTGGACACTGTTTGTTTTTAGAGCTGTTTCATTATCAGCAGTTTCTGTATGGGTCATCTGAAAACCACAACTCGCTTTCCAGTGATGTCCCTAACCATGATGAAAAGATCTCTTCCATGGATGGTTGTGTAGGACAGCAGAGTTTGCTGTGCTAACCCCAGGAAAGGCAAATCTGTTCCTACATTTGAAGAGGAATGGTGGGTATGCCTGCTATAGCGCTTACTATTTGTACAACAGCACAAAGCAGACTGAGTAGGGAATAGTTCCTTTCTTCAGTGTTTTGTTTTTTTCAAGTGTACAGTACAAATATGCCTTAATATACCCCATTATGAAGTATCCAATGGCACATGATTTGTATGTTAGGGAAAATATCCTCTAAGGGCAGCATCCCTTCTTATCTCTTTAAAATAAATGTCTGTTTTGGTTTTTACACGTTAACTACCAAAGGCAGCAATTAATAAGTAGCAACCTTTCATTTCCTGAAGACGCCACTTTATGTCACTTTAATTAGGCAGAGTGATTGAAGGATTTTCATTCATGCTTTAGTTGAAAGTGTTGTTTTAGCTACACAATTCCCTTGCTCCATTTCTTTGATGAGTAAGCGTATCCAAAATACTCTCATCACACTCACTGGAATATCATGGTTTTATGGCACTGCTTGGCCAGTTCAGATGTGGTTAGGCAGTAAGTGATAGTCTGGAAATCAACAAATATTAGCAAAGCAAAAGCAAAGGAGATTTTACAGACAAAATTCAGCAGGCAAGAAAAACATGTGCTTAAGTATGTTCATCTGTACATGCTACATTACCACTAAGAGTCGTAATGGGTATGACTTCAAATGGTGCCTAATAAAGCTGAGCAAAATTTCAAGTCCTCTAATGGGGAAATTGCTTCCTGTGATAATTGTGACAGTAATAGAGCATGACACGTTAAAATCCTAAACTTTCCCCACACACCTGTCAATTTACCATGCTATGGTAGGAAGAATACTCTTGCACAAGGTCTTGCAATGTTAATCACACTTGTAAATGTGAGAGGAGAAACTGATGTCCTAAACCATGTGCAATCCTACCATCTTCTGGACTCTTAAGGGGGGGCTGAAAGTCTAAGACCTGTCTCAGACTGGTCTGCTGCCATTGGCAGCCTCCATTACAAAACCCTTGTGTTGATACAAGTGAGGGTAAACACAAAATTATAGGTGAGATAAATTTCAGTCATTTGTAGCAACAGATAAGGAGAAAAGAAGAGAAAGAGAGAAGGTGCAGTAGAGCTACTCAGACAAATTTTAAGGAAATTCTATATTATTAAATTTGTCGTGTCCATAATGGAAACATCAGAAACAACAAAATTTTCCTGACCAGTTTTAGTACCTTTCTTGAGGTACTATTTGGGGGAATATTTATTCTAATTAAATATATTTCAGAAACATGTATGATTGCAAATGCAGGTTTTTTTCATTCCCCTGTCAGTGTGTAATAGATATGTCACTTCCTCTGAAACAGATTGTCTTGAATGGAAGATCTGTGGAGTCCAAGAGCCTGTTTAGTGTAATCTATTTTTGTCATACTTGGTCTTGTTTTCTCACTTAGCAATTGGTGTAAGATAGGCTTAACATTTGTGCTGATGTGCAAATGTATCTCTGTGTTAAGGAAGAGTGAAGGGGTGGAGAGGAAAACGAAGGAATGAGGGAGAGGCATTGTCCAACAGATGCATCAGCGTGAGAGTCAGAAGAGCTGCCTGCAGCTCCCAGCTCTGCTGCTGTCCTGTCATTTGACCTTGAACACTCACATTTTCTTGTGCCTTGATTTCCCCATCTTTAAGGTGTAAATAGTGTCACTTTCTTCACCCTCATGCTATTTCAGTGAATGAAACTTGTTATGGTGTTTTTATTATTGCAGTTTTGGGAAGCACATTACAGGCATTAGTTCTAGACGAGTAATGCTTCTGCCCCCTACCCACAGTTACATTAACTGCTGAAATTTTCTAGAGATCCCCAAGTCTTAACTCAAAAAAGGTATTTTGGCTTCAGTAAAATCTATCAAAATTTAGTTATCAAATACCAGCAAGTACTCAACGAGTTAGTGATGCACACCATCACTGAAATAAAAACAGCAGTAAGTCCATCTCCATTCCACAGAGAAAGAATAAAAAATTGCCCATAAATATAAACAGGTTTGGCAAAGACTAAACCATGAATAACTACTCTTATGGTTATATGTTAAAAAAATTACATTCCATGGGTAGAATTCTTTTCTTTTAATTGAAATAAGTGTTATGCACTGCCTAGGAAATCTCACAGGGTGGCAGAAGCTGAGTAACATTTCCATTCTCTGTGCTCTGTAATACAGCTTCTCATCTTGTTCAGAATTCTGTCTGCTGTTCTTCCCATGTTAACATCAAGATATGTTTTTGCTGTGCCTATAGCGCAGAGGTTGAAACAAACCCTAGAGCCCTGTGATACTGAATATCCAGCTTTTGTTTCTGAACGCACTATAAAGGAGACCACGGGGAATATTGCTTGCGATGACTGTTTCAAGTAAGCCCTTTTGATTTTTTTATATACAACTTTGTGGCAAAGCAGTAAAACTGAATTATTCAAGGTTATGTTGAAGAACGTACAAGTCTGTGTGTTTTATCTTAGATAACGACAGCTGTCTCTTATTCCAGGGGTCATTTACAAGTTTAATACTCTTAAATTAAAGCAGTGCCTATTATTTTCTTAAAAAAAAAAATGTAAAACCAGTAGACACTTTTGCTAATTTCAAAGAATATTAAAGTCTTCTCCTGGGAATGGGCAGCACTCTAAGGACAAATTTTGCAAAGATTTAGATACAGAGAAGTTAGTACTGTTAGCGCTTCTACACAGGAATGGAGCTCTGCTGGGTGGGTTACAAGCTCCCTTGTGCTACGGTGAGATCTGGTTGTTTTACTTGCATGCCAAATGTTTCCTGCTTAGAACCGTTAGGCTGAAAGAGTGGGAGAAGATTAAACCTATCCTTCAAACTTTCAGAGCTAGGAAGCTGAGTTAGTGGTTACACATCTCTCATATCAGTGCTGTAACCTTGTCAGTTCTGCAAGTGCTTCTGTAAAGTTGCCCATCATAGGGTTAAAAGAAGAGGATGACTTTACTCCTTCATACTGAAAATGTCTCTTCTGTATTTCGTACCTATGTATGATGACACTTATACTGTAGTTATGCTGCACTCTATTTGGAGAATTGTGGAGGTATTGAACATGAATATTGATTATGCAAATTTCTGTACTTCAGAAGGTCTCTTTTAATTGGATTTCCTTTTTGCTGAGAGGTCATAATTGCAAAGGAGGTTAACATTTACAGCAATAATTTGTCTATCAAAATAAATGTCAAGAATTTATAAGTCATACAAAAATGGTTACAGCTGTCGCCCTCCAGAATAAATCAACGTGCAGATAGCAAACAAAGCTGGAAACATCTCTTTGAAGTCAATAGGTATGCTTCAGGAGTGGCTGCTAAATTTTCTCCTCAATATATTCACTGTTTTAGAATAAGGAATAAGAGTAAGTGCACTGGAGGTATCCTTCAAACGCTGATATTTAGTTTTAATTTGCTATTGACCAATTATAATTACATGGAAATTATTAAAATCTAGTGTGAATAATTGTTCTTGTATGGCTTTGCAGGATAGAAATACAAAAGTTCTTCGTAAGTCAATCTCAGGGAACACTTTAAGTGTAACAGGAGGTCCCACTAACTGAAAAGAACACAACAAAATCAGGCTATGGCTTTTCCACTTGCTGTGTCAAATACAAAGTGCATTGCACTGCTTTGGGTGCTTGATGCCAGCTCTGTAGAGTTCAAGCAGTTTTGTGATAATTTAGCAGAATGTTACTGAGAAGCTGTGTAACAATTATCATATCTCTTGTGCTTAAATATTGCAAACAGACATGTTTCTATCAAAAGAAGATTAATCTAACAAGACTAGGTTTTCTCAAAGGAACGCAGATTTCAGTCTGTCTTCTTAGGTAACTTCAGGTCAAAGGAAATAACTTTAAAAAATAACACAATTCTGCAGTGCTGGGATAGCAATGAGTTGGAAACTGCATTGAGTGAAAATTATAGCATTTCAAAAATAATACGCTAAGATCTTTTTCATAGAAAAACATCTTGTGTTCCACAGTGGAAGAAAAAAAAAGTAAAAGAAAAAGAAAAGAAAACCCTGTAAGTTACAAACTGATCTCAAGGCACCCATTATTTTTCTCCACAATCAATGGCAAAACCTAAAGAAATAATCCAGAAGAACTGTTAGATTCTCTTGGGAAAGTTCTTCATTATACCATTTACCCACTGTCATTAACAATCTACAAATTGCATCTAAGATTGCAGACTACGTTAGATTCCAACTGTTTTTATTATAACCCCAGACACTTTCCCGCAGAACAGCTAAGGAATTTGACCCAAAGTCCTTTGTAGACCTACATCTTCTGACCCAGTTTTCTGTTTCGTGGCCTCAGTATCAATAAATATTTTTACAAGCAAGTGTATTGCTTAATGCTTGTAATTTAAGAATGATGAGCTCAATCACTCAAAATTAGGGTTCAGCCTTATATGCAGTGAGTTGTGAACTGATGCTTTGCTTAGTGGATACATCTGAACAATATCTATTGTATACGTGGGGCTCAATTCACCTCTCTTTGAGACAGTGGAATATTTTTATGTGCCCACCTTGGACTTTGTTACAGATTAATCTACTTAAGATGCATACTTGCCAACACTGATTACAAATAGAAGAAGAGTTATGTAAATATTTAGCTGAATATTCATCCACGCTAATATTGTAGGATAATCACTTCCTTTCAAGTACGCTCTGGAAAAAGTCAGTATACTGTGAACAGGTTTGCAATGAGAAGTTGTGCAATACTTTGCTGCAAGGAAATTTTTGTCTTAAGATACTAATCCAAGTCACTATCGTTCTTTCCTACAGTGTCAGGCACATGAGAGCCCTTGTCTGAAAAAGGAGAATAAAAACAGTTGCAGAGTAGAAGTAAGAATGATGGCTGCTGTTAATTGAAACCATAGGGTGTTACTTAGATAAGACATTTTGGAGTACAAATGCTGTGCTGTTGCTAACAAAGTCACTGTCATTGTTAACAGGGTCATGAGGTGAGAGCCAAGGGCTCAGTTTTACTCAGTACTGAATGTGCTATTACTGGTCTTGGAATACTCAGCACTTCACAGTGCTTAATCGAAAGAACGCAGTTACCAGCTATAGTTAGGAGAACTAAGCCTTGCTCTTCTAAATGCTCTAACTTTTAATGATGGATGCTTAGACTTAATGTATCCTCACAAATAAATCACACTCAGTGATTTATGCTAATTACTTTCTAAATGGCTGGATCACCTTTGCAAGTCATCTCTCAAAACTTATTCTAGCCATGGAAAGGCAGCTATAGACTGAAATGGACTTGAATCAGGCACTAAGTGTATAAAGTTATATAAAGTATACTCTGTATATGTAAACTTATATCTTACTAGCAAAAAATAAATGCTACTTGGGGATAATTTGCAGTGTTTAAAACTGATTTTCAAAAATATAGGTTTGATTAAGAAAGCAGGAGCCTAAAAGAAAATAAGAATTAACGTAAGAATGTCATTAGGGTCAGAGTTTGGCTTTCCAACCCCATGATTTTTTGTTATTCAATATCCCGGCAATTATTAAATTAATCTGTTATTTAAGGAACAATCAAGAATAAGTCAACCCACATTTTATATGTGCTGTCAACAAAAGAGAAAAAATGAGATTTTTTTAAAAATATGAAAAGCTTTCATATTTTCCAGTAAGCTAATCCCTTCCATAGCAAAAAAAAAAAGAAAAAGAAAGAAAGTAAAAGAAAAAGCAAAAAGAAAATAGAAAGAGAAAGAAAAAGAAAGAGAAAAAGAAAAAGAAAAAGAAAAAGAAAAAGAAAGAAAAAAAAGAAGGAAAAGGGAAAGAAAAAGAAAAAGGAAGAGAAAAAAGGAAAAAGAAAAAGAAAGAAAGGCAGTACATCAGAAAATGGGATGATAGACTGATAAATGTTTCATGGCAGCTTCAGTACTGGAGACATTTAATTGCTTAAGAGTCAGAAATACACTAATGCCACTTGGTGTAGGTTTTAAAGATGTTTTACTTCTTGGTAATGTGGTTTTTGTTTGTTTGGTTGATTGGTTGTTTCTCGTTTGTTGTTTTTTTTTATTAGGCATTAGATTTGAAGTCTTTGGCTAACGCAGCATCTCAATGCTTTTGCAGTTTTATGAGGTATTGCTGCAGTGTGTTAGCTAATTTTTAATGCAAGTACGTCAACTAAAGTTCTCCAGCAATTCTCACCAGATACGTGACCAGTTTTTGCTTCCTGCTGCTCTTTGCATTACAGAGTTTAATTGCTGATATTTAAGACCATTAAGAATCATGTTTTGTTGTTATAAATTGGAAAAGATTATGGTCTATCTGACCAAAATCAGTTACCTGACATTTTTAGAGTACCCACTTATCAATTTTTAAAACGAACAGAAAAAAAGTTTTCTCTAATTACACATCTGATTTTTGGAGAATTCTAATATTTTCACTTAGTTCAATTGGGAAAACACCATTAATTGTATTGTTAACTCATTAATGTGATATAAATAATCTTTTGTAGATCCAGCAACTTACTAAATAGAATAATCTATTAATACATTAAGTATGTATATTAGAATTGCAACCATTTGAGTTCATGCTTGCTGAGTTTGCATGTGCAACCTTAGAAGCTATGAGTATACAAATCAGACAGCAGTTGCACAATCAAATGTTTTAAAATCTGCTCTTTTAACCTCTAATGTTGTTGTGTGATGACATACTGGACTTGAATGCAGATCAAAAATCTGGCCTTGCTACCAGTGACCCAAAAGGCAAAGTGTCCTTCTGTTCAAACTGAAGTACTCATAGATCCAAAAGGTCAATACCATAAGTGTAAAGAAATGTTTTGTGGTTTTTTTTTTTTTTCCAGTTGATTTTTTTCCAATTGATTCTTTGTGCATAAACTCAAGATATAAAATAAAGAGAAAAGTAATGATCAGAGAAGTATATGCTCAGTAGGGAAGCAAGGAAATATATAGCTACAATCATACTAACTCAGGGAAAGACTTCTGCACTAGTTTTATTTATTTATTCATTTATAAGTTGAAACGCAAGTGTTCCCTTTATTGTATATCACATGTAAATTAACTGTTAATTTGATAGGAATTGCATAATTGATTGAATACTGCCCTAGGTATTGCATATTTGGCTGAGCATTGTGCTCTGTTCATTGTCAATAAAAAGAGGTCATTCATGATGGAATTGTTGTTCAGGATGACGCTAAACCTTTTGTGTGAATGTCTAGTGGCAAATTTAAGATTTGTCCACTGATTGCATTTATTTGGCAGTAAAATATAAATAATGACACAAATTAGATTCAGATTGTTCAGGGCATGAGTGTATTAGTGTCAGGAATGGTGCAATCTGTAGACATTAAAATGGTAATGGTTTTTAAAAACCGCTTAATCTTGAGCTAAGCCATCATTTGCTAAAATGTTTCTGCATTTGTTGCTCAGTAGAAGCTTGCCAAACTGCTGTACTTGATCGTGTTTAAAATGGGTAAATAAATATGCAGTTCAATTTCCCATGAAATAAATAATCATTTGCCTTTTCAGATGTAGTTAGTTTACTTCTAAACAAATCAGCTTGCCACATAAAACAAGCAAAGCATCAAGGGCTTATTTCTTCTCATTTAGAGCTCTATATACATACATCAGAATATTCCCGTAGATTTCCTGGAGTAGTTTGGGCAGTAAATTATAATCAGTCTTCTTGAAGACATTTTATGTTGTATTCATTTTACTGTATCCATCTTATATGACCCTGAAGGAAAGCAAATGTTCTCTGTATTTCACTATACTTTATGTTTAGACTGTATGTTTTTGTATGGCTGCTTTTCACTAACTATGCCATGTACACGATACCATGCACATAAATGGTTTTGACCCATGGCCATTTGGAGTCAAAAGTGTGCTGTAGTCACACTGGTGACCTTGGCAATGGTGGACAGATCTTAATCTCTGAGAGTTTTATTTAGGTGTTCGTTGAAGTCAAGGGGCATCTACAAAGGAAAGTCAAGGTTTCACATACCTCAGTAGTTAATTGTTGAAGTCTCAAGTGCACCTCTGTTTTGAAAATGGGATCTTCCAGACTTGCAGATTACTTACATATTAAGAGGTCTGTGGAGCAACATCAGCTTTCGAAGAACCTTGTGGTAACCAAAACCCTCAAAATCCAGGCGCCCCCCCCCCCCCAAAGACTATTTTTTTTCGCTTTCTTTGCAAAAAGTATCAAATTATGCAATCCAGACAGGTAGAATTCTTTATTAAAGGTCTTTATACGTAGTGTAAAATCCTATATCCTGTTACGAACATGTCAACAATTAACAATTGTGTGTAAAGTAACTTACTTTTCACTCCAAAAGCAATAGCGATTACACTGTTTGGCATGCAGGTGGAATTCAAAGGTGCTGTGTGGCTAGTTTTATCTCTAGCCTTTGATAATGTATATTTTGAATGGCCAGTTTAGGAAACACTGTAATTTACTATTTTCTTTTAAGAAACTGGATATTCACTATTATTCTTGGTTTTTATTTGTGTCAAAGCTTTCTGTAAGAAACAAATACTTTGTAGTTTGCTTATGTAATTGACAAAGCACATCTCCATTTGCTAATTCAGTTTCTCTATGGCTTTGTAGGAGTCATGAAAAGGCTAAAGAATAAAAAAATCACTCTGGATCAAAAATTAAAGTAAAAAATAAATCTGACCACAGTAATGTTTTTTATGAAAGGATGTTTTTAACAACAAGAAATATGTAATGGATGCGATGAGGATTCCATAGAAGGAAAAAAAGATGAGGAAATGCACAGGGATCTTTTCTTGTAGTTCTGTGAAACATTTTCATTAGGGAACTTCATAGCACTGACCACGTGGCCCATCTGTAAGTACTATGAAACCCTGGAGATGCATGGGGTGACTTCCTAGCAATTCCATCCTCTGATGGTTTTTTTGTTTTTGTTTTTCTGACAAGTAGGATGAGATGTGCTCCATCTCTTAGCTCTTCAGTTCCCTGCTTATGTCTTCCAAATAGCCCACAGCTGAACTGCTTGAGATGTTTACAGATAAAACTTATGTGTGGGAAGGTGGTGATCTCTGCCATTCGGTGTTCATAGTTAAGCTCAGTAGTGCTATAAAATGTAAATATTACCACTGCTTAAAAGTAACAGAATTTTACATTTTAAACAAGCAGTAATAAATATTAAACAAATGATAGATAGAAGCTGACACAGTGAAAGGATGTTTTGTAATGACAGGAGATTTAAAATGTTATAAGAACGTCATAATATATTCAGCTGAGTAGTAATATACATATCAAAGATGATTTGAAATGGGTAAACTTATTAAAATTGGAAAATACTGCCGTGAATTTTTAAAGCCAGGTACACTTGTGAAGAATTGCTAATACTAGGAAACTCATGTCAGTTTATAATATATTCACAATATAATACATCCTGGTTGATGAAAAACGATACAAACATGACTTATGCATCTGTACATTTAACACTTCTCTTTATAGTGAACTTTGGAGTTTAATAGATATTTAATAACCTTTATGTTGAAAAAACACCATGAATCTTAATATTTGAATTCCATACAAGGGAGCACTTATACATTTCCTTAAGTAATACAGAATTTTGAAGTTCCTTAAATAATAAACATGTGAAGACGATGACAGGTACTGCACATAATTCTTTCAGATGTGGTCATCCCAGTCATTGCTTCATATCTGTACAAACAACATTCTTGCGAACCACACTGTGGAAACATCCAGTGGGCATTTTAGTTCTAGATTTTATTACACTTCTTTAAATGAAAGTCCTGATCATCTATGCTATTTATACTTCAGTTTTGCATCAGGGCGTTCCTGGAGAATGCCAGCTTGATTCCTTCTAGATGAAATTAAATCAAAAGTTTCATGTATCTTACCACTAATGTTGCTCTGTTCAGGCAGCAAGACAAGCAAGTTTGAAATACACCCTTACAGTGTGAATAAGGTAGACATTAGATCTTTATTACTGCATGTTTCAGATAGATCTGTTGCTATTATGCCGCCATACTTGCTAATGCAGGCATAGCTCATACTGATCAAAATTGTATTTTTCTTATGCATATGATATTATTCCATATAGTGTCCGAATTTCTCTCTTCTTTTTATATACAGGTAGAAATGACCAATAAGCAAATACTTAAATACTCATGAAAAAAATACTACTTAACTAACATTGCTGTCGTTATATTCTGTATTCCTGGAATCCAATTCTCCTAGTAGCTAAACATCATGGCATTGAGGCAGGTGTTTTTTTTATACTGGAAAAATAGTCTTCAGTATAAAGTGCTTCTTTGGAGCTTTGTAGCGTGTTCTAGACCTAAAGCTGAGGAAAAGAATAGTTAGCACGCATGCAATGCAAAAGTGACTTTTACAGTATCATGTGGTATTTAAGAGCCTTCATAAATCAGAGGAAATCAACTAAGTTTTTAATCTTTACATTCAGAATTCAGCTTAGACATCATCTAACATTTTAAAATATCTGAGATGTCTCTCAATACAAACCGCAGCTATTTGAGTGTGACTCAAAACTCTACTAAAAACTCACATTAGCTAACAGCAGAATTACCTTCTCTCATCTTCTTGCTAACCTGTTGCCACTGTCAAAAAGCAATGCCTGTGTTATAAGAGCCCTCTGATATGATTTGTTTTATGCCATTGTTTTGAACAGTTATCACAAAATTGGGTACCCACTCTGCCTATGGAGACACAGTTGTACCACACTCTCGAAAGTGAGCTCAGATTTGTTCAGAGACATCAACTTTGACTGATATTTAAAGTTTGTGGAACTTCTGAGCTTGATGTCTTTGCAAAAGTTTTGCAGTTCAGTTTAAACCTAGCGATCTGAAATTCTACATTATCATACACGGTCACAAATGTGGGCAGCTGGAATAGAAAGCTGAGGAAGGTTGTCAAATTCCTCGTTATACAAAGTCCTTTTGTAAATTTCAAATTTTAGGTATCCAAAACTTTTGAATGTGAAGTTTCTAATGGGGGATTGGTCAGATACTATTTTCCAAGCTGTAGTTTTTTATGAGAAACCACTTCCTGATAATGTGAGATGAATGGCACTTCTGGCGTTTCCTGTCTGAAAGGGCTGACGGTTGGACTAGATGATCTTCATGGTCTTTTCTAGCCTTAATGATGCTACAGTTCTATGAAACAGTGGCTACCAGTGATACAGCAACTTTCTGGTGTTCTAAGCCTACAGCAACAGCGAGGATGATATTGTTCATTTTCCTCCTTCATTCTGAACTTTGCTTTGATTAGATATGTTTATACTGACACCAAGTTGTGCTCAAGTCAGTGAGGCTGTATGTAGTAGTAGCAATATTTTAGCTTGGAGTCAAGTTACAGGCCTGAGCCAGAGAGCTTATCTGTCTCTTTTTATATAATAGAATGACTAGGTCTTTTTTCATATAATTTAACTGCACTCAGAAATGTTATTATTGGCGTATGTATTATTTTTATAAGTTGCATTAAAGATGTTCACTTCTCTATCACCATTTATTTTTGGTGGAAAAAAGAAGCAACAACAACAAAAAACAAGTAGCCCAATGTATGAGTGTGATATAAACATTTCATTCATTCATTTAAAAAATGTGATAAGTGAGAGAAATGTGAGTTGGAAATGTAGCCAGCAGCCTGGAAAGCACATGATAGTAGTTGGGTAGATATCTGCATTTCAGTGGAATGGTTAAAGTTTGTTCCAGGCCATTAGGGTTGAACATTTGCAACCAATAGTTATGTGAGTAACAGATATTTGAGTGCAGAATGCACAACATTTTCCATTTACTCTACCCTGGTGCTAGTATGTTTTTTCTTTCTTTAAAAAATAGGAATGATCAAATTTGACATATATGAAATGTAATCCCAAAGTAACAACTAATCTTAATCCAAAATATACAAACTTCTATAGTGCTGGTCTGCACTGAAAAAAAATACACTGAAAGGCCTGGAGGGAAGTGGTTGAATTTACAGAGATGCTCAAGCTCCCATTTGGGGCTGAGTTGAATACCATGGAAATTCAGAATATTTTTTCAAGTGTTTGTGCATGCATTTAGGTTGCCAATTTGAAAATATTGCCCTAATTGTTTTCAGTTCAAATACTCATAGTGAAATTCTTCCAGGCTCTGTAGGCTTGTTCGTGGCCAAAACAACTGCTAGCTAAAATATCTTTTTTATTACCTCCTAAAAATGATAGATATGATTGTGTATTGGCAGGAAAGACATATGCTAACACAACAATGGGATTTTCTTCCAATCATAATTTGAGTGTAAGTCCCACAGTCATCACTGTAACATTAAGCAATAATATTAGAATTCCTGCCATCTTTGCAGGAAAAAAAAATAAAAGAAAAACATACATAAAGGATTTTTTTTCCCTTGAATCAGGCTGTTGAAGCTCACTATTATGAAATTACGTGTGAATCTGAATAGCCATTTAAATGTTTACAGGATTGAAATCCTACCTAAGCCATATGTTTATTGCCATCATGTACTTGACTCCATAGCACCTGTCATCATGAGCATGGGCATAATAGCAGTATATTTTTGTAAAATTTAAAAAGAATAGAAGTTGATTCTAAAATGTTCCATATAGATCAATAATTCTTATATCTGTGGCCGAAAACAAAGCACAACAGTGTGGTATTTCTATGATAAAACTAATTAAGTTTTAATTTAAAACATGCAGCACTGTATTTAAATAAATTGAATTGCTTTTAATGTTATTGTCATACTCAAATTGTCTCCAGATTGCAAATGAACTTCTTCCATTCTGCAGGACAAGGGGAATATACCTTTTCTACCTTTTTTTTTTCCTCAAGCACGGTCTTGTCCAGGATCATTATAGTTCTCTTTGTTCCCTCAAAAACTTTTCAGTTTTTGCTGTCTGAAGAACAGAAGAGAAAACTGATCTGAAAATCAGAGATTGCTGAATGCTACTTAGAGATTTATTATCTCTTTGTCATTGAAACGAGTCCTGTAGCAGTGTCACTGGCCACCAGATAATGGCAGCATGGTTCTCAGCTGGGAAATGGAAAATAATTCAGTCGGTGATGGCATTTGGGATGCCAGTGGACAAAGAAATAGATTGGCTTTCCTGCTTGGAAATACAGAGACTAAGCCAGTTTACAGTGACATTGATTTCCTTTAATAGCAGATGTTATAGTCAAACAATGGAGAGTAAATAAATGTTAAGTTAGCTTAGCTGAATAAGACATGTATTTGAAACTGCATTACCTTAGCTTTGCCTGCTATGAGTGCACTTTAGGAAAATGCTTCTGGTTGAAGCCATCATATGCAGAATGTGTGCCTTGCAACTCAGGTGGTCATTAAGTAATGCCTGTGCACATACATTAAGCAGTGGTGGCAATAAGTGGCTTACTGATGAGTGTGATCTTCAGGCTGGCCGGAAAAAATGTCTTCCTACTTCAAGACAGGTTGTTCTATCATCTCTTTTCTGTATGAAAGCTCTCATATATAAAAGCAAAAGGAAGAGATTCAAATGTAAAAGAAAAGCAGGTTTTAATATACTTTGCTAGATATTTCAGAACAGGTGTTGTGGTCTGCACTTTGCTTTAGGCATCACATTTCACCAAGTTCAGGTTGCTTTTCTTTACAGCATCACTATTTTGCCATTAAGGAGAAAGGAAGACAGAAGGGCAGAGGATATTCAGACGACCAAAGCCAAGTTCCTTGTCTGAATTATCCTCGAACTGTTTGTGTGTCTGCATGTCCTCTGTTCAGATTGAAGGTGATTAGTGTTCTAACATAGGCACCAAAGTCACATGAGCACTTGGCATGACTGCTCCCTAAGATTTGTCTTACAGTTCTTCAATGACACTTTCAAAATTCCAGGCTATCTTTTAAGAAATTACAATGCAAAAATAACTTACTCCTTAAAAGCATGCTCTATTGTCATGCCTTCATAAGGACAACTTTAGCAAATGTAATGATGAATGAATTCAAACTACTTGTGTTTCATTCTACTATGAAAAAATTAATTTTCAAAGAATAGATTAATATATGCTTGCAAACTTGAGAAATAAATTACTATTTCTAGGTAAAGCATGAAGCTAATTTTATTTTCCCATTCATTTTGTATGATATTTGTATAGATGTTCTATATGAACTGATACAGAAATAGGTTGGAAAGGAAAAGATAAAGTGTGCGCAGATGAGAAAAGTGTTGCCTAATCCTCTGACTTAAAATTCAGACTTTCTTGAAGGTTTCTTCTCTACTCTTAGTTTTTCTTCATTAATAAAATAGTTCGGTATGAATAGGTTTTTTTTCCTACTCCTTTCAAGTATCAAATTTCTTCCTTCCTCACCTTCCCCTTGAAAGCAAAGGGAAGAAGCTGTTTGTGTTTGAGCCTGTTTTGAACCTCTGGACTGGCACTTTAAATAAACCAAGTCAGTTCCTCAGTGGATGAAAGATGGAGCAAAAATTATTAATAAGGTTCTTATTGACTCAGTGTGGCTTCAGCATAACAGGAACCACAACAGCTTATTACATTTTATGTATAGAGACATATGCAAGGCTTTTGCTATGCTGTGACTGTCAAACGATGATGATACTGTTGTAAAGGAAAAAGGTTCAAACCAAATGATTTACATTATTTAACTTAAAAAGAGCTTTACCCTTTAAACACAAAATATTCTCTGTAAACATTAAGTATCAGCATTAAACATAGACTTCCTTTTAATTTGTTAACACAGCAGTAAAGTTCAAGAGATGTCCTAAGTCTGTTACTGATTGTTCGCTCCCATATTACCAGAGACACAAAGGACAACCTCAGCCAGCAGGTGTTCAGAAATGCTTATTATAATATAAACTTTAGAGACTCACAGTGGAACTTACCTAAAAGACAAAACCCCTTTCATTACTTTGTCAGTAGCTGTATTTTCCACTGCAGTCATGGAAGCTGCCTTGTTAGAGGCTCTCCTCCCTCACTACTAATTCTTGGTGTACACAATGACACATTTTGGTGGAATATTTCAGTATTTAAAAGATTTTCTTCTGAATGTGTATACGCACAGTGAATGTTCAGTTCCTGAGATTTTCTGGCATTTACATTCACTCAAAATGAGTTTCAAATATGCAAGTGCATATCGCCATGGAAGCTGAATGTTGAACGCCAAAAGAAGGCACACTGCTGGGATGATGGTGGGCATGGAAGCAGTGCCATGTGAATTTTCCAAATAGTCACAGAGCAACTGAGTCTAATGATTGGAAGAAACTTCTTTGCCCATTATCTAGTGAGAGTAGTATCTTGTGTCTGTAAAATGATCTTAAATTAGAGCAGCTGAAAGAAGTATAATTTGCTCGTGCACACTCTATTACTAGAAAAGAAAGCTAAATTAGACATATATTTTTTGCCTAATTATTTGCTCAACTCAATCTCTGTCTTCAGTCCTCTGTCTTCACTTGGTGATATCTAAATCCTTTGCCTGTGACCTCACAGTCAATGACTGGTGAGGACATGCACATGGCTTCACAACTTCATTGCAAGATTACGTTTGATATTTGTGAAAGGGAAAACATTCGTTTACTTCTTGTGAAAGTTCAAGTTTTCTTTTGAATTTGTCTCTAGCACGGTCAATGAGATGTTCCAGAAAAATATTTGTTAAGATTTTATTATGTGCTGTGGAAAAAAAATATTTCAGTGAGCCAAAAGCTTCATATTTTTATAGTTCTTTAGATGACAATCACATGTTCTTTGGCAGTTACCATAAATTTAAGCACCTTACAAATGTCTGTAATAGGACTATAGGTATGTATAGATATGCAAAAGATATATAGAGAGAATTATAATAGACTATACATTTGTAAAAATATCTAATGTTTGGTAAAATGAACCAGTGTAAACTGTAGATTTCTATTTTACAATTTCAAAATTAGAAAGGTTTAGTTTTTTTTACTTAATAAATTTAATCCTTGCAGTTTCTTTAATTGTTAATTTCCATAAATTCATACATATACACCCAAAAAAACATTTCTAGCAAAATTTTCTTTAGAATATAATTCCTACCAACCTTTAAAGCTTCGGAGCATTTTGTCAGAGAACCCATGTAATAATCTACTCAGCATCATAATTCTGTGGTGAAAACTTTCTTCTGAATCACAGTGCTTTCTTCTTTTCATTCCAGCTAGGTGAATTGATAGAAATATCGATATCCTTTTTATTTTTCCTCCTCTTCTATGTAGAAGAAGTACCCTATACTGTACAGCCCTTATGCCACCCTGGTGAAGTGAATGAAAGAAAAAATGAAATGGGAAATGGGAATTGTGTACCCCTTTTGTTAAATGGCAGCATTCAGGCTAGCTGGATAGTGTACACTTCCTGACATGCTTCATTATTTACCTGCGGGCCACAAATGGAGTTTTTAGAAAAGGAGTTAGAGCCAGTCACACCTTGTGTACAACAGAATAGTGGTTATTCCCCAGTCCTCAAAGAGGAATGAATCATTTAGCAAACACCTAATTGTGATGACACTTTTTGTCTTTCATGTCCTTTTCTGAGCTTGTTTAAAAGATTCAATAAATATTATAAATACTCGGAATATTTCTAAATGCCCAACATCCAAATTGCGCCAGTTTGGGGAATAAAATCAAGTTGGGTTTGTTTGTTTTTCTTTCCCATCTTTTGAGGTCTTAATTATTCATAATAGTTTTGAGAAATTCATTCAGTACAATTCAGAGGTGGTTGTCTGCTAAGAATTATCCCTCCTTTCCTTTAATTGGCCCCATTTCTCCCACACACAAATCCACAAAGCCACAGATGCTCCATTACAATGATGTCAGCCTTGCTACATGCTCCAGCTGTTTGGTAGGTGCATTTATAAAGTTCAACCTTTTACGTTATGCCATAAATGTATATTTCGTGTATAAACATAAAGCTAACACATTGCAGATCACTCTAAGTGTAATTTTAATGGAGGTTTAGTACGTTTAAAAAATACTGCGAAGTGTTTAATCTTTCTGTTGGCAACATTTTTGTAGCAGGTTTTCCAATTATTTTTTTTTTCTGTAGCTCAGTTCAAATATTCCCCACCCCTTCCACTATTTCATCTTATGTGATTTTTGGAAGATGCAGGGAATTATTTTAGTAAGACATCCACGTCATCTTGGTGGCTTAAACCCTTACTTAAGGTTCTGTGCATTTACCAGTATACCACACTGAAAAACACCTAATTCCTGGAACTTTCAGAGTTCAAGGATTCTGGAGTATTGGCAGAAATTGTAAATATTATATATAAATTCTGATCTCAAGTTTTAAGAAATTATGAAGAAGTGTCTCTGAACCTTAAAGTTTTTCTTCTGTTCCGAGTTTCAAAGAAAGGGTTAAACAATGCCTCTTTGGCCCTTCAGCCATCCCCTTTTCTCTTTGTAAGTGCTGAAGAGTTCAGCTCATTGCAGCTATGTGGATCATTAAACTGTGCCCACAGGTTCCTTCCCTGGTCTCCCCTGGGTGCTTTCTTTCTTACAACAATTATCTTTATTTCTCTCTCTCTCTCCCTTTGAGTTGCGTACTTTGTCTTAATTTGATTGCGGTGCTGAGTTATCACCATAATTGTACCATATAATTGGCATTATCCTAAAATAAATCTCCCCACTTCTCAAGATTTTGAGGTTTAATCTCTGTTTTATTGGCCTAGAAATAAAATGACTCTCAGGAGGCCAGATGAAAGCTGTCTCAACAATTCATGTTGCTGCATGCCATGCGAGATCCAGAGTGGATAAAGCCTCTTACGTGATTCAACAGGCAATAGGTGGGACTTGGAGCTATTGCCCTCTGGCTTCAGAATAACGTGCTTTATTTTTGCAGATTGGTTTCATGTGTGCTTGAAAATTCTAGATCATAAATACATAGCTATTTATTAATTATGGAGAAAAGTTTCAGTATCAAAGGAAATAAAAAGAAGGTAAGTTCCTTGGCAATTCACCTGTGTTGAAATTCAAGGTGACAGGCATTAACACATCAGCAGAATAAGCCTATCTGTGTCATTCTACCTGTGTATCAGCCATTATGTGTGTCTCCAGATGTGTGACTATATTCTGTCAGCTGAGCAAAGCATTGCCCAAAGCCGTCTTCTTCTACAAGGTGTAGAGATTTACTGCAGTGTATGAAGTCAATGAGATTTGTGACTGTAACACAGGTGTTGTTGACCAGCTCAAAATACCTTAATAAAACCTCTTGCTGGGAAATATAGAAAATGTCACCATTAATTATTTTCTTTTAATTTACAGGTCCTTTGTAATCCAGCAAATCCCAAGCAGCAATCTCTTTATGGTAGTAGTAGATAACGAATGCTTCTGTGATTCTATCCCACCAATTACCATGGCACCTATAGAAATAAGATATATCCTTTTATTTGCAGAGTTGTCAAGAAGAGATTCAAGATGTAAACACTGAACATTTTCTTCTTACATGAAGTGACTTAAAACTTCTAAGAATGCATCACAGCTGGGGCTGGTTGAAATTAAGCCAGCTGAGAATGCATTCTTACTTACTTACAAGGAGAATTCACATGTTTAGGTATTTAGGACAGCCAATAAAATTTAAGCAAACACACTTACATGCATTTTTAAGTATTGTAAGGTCCCAGTCTCTATTTTTAGATAGTTGAACTTCTTTCATGTTAGGGACTAAGCATGTAAGTTCCTTCTGAGGATAGCAATGCTGATATTGGAACTTACGAGATTCCTGATGGTATGGACATTTTTTATTTTAAGACTGATCTGGAGCACTGAAAGTATTTCAGAACCCTGCTTTCCAAATATATAAAAATATAGCAAAGTAAATATAGTAATTGATTTTCAGTTGTCATACTTTTTATTCTGTGCTGTTCTGTGTATTTCAGGATTTGTTGGAATTTATCAAAGCAGTGTGCTTTTATTGCACACGTTATTTAAAGACAGGTTAACAGTGTAAGTGCAAATGATACTGTCTAAACAATGGATCAGTGAGGAGCAAGCAGTAGAATGACATTATTATTCTTGTGTTGGCCACACACCTCATGTTGGATCTTTGAATGCAAGGAAAAAGTCAAGAGTTGAAAGATTTTTCACTGTATGCATTTCAAAGCACTCAAATGAACTCAGGACATTTAAATGCAATGTTCAGAAGATCTCTCCTTAACTACATCGTACATAATGAATCCCTTAAATGTGAACGTTTAAAATCTCAGAAGATAAGAAGGCGCCCAGAATCTTGCCATGGATTTCACCCTGAAGTAAGTTTCTACTTTATTATTATTATTATTATTATTACTTTAGTCTCCAAATTGGCAAATAGGAAAGCTGTTTTATAAGATGAAACTCATCAGAAAATATTCAGAATGCTCAGAACACTTCACTAAAGGAAGGAAGTGACATTGTAAGTGCAGAAAAACTTTTTAGTACTCCTGTAGACAGTGCCTTGTCTTGTTGCTTTTGTAGACTGTTTTATGTCGTGTAATAGAATGTGGTAGGGTGTGAGCGCAGACTGGCAGCCAGGAATATGAGAGCTCATTTTGCTGAAGCACTCACCACAGGATTCCTCATTAGAGATGACTGGGAACTTTGGGCTCTTAATGTTTTTATTTTGGAAACTAACTTCATAATATCAACTGTGATGGAATATTCGTCATATTTACACATGGTATTTCTTGGGACAGGTCACGACATGTGTTTACTACCCTATGTTCTCCATAGTACTGATGGGCAGTTAGGAGATCTGATAGAGACCAGGACACGATTACAGTGGTTTGTGCAGTAGATAGGCATCCGTTTTACACAAGAGTAATTTTTCAGTGCCTCTGGTTCTGTAATGGAATGTAGAATGAGACCTAAAATGATGCATGGAGGACTGTGTATGATTCTTGTTGATCCTGCTTGCTTTTAGTCTGTAGCCTTATTTGTTCAAATGAAAATGAATACCTGTATTAT
Source organism: Aquila spilogaster (assembly GCA_024606505.1). Taxonomy (NCBI): domain Eukaryota; kingdom Metazoa; phylum Chordata; class Aves; order Accipitriformes; family Accipitridae; genus Aquila; species Aquila spilogaster. Next base: position 11,924,636 of record JANHGO010000043.1, read on the forward strand.
TTTCTGAGAGTATTTATTTCACGGCTCTTGTTGTTTGTATCAATCTTGTTCTGCTTATGCAGTTTGATAAGTTCTCATATATCACAATTGAGAGTCTTGGCTTGTATTTATTTTCTTTTTTGTTTTTTTTTTTTTCTTTTTTCCTCTTCAGGAAAATGCAAGAGAATGTGGTGGTGTCCCAGGTCTTAGTGCTAAACCTCCTTTTGTTCTTCTTCCTCTGCTATTGACAATTTTCTCAAGGTGACATTGACTGATGTGTTCAATTGGCATGCTAACACATGGATAAACTGTGAACTGGGAAATGGTGCAACATAGAGGATATGAAATATAGTCAGAGCATCAGCATTTCATGACTTTAAACTGTTGGTGATATAAATTCTTAAAGATGTGTTGAAAAAAAAGATTTATCCTTTTACTTTGCTAGTCATGCAGATGTGAATTTGGCATATGGTAGTTATGATTCATCAAAAAAGGACTTGGTAGATAGAGATGATCATTGCTTTGTCTCATTGAAAATAATTTAAAATGGTGTACTTTTTCAATAAAGTATATTAAAATCTCAGTTTCAGAGTGCATTTTAAGTCCAATAATATATTTGTTCCATTAATTGATAATGGGAAGGGAATAAACTAAGCCAAATATGTTTTTCTTATGCTCTTAGCCTGTTTCTGAAAAGATAACAAAAAGAGAATGTGGAGTTAGCTTTTATAATAAGGCAGAATAGCTTTTTTTAAGGAAACACATGTGCATATATGAAGCTGAGCAGGTAATACGCTGTGCTGATTTATAGTGAAGTTTTGCTTTCTGGAAATAGCTATAAAACATCTTAGTCACGTTTAGAGAGTGAGCCAAAGCCCGATTAAAGCCTTTTCCCTAATTTGGGCAAGCTTTACATAAGATCATTTGATTTGGTTGCATATGGCAAAATTAAATACTTTCATCCGTTACAATTTGTAATGTATATAAAAGGATGATACTGTTTGTTAGTGTTCTGCCCTATAGACAGCAAGTCAGCTAGGACTTGCTGGAAATTCATAAGCAGAGAAAATTTGACTTGCAACACGTCTGCGTCAGCAGAAATTGTTACGGATTTCACTGAGAATCCATTGAGGCTTACCCTCACTGGGCAAAGATCAAGACCAATCTTCCTTAATTCTAGGCCTTTTGTTCTTCTACATAAGGGAAATAGGAAAATAAAGGAAACAAATTTTTGGAGTCTTTAAAAGCCTTGTACAAAGAGTGCTATTTATCCTACCCATCGTATAATGAATTTCCTCTTGCAGTTAGTAGTAATGTCCCTGTTATGGACATGTTTGTTGAGGATCGTTATCTTTGAAGTATGTTAATCTCTAGTTTATGTTTGGATTTTTATCTGAGGTAGAATTCTATCAAGAGAATAACCCTGCTCTACCATCAGTTTCTAACCATGCAATGCACTAGATACAAATAAAATGACTATTCTAAATGTGATGCTGACAGATTGCAGTTTCCTTACTGGAAGTAAGAATGCTTTTAACATTAAGCTATGTATCTTAGGTGAGAATAGGGGACAAATGTTGTTGGGAGAGGGACTTTATCTTAAGGATTACTATGCAGCTAGTAGGAGGAAGACTAATAAAATAGAATTTCCAATGAATGCTTTAATGTGTTCAAATACACTGGTACTTTCTCTGGTTCTGTAACCATACAGATCTTGCAAAGATCTGCGTGGATCAAGGCATTTTCTACACTTGAATTGACACGGACATTGTGCACTTCTTTGCTGTGTTTTTTCTCTGATCTTCCTCCATCATTCTCTCCAAAATTAATCTCAGTACTTTATTAATAGTATTTCAGTTTCTGATCTTCCTTCTGTGTTTCCAGAATGCACAACACTACATCCTTGTAATGTTTTTGTATGTCTGGTGCTTGTTTTTTCCCAGTGCAAGTTAAATGGGTAATGCTTATATACCAGGCAGTTATTTCTTGTTAGTAAAAGTAGAAAAAAATCTTTCTTAATGGAAACATTGAAAAGCTCTGCACAAAAATGTTTATTCTGAATGATGTACAAATCATTACTGCTTAAGGAGAAAAGAAAGCTATCATAGGAGAAATTTGGCTCTGCTGAAGCAAGATGAAAATGCCTAATAATATTTCACTCCTTAATTTTGGAAAGGGGAGGCAGTTTTGTAATTAGGAAGGAGAAGAGAGTAACAAGAGAGATTAAGATATGACAGTGTAAAACAATATTGTTAAAGAGATGAAAATATGAATGTATAAATGAATTGCTCAGAGAAACTGTGGCAGTTTATTCTCATGCGTTAAGAAAAAGTTACATAGGCAGAATGTACTGGTATACAGAAGCCAGTTACTGTTTAAAGAGAATGATACAAAAAAGTTGGTAAGCAGTAAAGGCATATTTCATTAGCTGTCATTGCTTTGTTAATGAAGACATCTTTTTAATTTGGTATTAATTCTCATCAAGCTTTATGAATGTGAATTTACCCTGCATCAGAAAGTCAGTGGTTGGAGAAGATTCTGCCTTGGGTTCAGATCTCTGGATCCTTGCCTCTGCAGGTCCCCCTGTTCAACTGAGCAAGAACAGGTCAATAACATCTAGGCTGATTTTTGCATCACCACCATCAGTCATGAGTGCATGAAACAGACAAGCTGAAGTATGGTGATAATGCTGTGAGATCTCTTAATTATTTGATGTAATTGGCTGCATCTATAGTAGTATTAATATGCTAGCAAGATGTCTCAGCCTTCAGATCAGAGCAGCTTCCATATTAGCTGCCTACATCCAAACACAGAAACGATGATAATGAGTTTTCTGGGATAGAACTAGCTGACGCAAGCTGAAAGCATGCCAAGGGCTATTTGAATCAGTTTTACACAAAAGCTGATCTCATTTTAATGCACAGGAATGTTCCTGTCTGTTGAGTTTACCCTTCTGTACGTCATCATTAGCTCTGAAACATGGAGAAAGTGTGAAGATGTGGTGAAGTGGTTCTGTGCTGCCGTACTGTTACTTATAGCAGGTCATAGAAGGTGGAATTAAATTTCATAACCTCGCTAATCCTAGATGCTACTTCTTTCAAATCCTAAAAATGTCATGCAAGGTCTGATCCAAAGCTCAGTGCAGTGAACAAAAAACAGATGTATAGATATGCATATATACAACTGCCTATATGTAAACTATACGCATTTTTAATAAACAGGAAATTCGGACATCATCCATGGTTTTTATCTCCCTAAACATGAAGTGAAACCCAAACAGAACCAGGAGAACTGTACAATATGTTTCTACACAGCAAGAGGCATAGTTGAAAGTTTCAGCTTCTACGGGGCTTGGATTCATTTTTTTTCTTTTCTGCTCTCTTTGGTAATGGCATTGATTTTCAACTTATTAACCCCAGCTGCCTCATCTTCCTTTAATCTTGATACAGCAAAAGCTGTCTGGGGGCTCAGGACCAGGCATGGATACACCATTTTCAGATGGCATTGTGTGGGAAAACTGACTGCCCATAACTGTCAGTGCTGCAAACACACCTCTAAAATCCTGTAAGCCAGAGAGCCTCAGGCAGGTTTCTGCAGCTGTGCTATCTCTTCTCATTGTCTCCGTGACACTGAGACTGCCTGACCCACTGCATTTTGCTGCCAGGACTGATTCTGCAATATATATGCTCGGCAAAGCAGGTGATTGCCTAGGGCACGAAGATATTAAAAGCAGCAGCAATCTTTTTTCATTGTGTAAATGGCTTCAAGATACTGTTTTGATTTTCTTCTGATAGCAAGAGCCCCAGAACAAGGCACTGGCCTGTTTATCCCTTTGGTTGCAGAAGGCAAGATAGAAGTTTGGCTCAGAAAGTCTGAGGCTAGTGCAAGGCAGTTATTTCCATTTGCCTCTGGCCTCCAAGGACGTTTACATCCTGGCACTTTCTGTGCCTCACAAATTCCCACTCATGCAACTTTAATGTAAATAGGCATTCACAATTGGAAAATTTTCCACAGAAGAGTGCTTCATAGTCTTGCAACTGTGGAAAATATTAAGATTACTTTATTTTCCTGCCTGATTATTCTGTTCCCTGAGCTGTCCAAGATCCTTCCATTAGTAGGCTTTTTTTCTTCTCGTCCAAATTCTTCCCCATGGTTCTGAACTTTTCAAGTATGTATTTAGCTGGCTTGCTATTTATCTGGTTTACAACAATACACTCTCTGACAGGCCCAGCTCCCATGTATGTACTTAGAATGAGAGATATGGTTCCCATATATAGCATCTACAGAAGATCTCACTGGAGTTTATCACTTACAGTCCAGTCTGAAGGCAGTTTTCTCTCATCGTTAGCTTTTGGCCATTAGGCTCAGATCCTACTTCTGCCAATATAATAATTTTTTTGCTATAGCTCCTTGGGAGGATTTACGTCATCTTTAACAGTCAGCTCTTTCTTTCTTCCCAATTGTATTCTTGAAGCTGAATGTTATAACTTGGATATATTGAATCGTACTGTATTGACTGACCGCCATGAGTCCATACTGGTCCATACTGGTGTGTGCACCTACTGGTTCCTATGGGTCTCTGTTGACCACTATGAATACATACTGGTCTTTACTGGTCCATACTGGGGAGCATTCCTTCTGGAATGGGTTAGGGTTGGGCTTGGGGTTAGGGTAAGAGTAAGGGTTGGGATTAGGGCTGGGGTTGGGGTTAGGATTAGAATCCTATTCTGTGGTCTGTTGACCACAATGAGTCCATACTGTTCTGTACTGGTCTTTACTGGTATATTCTGGTGTGTGCTCCTACTGGTTCTTATGGTTTTTTACTGGTTTCTCCTAGAGCCTATGAGTATCGTTTGACCACCACTGATCCATACTGGTTTATCTTGTGATGATCTCTGAGGGAAAGGATATGTTTCCAGCTATTTCAGACTTTTTTCTCTCCTCCTTCCCATAGTGACTGGTCAAAGAATTAAATGTTATTTTCTTGTTTGTATTTCCAGTATAAATTGTTTTAGATCTCCATAGCTCTGCTTAGTGGATACTTTGAGGAATTTCAAAGCCCACGGTTCGTATAGGAAGAAGGCATTGACTTTCCCATTGACATTTATTCTATCACAGGTGGAACAAGTGGCACTTTTACATTATATTTCACTTAGACTTAGGTTAAAGACAAGAAAACAAAGCTATATTACCCTTCCATAACTAGTATTAAAAAATATATGCAGTACATTTTAAAAATTGTACCATTCATAATATTTGTTGAAGGCTAGATGACTACTTCTTAATGAGTTTTAAGAACGTGAAACTTCAATTCCAGAATTAGATGTAATCGAAATGTATGCTCTTTCACAATGAAGGTACTATATTTCCGTATAAAGGTATTTTACTTATCTAATCACTTCCTTTAGTTCTTTATTATTTTTTAAAAGACATCCTTAAGTAAACAGAGAAAAATAATTAAAGGGTGGTAACTGAATTTTAGATGATTTTTTTGCAAAGTCTGTAGGTGGCTTTATTTAGGGCTAGCTGGTAGAGCTTTGAACTGATCCAGCCATCTAAGTGATGAGATATTGAAATCTTAAGAAGACTTCTTCCATTTCCACATTGTTAACAGATTTGATTGTTCATTTTTTAGGCAGAAAGAGCCAGGTAATTGTGTTTATGCCAAGCTGCTGTACAGCACCTCTCCAAGTGTCAAAAGCTCACTTGTTCTCTGCTCTGCTGCTAAGAGTTTCTGGCAACATAAGGGGGTGCTTTGTCTGTGCACAGATTTGTAGCTACTTCACCCCCCAAATTAAAGAAAGCATTAAACAAAAATCAATGTGATGTCAAGATAAGTGGCGTGAAAGCTGCTGTATTCCTTGTGATAATAGTAATTGAAAGTCCTTTGTTATATTTACATTAGAAATTCAGCCTCAGTTTCATTTAGTTAGTTATGTCAGAGCAGCGCAGAATCCATGCTGCTTTATGAGGAGTTCATTCTGGAGTGGTTATCTCTTACTGAATTCTTTTACAAAGGGCTTATAAGGAGTTGACAGCTAGTAGGGCCTCTGTAAGATCAAGCTCCAAAGCTGGCGTCTTTTGTGCTCCAAATGTGATCTTGAACTGCACTTATATATGTTTAAAACAGCCTTGTAAGAAAGGGTTACTGTTGACAATTCTGAGTCAAATTTGAACCTTAACACCAGAAGTTCAAGTGGTTAATGCTGGGTTTGTTTGACTATGTTAGGATTTAGTTTGCAGCTTTAACATGCTGCATATTTCACTTACAGGAGAAGGGGAAGATCAGATTTCAGTTCATAGCAAGAAGTGTTTTGAATCAGCTATTTAAACGTCTTAGGAAAAGTGCTAAATGTTTGATAGAGAATAGCTAGTTGGGACTAGTTGGGATAGCTGAACTAATCAAGAATGCTTTTGGCAGACATGCAAATGTGCAGATGGCTCCTGAGACGGGAAATAAAGAATTGTTTTCTCTCATTTCTTTGTTAGCGTTCTGGCACTGATCAGTTTGGTTTAACTGGAAAATGGAAGAGTTTTTTTCATTTGCTTATGTTACTTGTGGAGGGAAAAAGGTAGAATTAAGTTGTAAGCATACAGCTGCGTTGTTGGATCTTCTTATACCACCTCTGAGAAATTATTGTGATATGTACAATGGGTAAGATAGAATCTCAAGTTCTTGTTAATATGCTATTATCAGCCATATTTAATGAAGCAGATTAGGTACATCTGTCTCCTGTGTACACATGAAAGAGAAATAATTTGGGGAAAAAGAAACCTATTTATATTGCTTCTTTCTAAACATCCAAACCGAAATTGAGCCACAATTAATTTGTAACGTCATTATCTCTGACAGATTTAAAAAGCAGGACACAAAAGCTAGTGATTAACATTCTAATGGAAACTTGTGATTTCCCATCATTAGAACTTTGTGGTTTTCAGAAAGATGTTTTGTTTTAAAGCAGACATTCTTCCTGCTTATTCTTCTTCAGTCTTCCAAAGTCCAATAGATAATTTCAAGAGCTCCAAGGAAGTCTATCCTCCAGAGAAACTGTGAAGAAAATATTTTGAATTCAGCTTAATACCCGAAGTTAATGTGATACACTTAAATTCATACAAGTGTGGATTCAATAAGGGGTATTTAATTATTATTCTTTGTGTCCCCGTCATTATATGAGCAGAGATCTCTGAACGAAGATGAGTATTCCATGAGATATAGGAAGGTTTACAGTTGCTATTTTTCACTGATAAAACCTTTCTTGGCTGAAATCTTCTGGATTTTGTTTAAAAGAAAAAACTAAAAACTTGGGTTTATGAGGACTTAGAGAGGCATTGTTTAAGTCTGTTTTTTAACCATGAGATCCTTTTGACATATGGCAGTCATTATTTACATCTGTCTATCTTGAAAGATATTTTTTCTAATAGAAGATACTTAGAAGTTTCACATTTAAGATATCTTTCAATAATCACTTGAGAACTTCTTAACAGTAAACAGTGATCTTAAATGGCCTTGCCAAGCATGTAAATGATCTACAACTCCTAATGCACCAAAGATTTTTACATATTTTCAACTCTGCATTTGGGACCTCTAGGCAATGCTGTTTCAGATTAGGGCAAACCATGAATTTCTTAACTGTTTCACTTGAGAGAAGGCTTTATCCTTGTAATATTCATGGCAGAAAACCTGGAAATTTGTCCTACTCATTCCTTTCCAAATACAGCAACCCTATCTTCATTAGCATCTGACAGATTTAAAGTAGTAGAGGATACCCTAAGCGAAAAAAAAAAAAGAAATAGACTATGAGTAAAATAAACATGAAAAAAACCTTTATGCTTTATACCCCTTTCCCTGCTTCTAGTCCTTGCCCAAGTCTTGCACAAGAAGCAGTCTCCCTTGTAACGCTGCTGACTTACGGAAGATTATGGTCTTTTGAAAGAGAAGAATGACATGTCAGAGACAGTGTCAGTAGAAATGTCCATGTTACATTCTTAGAAATATCCTTCCTATTATATAGACCTACTGGTAAAACTACCTTTGAGCAGATACGGCATGTAAAATTCAACTTATCAGAAGCCCCAGTTCCTCTCAAAGACAGTTCCTGAATTGTGCCTACATAACCTGAAGTGTAATATCTAAAAGTTCACTTGCTGGAAGAAGAGAATATTAAGCTATGGTAAAAGCCTGAATTTCGTAAGTAGCTTTGTAACATTAAAAAGTATTGCCTACAAGCTTTTTGGTCCATTTACTAACGAACTTCTAGAAACATGGATTTCTATTACCTACACTGTATTCTGGAAGATATTTGAATCTCATATAAGTGAAAGAGAACAGGTGCTTCTCAATCAGGCAGCACTCTGACATATCAATAGATCATGTTTTGCCTTTCTGTAATAGTCAAATAATCATTGAAGAAACACAATCATAGCATTCATGAAGAGAAAAGAGAAAGCAAATGGATATAAAACTGACATATTATTCTTTATTCCAGTCTGTAGAGAATACCATGCTCCACATCTGTTTTTTCTTCTTGGTTTTATCATGATGGATCTTTGTGCTATGGCTTATAGGGCTCTAGGTCCTTTTAAATTCTTGCATTTTGTGTTTCTTACTTTTTTTCCATGAGTTTTCAAAACAAATACAAAACAAACAGAACACCCAGCAAGCCACGAAACCCTAGCATTGGATCCAAGAAGTTAAAAACCTTAGTGAATTTCTATGGGAATTTTACATACAGTCTACTGCTATTAGATCTAAAAAGATCAGTTTCACAGTATATGAGGATATATATGTCTGTGTGTATGTATCCCTATATGTATATATATTTATACATGTACTTTAATTCTGGAAAAAAAGTCACGTTATAAAGAGCTTACACAGATATTGATAAGCAGCATGTCATCCTAGAACATCCTTACATTCTGGTTTTGATTACACCTTCTTAACCTTGTCTATATCTATGCACTGGAGTGCAATAATTCATGAAATATTATGGACCATGTATGTTTCAAGTTGGCCTCTCAAGTGACAGCATAACTCTTCCACAATCTCCTGGACCAGTCTTCAACAGAGAATGTAAATCCTTGTCTCCTTTCTCTCCCTGATGAATTTGAAGAGTACGGCAGCATTCTCTCTATCCATGGAGTGCACAACAAGGTTCCCTGCACTTCACTGCATCTGTCCTCCCTACATGGACTGCCTCTAGGATGTATAATGTATGGGCTGGGGGAGAATTGTTAAGAAAGAGCATCTATTGAGAAACCAGATGACAGTAGTTTTTCCAGTTCTGTTTAACCTTTCAAGGATGTCTTGGAAGGATTGAGCTTCAGGTCCTGTATGAACTTTCATGTCATGAGCTCCTTAGCACTGAGACCATTTTGTGCTCCACTTGAAGTAGCTTGACAGGACTGTTTCAAGGTAATTCAGTTCTGTGGTGTACTTGAAAATTGTGTTCATAAGTGCTGAATAGAGTATAGTGCTTTAAGATCTACCTGCCAATTCATCTTTCCTTTAGTTTCAGGGGAATAAAAGAAATCAGATTTATCTCAAGATTTGGCCATAACGTGATGGTTTTTTCCCTTGCTGGAAGCTGTATCAGAAGGGACCAATGACACCTAGTTATACCGATTTCAGATGGCAAAAGCGTATGTATGGATCTGATTCCATATTTCACAGCAAGTAGTGGGTGTTTGAGTTGGCCACTGAATGTAGAGCTGTTACTGAGCTTTCTGCAATTTACAGCTTGTTTTTCTTAGCAGAGTTTAAATTACATGTTATCCTCCTGGTTGCTCTTAAGATCTGCTGATTCACGTTCAAACTTGTGATAACTTTTTCAACTGCAGTAAATTTAGCTTCTTGGTTAACACAACTGGAATAAATTCTATTTATATCTGTGGTGCTGCTATGTTTTACCATTTTTCTTTCACCTTAAACTGATCTCAAAAAAGTTTTTGTAGAGGTTGGAGACCATGGTTGTTCTTTTTTTTTTTTTTTTTAAATTCGGTTGTCTCAAGATAATATATGACCTTTTACCTTTACTGAGGAATTTCCCCATATGTCTGCTCAAAGAATTTCCCTGAATGATTCTCTGTGGATTTCCTTCCATGTTTTGTGGAAGTGAATTATGATTGGATTAGAAAGGCGTAAATCTTCCTGAGTTTTCAGGAGATGATTTCCTGGATTTCCAAAGTTAGCAATATGTCATTCTATCTTCACCCATGCCATGAGCTCTCTACCCCTGTTCCAGGTGGAATTGGTTTCTGCCTGGTTGAAATTCATTTGCTTTACATTGGAGTTCTTAAATTTTAACAATCAAAAACAACTGAGATCATCATGCAAACATAACCAAATGGCTTTTGAACAGAACGGCTAAAGTTACTCAGGAAGTCTGCTGCTGAAGAAACGTAGCCTAGCTAATTTTCTTCCCGTAGAAGGCAGCCCTCTACCTGGTGAGATCTTTTTGGTACAATGGAATAAACAGACATTCAAGAGCTACAACTATATGAATAAGAGACAACAAAAGACATCCTAAAAAGGTTTCTAACTCTATGAGAGGCCTACAAGGTATTGCATATTACCAGTTTTAACAGTTGGCTATAAAGACATGTATATTCTTGAGAGTTCTGTTTCGGCATCTGTTAAGAAAAATGTTAATGGAAAACACAGTGGCACACTAGTCTACACATAATTAAATTAGAAATGTGAATCAAAAATCTCGTAAGTTTTTCAGCATTATATCAACATAAACAGATTCCAGTTTTTGTGCAACTCTGCCAATATGATGAAAAACAACATTAATGATATATGGGGAGTCATGTCTGTACATAAGAATCTGGCATGCCAGGAACTTAAAAAGGAAGTAAACAAGTGAACTAATAATAGAGTTGTTCAATTCACACTATACATGCTTCCAACTAGAGAAAATAGTATATTAGAACAGCTTCCTAAGTACACCATATAACCATGTGTTTTTGCATGAGGGTCTCTCAAGGAGCACTGAGCAACTGGAACACTTCTCTGCTCTGAGCTAGTGTTGGTCAGCTATTATAAGTGTTACCATTTCACTAAGGAGTGAATCAAGTTCCTGATGACTTTTGATTACTGAATGCTGGCATTTTGCACAGGTCTAATTGCCAATTCAGAATTTTTGTGGCTGATGCTACTTCTATCACTCACTGTAATTTTGAATATTATCTTGGCAGTCTTTGTCTCTGCTGCACAATCTCAGTAAGTGATGAAAGGCATTTTCTTCCCAAGGAAACTGTCAGGTGGGACTCCCCAGGCCTCCTTCTGCTTTCTCCTCCTCTTAACACTTACATGGTTCTGTGAGGAAGGGCTGTCTGCAGGGATAAATTCACTGGCTTGGTTGTAGTGGTATAATTATACCAGTTGTAATTACACCAGTTTGGTCAGTATAACTCCTCCTTTGGATATATTTAGTATGGGATTAAGATATCTTTTTCTACTTGTACAGTTTTCAAAGTGACATAAGCACTCATATTCCTTATATGAATGTCCAAACAGAGAGTTATATTTATAACTAAATTATAACAGTCATAATTAAGCCAATAAAACTATACTGGTAAATTTCCCAGTGTAGACATGCCTTTACTTAGGAGGTATAATCTGAAAGGCTTTCAGTTGGCTAATGCCACCCAGCTTTAAAACAACACTGTCCAATTCAGCCAGTAGCGCTTTGTGGGGTAAACCTGAGGTCAGAGGGAGACCTTTACTGGTTGAAACCTGTTCCTAACATAACAGAAAGTATAACTGTAGCAGGGGAAAAAATAATGATATATATATGGCCAGTCTGGTGTTTCCCACCTTATTTAGGGATGCTTGGTCAGGATTCCTCTTTGGGTCAAATTTGTGCCAGGCAAAGAGATTAACTGTTTCTTTCTGATCTGGACTAGGAGCCTTTGCCACTTCCAGCTGAGGCTGCTGCAGGTGCACCTTTGGCTAGACCCTAACTCCATCAGGGCGGACTGATAAAGAATGCTGGCACCTACTTAATAGATGATGTTGTAAGTGCACAAAGTCCTCCTGCTTTGTCACTTACAGATATTAGCTCCTAGACTGAATTTAAGACACTAGCTTTGAGTTAGAGAGCTCAAACTATGCCAGAGGAGAAAATGACTTCCTAGTACCATACTTTTATAGTTAAAATGGACAAAGGCATCCCCTTTCTCTTTGAAGAAAGGAAACATGTATCTGCAAATTCTTCAGTAATGTCAGCTCTTACAAAGGAAGCCAAAAAAAATCATCCAGTTCAACCATTGACCCATCCTTACTATGTCCACTAACCCATGCCACTCAGCGCCACATCTACGCAGTTCTTGAACGCCTCCAGGGACAGTGACTCCACCACTTCCCTTGGCAGCTTGTTCCAGTTCCTGACCACTCCTTCTGAGAATAAATTTTTTCGGCTGCAAAATACATCCTTTTCTATGAATTTTGAAGCATGTATTCTTAGATAGAAATTGCTGCTCTCTAAGGGATAGAAAAGGAATGTTTTGCACAGGGTTAATCCTGGTGGTTGTCAAGGAAGGTCATGGATATTTTGATCTTGTTTGGATAGTTTAAAAGGTACAGAAAGATATTGGGTGAGTGCTCATTCCCTAGTTGTGACAGTTTCCACAAATATTTAAACATATGTTGTCAGATGCACTGATAACCTTTCACCTCAGAACTGGCTATATGTTAGTTGTAGGTAGAGTTGTCTAATAAAGTATATTGAGAGGTTATTTACACCTTGAAAACTGTTATGAGAAATACCTTTTGATTTTTGACAAATATTTCATAGTTACAAATCAATGTGTTCAGGAACAAACATGTACAAAGCATGGGAAAATAGCCAGAGGACATATATATTTTTGGAACACAAACCCTAGTTTTCTAGTATTAGATTTTGGCCATTAAGCAATAGTGTGGAATATCAATAGAGCTTTGCAACTTTCAGAAAGAGAGACGCAAAAAGCAAATAAATCTTCTAAATCTCTGAACACACGTTCAGGAAAGAAAGGCATCTACTCACAATCAGCTAGTGCTGCAGACTGTAAGTAATGAATGGGGAAATCAGATAGAAACTGTAGCAACGTTTCTAGATAAAATCTAGAGCTGATAAATTGGGCCCACATCTTTTACTCATTCAAAGACAGGGGAAGTGTACAGTTGATGAATTACAGGAATCAGTGCTAATGGTTTAATTCAACTCCCTCTCACTTTTCTCAATAACACTTGAAATGAGAAATGCCTGGTAGGTGATGATCAGTGCCTGAGTGCCATTTCTACAGTGAGATTTACCACTACTGTCAGACCTGCGTGTGATGCACAACTGAGCTCAGAGTTGTTCTGCAGGGTGCGTTTTATTCATTCTGGAGCTACAGTTTGAGTTAATTACTCACGTTCATCTTTCCTCATATATTTGCAGGGACTAATTCTAACCGCTTTTGCACAGGCAAAATCTCCAGCTGAAGGTACGAGAAATTTGGCTGACAGAAGGCTAATGAAGTTAGTCTTATAGCTTGGTAAAGTGCTTCAGGATCATTTGAGATGAGATGCACTATATAATTTTCAGTTGTTTTGTTTTATACTGTCCATCTAAAAATGCCTGCTTAGATTTTTGGTGCACAGAGCAGGATATCTCAAACCCAAGTTGGAAGCACGTGCAACAGCTATAGCAAGTGTCTTTAATGAAGTTCTTCTGTGGCTCTGCAGCTTGAAGTGTGCATTGCCTGGCTGGTGTTTGTTGGGCTTTCTGTGCAAACTCATGCAGCTCTAGTAATACGGTGTGAAATGAAAATAAAATATAGCAGCTTAGTTAATACATGCCTCTTCCTTAGTGTTGTTTAACACAAAGACTGAAGCCTGAACTTATTTGGTCGTTTTGATGATTAGTCAGTTATGTATAACACACCGTACACTTTGGCTTCTTATTTCCTGTTTAGCTCTGACGAACAATTACAGTGCCTCTCTATGAAAGTGTTGTAGTCTCTTTTACTGTCAAGGCATATTAAAGAAGCTTGTGTTTTGGCAATTCTCACTACGCATTACTTCTTAAGAAGTTGTACACATTGCAGATAAAAAGCACAACAGAGTTTGAGAATGGCCCGTTTGCCACAGAAGTAACACTGATGGCAGCTTGTACAGCACTACAGGTAGTACAACACTGCAGGTAGCTATTATGTTTTATTAAGTTGAGGTCAGCGTTTTTGGACAGAATGTTTTAGTGTGGTTTTGTTGTAACCTCTTTCCCACCATGGAAAATATTACTTCCTTAGGGGTAAAAAGCAATTTTTTCTTAGCAAAAATAAATACCATTTCTCCAACCCAAATCCTTACTTTAAAGTGATATGTTGACTACTTGTTTTTTCTTGCTTTGTTTTTTTTCAAACTGACAACTGTAAAGCTGCACAATTCTTTAGTGTATATAAATAGCAGCATGCTTTAATATGGAAATGTAAGTCAGATCCGTCTGATTACTGACTTTGTGAAGAGCAGATGAAGAAAGAGATACTTTCTTTAAAAAAGCTGTTTCCATTCAATAAGTTTTTACCTTCATGTTGCATTATAACAGTCAGTGGCCTTGATCCAACACGCAGTAAACTGGAAGGCTTGTTCAGATTCATACACATCTCCCTCAGTGTTGGTAGAACAGCTTTTTTGCTAAAAAATAAGCATGTGTATGTGTGTCTGCTGGAGCAGACTTTTCCCCTTGAAGCACAGGACTTCACAACCCCAGTTCTGAGAGATTATATACACAATATGTTCCAAGGCCATGCTCAGCATCTGATGCATCATTTGACTTCATTATGTGCTCATTTTGGATTCTTTGCAAAATGTGCGTTTGAATACAAATGAGTCTGAACACACGCCAACAGAGGGACCTCTTTCTGTCGTAAGCTATTAAATGCCTAAGCATCTTCAATTAAAAATGAACAAACAAAGAACCTGACAATAACTGTCCTGAGCTGTAACAGCCGTGCTTATGTGGTTTTATTATTTTTTTCTCATGTGTGTAATTGAACACTACGAAGGCGAGCCCACAGTAAATCACAACAGAACTGCAGCATTAACATCTGTGTGCCCCATGTTGCTGAATGGAGGCAAAAAAGTCCATTTTTAAATCAGTGTCTCTTGCACTCTCTCTTTGCCATAAGGGAATTAAGTGAGCACGCAGCAGCCCTTGCCCATCGTGCCGCTGATTCAGGTAGGAAGCAAAGTGCTGGTGCTGGGACTGTGCTTCCAGCGATCTGCTCAAACAGACACTCCCTTGGCCTATGTATCTGATCTTGAATTGAAGATCAAAGGAAAATGCATGCTGGTAATCTCAGAGCACAGCTCCCAGATTATGAAACAGCACCTTGAGCTGCAACCGTGAGGGGTCGCTGCAATAAATACTGTTGTGGCAGCAGAGCACGACAGATGAAAGCCTCCCACTGCATTTGACTTGTTGCTGTGGTTTTGGCTTTTACAAATTTGTTCTCTATTCATTTTCATTTTTTAAGATACTCCGGAGGTCTCCATTGTAGTGCCATGTAGTACAGTAATATAAGAGCAGCAACTTGCATGCTTTTTGCTAGGAGATAATTTTTGAGGAAATGAACGTCTATGTCAGAGGAGTGATAAGTATTAGTGGCAGCAGACTTTCTGTTCAGCAAAGAAAGGGGGAAGCTTATTTCCATCCCAGGGCCTGCTGCACTGTTTAAGCCTTGTGTTTGGTCCAAAACCCTGGCAAACTACAGGTAAGTGGCAAAGCACTCAATAATCAGGATTAGGCAATAAAACTGGAACGGTTTATGAGACCTTTGCTGGTCCTGGGCATGGAGATGGATTTCCCTCACCATTTCCATTGAATAAAAGTGTCTGGGAATAGAGGTCTGGGTGTGGAGAAAGCAGTAAATGGTGGCCTGAGAGGAATTACTCAGCAAGCCTGTTCTGTCATGTAGCACTGCAACAGGCATGGTGCTGAAGCCCCTCCTTGGAAACTGGAGATTCTGGCTATGAAAAATCAGCATGCTGTAGGAAGAAGGTACCAGCTTACTGTGCTAAATGCTTCATCAAGGTTGTAAGAAGAAGTAGCAGAAGAGGAGGAGAGTGCAGAGTTAACTGCTCTGGAACTTTCTCATACTTTCCCCTGCTTAAAATCCTACAGAAATTTTGCCTGGGATAGAGAAGGAGAACTGCTTAGATTGGCAATCTGGGGAGAATGGGAAGATATCCTACTAAACAGGAAAGGGTTTTGCCTCTATCCTCCGCCACATGGAGGGCAGAACATACTGAAGCAAGGACAAGCATGCTTCTTGTTTCTTTGGTCAAAGTCCTTCCAGCTTTGCATGAGGCACAAGAAGAAATAAGTGGTTGGCCACCCACAGCCCTGCAGCTGAGTGAATGAAGTAGTTGCCTCCAGCTTTGGGCAGACTCCTCAGTGTTTTAGAGGCTTTGTTTGTGTTATTGTGTGCATCCTCTGTAATCCCAAAGATGAAGCAGAACTAGAAATGAGTCAAATTGCAAAAAGAAACCCAAATGTTAGAAGCTGTTGTGGTGAACTCCAAACCATTTCAGTGATGCTTCAGATCAGAACCTGTTGTGGAAAGAGTTCCGTGGGGTTGGGTCCTTTCGGAAAAGCAATGTGTAAAGATAGTTCTTACAGTAATCGCTATGCTGAAGTGACTGGTTAAATGGTGGAAACAGATAAGCTTTTGTTCTGGGAGGTTTGTGATAGATAATACTCAAATGATTAATGAGTTACCGCAGAACGAGTAGAGCCATAACTATTAATCTATATGGCATTCATGAACTGCATAAGCATAGCTATTCAGCTGGAGAAAAGCTCAGAAGTCAGAACTTTGAAAAGCTTAAGCACATAAAAAACTTAAAGTGTTTTGTGCCTCCAGAAAGGATAATACTGTGAAACATCCACCATACATTTAAATTGTGTAGGATTATTTTTATATAGGTGTGTGTTTGTATTTATAGACAGACAGAGAGAAAAATAAAATGATGTGGTATCAGTATTTTTAAAGTGTTTTGCAGATATTCAGTTGTAGCTTTGAATACCTAGAATTAGAGAAACGAGCACCTAGTATTACCTCAAAAATGTTTGAAGGAAATCAGATTGTCAGACACTGTGCTCAAAAAACTCAGTCTGTAAGAATTGATGGAGGTGCTGGACCATGAAAGCCAAGAAATGGAATCTGAAAATAAACTTGATTAAGAAGATAATGCTCAAGATGTACAGAGCAAGACTGATTAGCATAGATGAGAACATCCATGGACAAGCGGAGGAATAAATCTAACGTAGACAGCTGCTCAGATCAGACTGGAACACATTTAAAAGATGAAAGACAACATAAGGAGCAATTTCTCATTTAGACTGGAGAGGAAGACCTCCAGCTGATGTATTCCTTCTATGAATGGCTTTTGGCCAGCACATGAAGTTTTCTCCACAAGAAAATGTGGTAGTTGGTTTGCTTTTATCTTGACAATCTGTAGGAGGACCATGACAGGAATTCCATTATGAGAAAGGGACCCAGAATCATGAATAAAACAAACTTAATCAGCAGTTACACTTAAAGACAGAAAAGCTGGTAGACTGGGGACGGAACAAAGTTCTGACTGATAGCTATACACATGTGAAGTAATTGTCCCCCTCCCCTTGGTGTAGGAAAAGCCCCATTGTGGTTTATTTATTCATTTTATTGAATGGCATTCACCTGTGAAAGCATTACTAAAGTGCAGGTTGCCAACTGTTTGTTAATTATTGAGGTAAGGGCTGAAGAGTAAGTTTCTAGATGATGTGCTATTCTGTGGGAACCTGAAATACATCATCTGTGCCCTGAAAGACAAAAACCAGAAGGGTATCAGATGCACACACACACTGCAAGCTAATATATGTGTTACAGATGAAGTTAT
Organism: Aquila spilogaster; assembly: GCA_024606505.1. Classification (NCBI taxonomy): domain Eukaryota; kingdom Metazoa; phylum Chordata; class Aves; order Accipitriformes; family Accipitridae; genus Aquila; species Aquila spilogaster. Next base: position 11,942,523 of record JANHGO010000043.1, read on the forward strand.
CTACAATAACTGATTTTGTTTGTTTTAATTGGGAATACACCCTTAAGGGAAGGGAATAGAAAGAAGACCTGTATTTGTCACCTGTGACTTACTGAGGAAAAGTAATTAGAAATCTTCCTGTCTAGAGAGAAAAGAATAAGGACAGACAGGAAACCTAATTTGTCTAATGCTCCGTTATCATTGCTAAACAGCAATTTGTGAGGGTAATTTGGAATTGACGTTATGATACAGTAGCCTCACCAGCTCGATGCGTCTGGAAGCACACAGGGTTGGGTATTTTCTATGAGGCACAGGCAGTCACGGATGTTCCTATTTTTGTGCTGACTCCTCTCTAATCACTCAGCACATTTTAAAACAAGATATAATGATAGGCTATGTTGCCAAGACAGGAAAATCAACAAAGTATCCAAGGGAATATGAAAAGAAATAAAAACTCAAAATGTATTATAGGACGAGAAATATAACGGACAAAAATCTTTTGATAAAGGTTGTTTCTATAAAGTTGGCAGTGTCTCTGCTGTAAGTAAATATGACTGTCTGCCTGCCTTGCTTTATGTTCAGTATGTCCAAAATTGGGAGTGTGGGGAGGGAAATACAAGGAAGTCTGTTCTCTTGATACAGCCAGCTGGGTTTTCAGGTCTAATCTGTTCTGAAATTAAAATTAACTCAAATAGTTGGATTCCACCAGGAAATTCAAAATGGAGAATTTCCTTCATAAATATGAATAAGAAGGAGACAACTTTTTGGATGTTCTACATAGTGACTTCCATTAGGAAAAAAAAAATACCTTTTCCCACCAGTTAAACAACCCTTTCTCTGAATTTCAGATATTATCTTTTAAAAGACTTAGAAGTCCCAAATTCCAGTTACTATTCATGAAGTATTTGTGAGTTTGTATTGATATTTTTAGCGGTAATCATTGAATCAGCTAACAGGGAACCCTAGGACCAAGTTCCATCAGCTTCAGCACTGTGAATCAGGCATGAAAAGCTGTAAAAACACTTTGATTTAAATGAGTTAGGAAACACCACGGTTTTTCTCTCCCCTCCTCAGCAATAAAAGTCCCAATCCAAAACAAACTGACATAACTGGAGCAAATTTTGTTTCTGATTTCAAAATATTTTGGTTGCAACCACAAATCATGGTGAATTAGTCATAATCTAATTAAGCCTCTCCTTCCTTCATTGTAATTCCCTTTTTCTATCTCCATTTTATTCGGGATGGGTTTTTTTAATTTGTTTTTGGTAAATGGTACTATTTAAAATACCTAAAAGGCTTTCTGGCAGATGTTGGACGAATAAATTCCTGTATAATTAAGGCATTGTAATGACAAAAACAGTAGTTCTACTACTGAATCAAGTACTCTATTTATCAAGCACTGTAGGATAACCTTTGCCAGCTGAAATACGTGACTTTCTGGAAATGGATCACCAGTAATTAGTGAAAGTAAAAACATAAATATCATTTATGTTTCTAAAACATATACAGCATCTACACCAGCAAGCCCTGTGCTCAGCAGGACAGTCTGTAACATGACACAGTTGGAGCACAAGATTTGACATCCCAACACGTAGATAAAGTCAGGGGTTTAACTCTGGGTGAGATCTGCCCTGATTCCTTGGACAAATCTCCCACTATCAGCTGGAACACTTCACTGTGTGTTCTGAAGTGCATCTTCCAGTTTAGCTTCATCTAGATCATGGCTGCTTCAGAACTTCATGGTATGATCCACAGCATGGTGCAGGACAGGAAGAGTTCCCTCAACAGGTATGTATCTGATCCTTCAAAAATTGTAATGTAGATGTACACAAAATAGATTTTTTGGTGTGTTTTACTTTAAGTCATTCTATAATAGTTTCTCAATTCAAAAATATATTTGTAACCACAAATATATTAAATATATATATGACCAAGAAAACTGACTAGGAGGTCCATACAAAGTCAACATGATAATTGTTTGATTTTACACAAACTTTTAAAGCTAATATATCCTTGCTTTTTGTTTGATTTATGTGTCATATCCAGTCCTGTCCCTGTAGAAATTCAAGGTCAGGCTGGACAGACTCTGAGCACCTGATGGAGCTGTAGGTGCCCCTGTTCATTTCAGGGGAGTGGGACTTGATGGCCTTTAAGGATCCCTTCCGACTGAAACAGTTCTATGATTCTATGATATAACTGATTGAATCTCAGACTTGGAGTTTGCATATGATGTTGATGTTAAATGCTATTCTGAGTACTCAAAAAAATCCCCAAATCAGCAAAATGCATTAAAACATTCATCCTAAAATGAGCCAAATTGACTTTTTAAAACTACCTGAATAAATCAGATAAATTATGCTTTTCATGGCTTTGCTAATGCAGGAGTAAAATTTTGGGGTGTGCAATCAACATCCTCCCCTGCTGCTCAGATGGCAATGGCCACTTGTTCACCTTTGAGTATTCATGTTTTTAAAAAGAGAGGTAATCCTGAATTGCCGATCTCTCTTGGTCCCTTACTTGCTCACATCATGAAATCTCTACATGTTTCCCAGATACCTGCCTGAGTCATTGCGCCTGGGCACCCAAGAAAACCAGGTTGTCCCCACATCTCGAGTGGGGACAGTCAGGTACACTCCTGACTCAGGACTCGCTCTGCTCACTCTGCTGGCAACCATTAAATATCAATCCAAATGCCACTCAGTCAGATGGACAAACTCCTGTTGGCTTTAGTGCAACTTAAGTCTGAATCCAAAGGCTGGAGATCAGGTTTGGTTACTTCTGTAAATATTAAGAGTGTGACAAGAACTGATATTTGACCTTGAGTCAGTTTGGGCTCTTGATGTATTTATTGCATGATCATGGAAGACAAATGAAAGCTGATCAGGTCACGTAATGACTTTTTTGTCATTATTCTGCAATTTGCAATGTCAAAATTCTGCAAATTGCAGGATTTCAAAGTCTGCTTCAGTAGCTACAGAGCCTTTTAATTCTTGAGCTGAAATCCTAAAAATCTTTTAAAATATTTGTTTAGCAAATAGATTGCAAGTCCTACGTGTGTATCTATGAAGCTGGTAATGCCCACTATCACCACAGCAATACTATTAGAAAACAACATTACTCTTTAGTAATCCTGTTAAGAGTAAACTCAAGTAAATATTTTACATTGTTAACAGCATAACACATAAAGAGGTTTATAGGGTGGAAGACAAGTGCCTGATTAATCCCAAAGCCTGGGTAAGGACCCACCATCGCTGGGATACTAAGTGCAAGTTACAAGGCTTCTGGAGATCTTAAAGGTAAGGGAGACTAAGGAGCTGAAATACTTAAATACCGCCTACCTAAAAGTGAGACTTATAGAAGTATTCACTGTGTTTGCTTCTTAATTCATGATCTTGCGCTTTACTTCCCTATCTAAAATGATTTTTAAGATGCCGTGTTAAAATGTTTTCATTCTGCCAAGTGTAAGGGAAATACTTGTTAGATTAATGTCTGTAAGTGTTTAATATGCTTGTTGCAGCTTGAAACGAGAAAACTAACTGGCCAAAATTCCACTACCTAGTATACACCTATATCTTGTTATGCAAAGTCACCCTCAGGTAATGCCTATGCCCATGTAAAATAATAAAAGTTAAGGCAAAAAGGAAAAGAGTATATAAAATAGCAACAGCATGTGATACCAATTATGTTACAGCCAAAAATAATACTTCTTGGCATGTTATGCTTAAACTATGGTCTGTTAATGTTACTTGGATATAGGCAGTTTTCGATGTACACTTAGAAATATTTCTATTTGAGAACTATTAGGAAAATATTTTGAAATTACAATGTTTGAGCATGTGGAATGAGTTATCTCCCACAATTATGTGAACTACTGTACTGCAGAGCCACATTAGCTTCCCTGTAACTAATGAACCGTGTCATTAATTACAGACATCCAAAAAAAAATACTCCAAGGCAAGCCAAATATTTACTATAAATAAAAGGGTCAAGGACTACAAAGTAGCCATTTCATTCTAAACCAATTGTGTTTTAATTTTTAGCCTCTTTCTCCTCAAATTTAATTTGAAGGAGATTAACTTGATTTTGTATGTCAAATCTGACAGCTGTAGGTGTGCCTCCAATGAGACTTCCATCAGGGCTAGGAACCCGGGAAGATTTTCAGTAAAAGGGTTAACTGCTTTAAGGATGTGTTTATTAAACTCACGTGGCTTGTTCTTGGGATAGGTTTCTCTTGGATATAGCTAAGAAACACATATTTGCAGGTTTCCCTTTGATTTTTTTCACTGGCAAAACTGCCTTCAGCTTTCCATCACATCCTCAGAGCAGTAAGTGGCTGCAGTCCCTCACCTCAGAGATGCTCTCTGATCAGAGGCAGAACCAGAGGTTGCCTCGAGGGCTGCCAGTCAGAGCTCACCAACTCAGAGTGATACAAGAGAAACCCCAAACCTCCTCACTGCTGGATTAAGTGGGATCTGTTGGGTGCCGCCAACATTCTGACATCTGTGTAAGGGTGTTCCTCAGCTTACACTAGGAACTGACGTCCCACAAGACTCTGTAGAGTCGAACCATTGTTGTAGCGTTAAGATACAGCAAAATGTTATGCCAGTCCTAGAAATTCACATTCATCTGCTGCTGTTGTGTTTGATTGAAGGTGCTGAGGTGGATAACACCATGACAACTCTCACTGGTGCATTAGAGATGTCTTGGTGCTGATTGCTGAAGTTGTTTAAAAGCCATAGTAGCCAGCCTGCCTTCAGGAAACATAAAACAAATGTTTCCTTTCTTTATTTCAGTAGTCTCTTTACTCCCCTACTGCATCCTGGCTCAGAGGCATAGTGGGATAATGATTGTCATTTGCTCATTAACTTTTCTGTGGAGGACAGTCTGGCTGTAAGACAGCTTCACCCATCATTCCACCCTGTAGAACAACAAGGACTGACCATGCTGAGGGTGCTGCATGCTTGTGTTGCATGAAATACACCTTATTCTCAGGGCCAAGATTTCTTCACTGCTACCATCTGAATACATTGCTTGTACATTTCCTATTTTGTCTAAGGTTATTTTTGCTTGATTTGAGAGGCTTTCTAATTTTTTTCTTGCAGTACGCAGTCCTGAAAATGTAATGGCATTATGTTCCGTGAATTCATTATATTGGCTTGTGTAAGTCATGTCATGTTTCATCGTTGCAAGTTGCATTGTTGAATATGTTATATTAAGCATATTTTTCACTCAACTTTTTTCTTTTTCCACTTTGAACCTCATAATTTCCTTTCCAAAAGTAAGACATGAGGGTAGGCAGATACACTGACAATATAGATAGCAAGAAAGAACTTTCCCCAATGAAACAACCACATAAAAGTTCCCCAAGAATCAATCCCTATCTTTGTAGCTTAAGTGTTTGGGATAGCAAAGATAACAGCAGTAGGTAAGTAGTTTATCTACATGTATTGCCAAGGACAAAGGCAGACAACATGTTAAAGTATTACTGCTATCAGAAAGCCAGAAAGTGCCATGGTTCAACAAGATTCCATATTCCTTTCAGTTAGTTTCAATTGTGCTCATCATGATTTCAGCAAAAGTGAAAAGAACAAGAGGAACTGAGGGGAAGCAAACAGCTCAAGTAGGCTTTGCTGGAATGTGGGAAAGTTGCTAAGAGTCATATTAAAATCAACAAAACTATTCAGTGTATGTCTTGGAGAAGGAAGTTGTGTTTAAGTAAAGAAGAGGTCAGCTGTTAAAAAAAAAAAATTGAGCAATATGAAAATTACAAATCCTTTCATTAAGAGGTTAGGACTGATTGCATGAGGGTGTACAAACTTAAAAGTGACAACTTTTACAGCTAAACGATGCTTTCGCAATGAAATCCTGGCTCCACTCAAATCAATGGCAAAATTCCCATCCACTTCAATGGAGCTGGCATTTCATGTATTTCATTCTTGCTTTATATTTATATCACAGCTATCTGTCAGGCTATTGTCTGTACAAGTCAGCTTTCTATTCACATATGTCAGGGTTACTGTCTCTTTTTGGACAAAAAAAATGGTGAAAAGGTGTTATACATACTTCTAGTGTTATATCATTTAATTCATTGCTTAAAGAGGAAAGAATTGTCTGCTGAATCTAGTAGGTGAAGGACAAAAACACCAGCAAAAAGGCTAAATGCTGTCTGTGTGCAATTCTTAGCTCCAAGGCTTTAAAAGAGCTCTTATTCTCAGCTCTAAATGTAATAAGTTTCAGATATGGGTGTCACGGGATTTAAATAGGGGCAGAGTTACTTCAGTGCTGTCTCCTCTTAAAAACGCTTCCTGAGTATGGAGAAGTATTGCATGGGCAGGAAGGAAGGTGACTTTCATCAAACAAATCTGTCATGCAGTGAGACTATTTAACTCATCAAACAAACCTTGGCATTTGTGCCTCTGAATATAAGCATTAGCCCAGAAAAAAATGAGAGAGATTAATGAAAATTCAAATTGGGAGAATGAAATTAAGAGATAAACTACTACTTTGCAGATGAATGACTTACTTTATAAAAAGCTTAAATACACAGAGCTTGTCAAAATGCACGAAGAAGTACCCTGGTAAGTGAGAAATGACACAGAGAAGGCAATAAATGTGAATGAGGGACTTTGTGTTCCCCCAGTGCACTGTTTGCACACTACAAAAGCTTTAAAAGAGTTGTAATTCTACACTCACTGTTGCTTATCTTGAGGAAAGTGCATGCAGTCTACAAAGTGCCTATTGCTATTCTGTTTTTAGAGCCCGTCTGAGGGAACGTGGACACTGCAAACCAAAATGTTTCAGATCCCTAAGGAGCTGGGGGGTGGGGAGATACAAGGTGTCCGGAAAAGTAAAGGAACTTTCAGATGAGAGAAAATCCTTTAGACAAGGAAGGGTAGAAAAGAGGCAATCTATCACCTGACTTGAGTTTATGGTTGTTATCATCTGGGATAAAAACAATGCCCACGGTAGACAAAATATACAATGTAGTACATATATATACACACCAAAGACAAAGGAATATGTCAGTAGTGTACTGAATCTCACATAAGCAAGTGATAATCACAGTATTGATCTCCAGAAAGATTTCAGCTTCTGGCTGTATGAAGAGTGAATCTAAGAACAGTACAGTTTTGGATACAGTTGGTAAATGAGAGTACACACATAGTTTTGATTCTTACTTACTTTCTAGCCTCTTAACTCCTCTTGACACTATTATTCTGGTCAAACAAGAAACATACTGTGTTATTAATATGCTAGACAGCTAATCGGATCAAATATAGATAGTTAAAATTTAAAATAAATGTCTGTAAGTTCTGAGTTTGATCACTCTTAAATCATTAAGTCTTGATCAGTTCATGGTATAGAACATAAGCAGTCCTTTCTTCCTGGTGCAGGTTGTGAGCATAATATTTGGTACACAGGTGCTGTTGGAAATGCTTTGTGAGTACATTATTAATGTCCAGTGGTCATTTCTGAAAGCTGTATCAGCACTTGGGAAGTGTAAGCAGCAGGGTTGATGAGCCTGGAATCAGTGCCAGGTTAATGGAGCTACACGGCTTTTGTATCAGCCAGCTTGTATCCTACAAGCTTGGAAAACAGCTAAGGGTGAGTGCATCCCTCCATGTAAGATGTACTTGAACAAGGCCAAGACACCAAGGCAAGCATCATAATTACTGGTGGAAAAGTATGCCAGCCGTCTTAGCTCTCTTCTCTTTTCAGCTGGCCAGTGGAAGAGAAAAAGATACCCTTTCTGGGTGGAGATATTAATCATGTATTTCCCTTTTCCAGTTCTTCAGGGGTTCTTTCTCCTGATTTCATTGTGTTTCTCCAAGAGATGCTGAATAATGTTTTGCTCATTGCAAAGAGGAACCATGGGACTTGTCCATGTGCTAACTCATTGCTTTGTTTACTGGTAATGATAAGAACCCAAAGAACAACCAAAAAAAAAAAAGAAAGATTTACGGAATAAGCCGGGGTCAGGGAAAATAGTTGTCCTCACCAAGGAATAGGAGACATTGTAGCAATCTAATTGACGTTTTTCTTCACATGGGGACTGATATAACTGACCTAGACAAACTCCTCCCACTGCCAGAAATACAAGCACATCCAAGGAAATTAAGATAGGAATGTATCATGTAAGTAATGTGTTTCTACCAAAGGGAAATACATATATTGAACAGATTGATTGTAAGAAAGGTCCACTAAGAACTGTAAAATGAATTTCTGTTTAAAAAAAAAAAAAAAGCATAAATAAGTTAGTTTGAAAGCACAGAACCAGGAAGTTACATACTGAGATATTCCAAGTCCAGGTCCAGCATCCCAACATTGCAATACACCATCTTGCTCCTGTTGTATGCTGACTTTGAATGTACGTGGGTCACTCCAAAAGTAATGCTTTCTATTTATTTCCATGGAAACTGCAGCAGACACAAAGAACATAATGACACTATTTGATGAAAAAATTACCAGTTACAAAGCATTATTTTTAACACAGTCAGCACCATTAGCTGATTCGGATGGATGAACTGATCAAGATGCTCTTCATTGTGTGATGTGACAGCTGTTCATGTCTGTACGGAACATGGCTTGTCTTTCATGTTGCTGTTGCCACTGCTGAAACACATCACCCACAGCCTCACTGTGCCAACATCCACTGTTTGGTCTCCATGAATATTCAGCAATCGTTGGTGAATGTCAGTAGGTGCCATTTTTTCCACATGGAGGACTTCAGTTCCACCCCTTCATTTCATACACACTCTCACATCAGACACCATTCTGTCAGACTGTCCCTCTGCTGCCATCTGTAGCACAGCAACAAAATGGAATATTGGTGGGACAGTTCAGCCTCTACTGCCATACCACCAACATCTGCCTCTGACATCGTGGGCCAAAGTATTATAATAGCAGGTATTACTTTTGGAGCAGTCCTTAAGAGACTTCAATGGTGTTTTTGTGGGAAAAACTCAACTTTCAATTGGAACAAAACTGTAGTTCTAACGAACTTCAGATGACAGTGCTTCCCTTGTGTTTATTCATACTCAAAACTGTGGAGCTGCAAGTACATTTCAACACAGTGAAAACTTAGTGCATGGAAATTGGTAATAAAATTCTTATAGTTTTAATCTCACAGGATTATAGCTTTGTTCTTCTCATCAGCAAGACTGCCATCTGAAGACTCTTAAATCACCTAGGCAGCTTTGCTCATCTGTCCTGAGAACAAGTCCTGAGAAGCACTCATCTTACATGTTTGAAATGATAGCATTTAGCCTCTGAACTGAGTAACATGAGTTTAGTGACAGCGGCAAAGGCCATGTGACATTTTAATATGCCTGATAAATTGAACCAGAGGATCAGGGAGTGCCACCCTCTGCTGCCTGTATTTTGCCCTGGCCTCCTGCACTGGAGCTCATGAAATGCCGTTAAACCTTCCCAAATTCCATCCAGATGTGAGCCCTTTAGAGAAGAGGGATGGCCACACCTTAAGTCACTTGTTTGTAGGAAATCTGAAGAATAGGAAAATCCTTGCGTCGTAGGAGGGAAATATTAAGGACACTCTGAAATACTGAGAATTTAAAGAAATTTAAGATGAGTTCAGAAGGCTGAAAGAATGCTGGTTTATTGGATCTGGATTTCTATTAGTTATGGGATCAAAGATTAACAATACTGTTTAGTGAAGAGGAAGTCGAGTTTGGTTTTCCACAGTGGTCTGGTAAGAAAGCACTGTATTGGATGTCAAGGGGACCAGAGCTCCAGCATAAGCAGAAAAAATCTTGAAAATGGTAAGGAATCTTAAAGGATACAAATGGATACCAGTGATTTCTGTTGCTGAGTACATTTTGTACTACTTTGTGAAGTCAGTTATTTACATTTCTCTCCCTTCTCAGATGTGCCTGAAAAGAACTGTTGAGTTTGTATTTTGAACGAGGACCACCGGGTATTCAACAGGTAGAGTAAGCCTAGGATAAGGGAGAAGACCAGCCAGTTTCTGAGACACATGTCAGCAGGTAGATGACGAGTCCCTTTTACCCAAGGGCCAACAGAGTACCTGTGGGAAGGATATCTGCCAGGCGTAAGAAAGAAATAGGCATCACTGTAGCCCATACAAACCCAAGGGAGTAGTTTAGAGGCTCTCCAATGGCACAGCCTCATGAGGGTTATTCCTATTCTAGCATCCCTGAGTTTACTGAATGTGATTAGATTTACAAAAGGAAGCATATACTTTCCTGCCTCACTGGCTGAATCAGGGCCAAAGTATCTGAAGCAGTAAGTTATGAGAGAAAAGCTGACTATTTCTTATCTTTTTATTATAGCTACTTGTAGATACCATTTGTTCACCCCTGCAGTTAACTACAGATGAGAATTAAAAGGAAGCCATACCTACCAGAAGAAAATATTTCTCCTTCTTACTCTAAGTATTAAAGCTTTCTGGCAAGGAATTCTGGCTTTCTGCTGTTCCAGCAGATCGTTTGAAACTGAGGAACTACATTAGCGTTTGTGGAGCAAGGAACAAGAGGAAGAGCCGAGAGCATGGAAAATCACTGGGGAGGCCTTTTTGCTTGAGACATTTAAAAATGAAATGAATGAAGCTTTTAGAAACGTACTGTGGAAGATCAGCACTCAATGGAAAGATAAATAAAACAGATTGCCTAGGTGTCATTTTTGGGTAATAAAGTTTTGTTGTTATCCGGTGCTTGCTGGAGGATTTGGCTGAGTTGATCCCAGGTAAATAACTCTGTACTTGTTCCCACAGCAGGCTCCAAGCAAGAAATAAGAGGAAAAGGAAGTAAACAAAAGCTTTTAGAGGCCATAACTCACTAACAGAAGTAGCTCAGTTTCTGGAGTGACTGAGAAGTGGAGAGTAGCAATTAAAGGGTGCAATTGGGCTTTGACCACCTACGTATCTGTAGTAGCAGGAGTCAAAGAGGCCAACTTTGATAAATATAGAACATCTTTCTTTTTATTTTTCCATCTTAGCATAGAAGGGAAGGAAAGCTGAATTGCATGCTTAATATGCCTCACTGTAAAAGGAGTCAGTCTGTTGAGAGCCTCCGGGGTCAGTCAGGTTGATGCAGCCCACAGGGTCCTGGGTGAAAGCCAAGGACTGGGCTTCTGCAGCTGCTGCTGGTCCACCAGGATCTGGTGGGCTTTGGAAGTGAAGTTTCATTTGGAGACAATGACAATCTTCAGACCCATCGGCTTAATTGATGTACATTTCTAAAATAATCATTTAGAAGTTCTGGTGTTTTTGTAAGCATATGGACATGGACGTGGACACTGTTAATTGTAGTTAAATATCTAAGAGCAACGAGTAAAGCTTCACCCTGCTATTTAGCCTCATCTGCTGTGTCTTGCCATATCTTGTCGATGCATCTGAGCCAACAATGAGGGAATTTTGTTTTTTTTTTGAGCGTGTTCTCGCCTTTCAGCATTTAAGATCACCTTTTGACTTGGGTTTGAATTTCAGGCCCTGCTGAAATTGGTGGAAATTTTGGCACAGATTTCAGTAGAGCAAGCATTTTGTTCCAGGTGTTTTGCTCAATAAAGCATATAAAATCACAAACTACAAGCCTTTCCTCCTCAACTTTTCAGTCATCCTACGTATCATTAAGTGATAAACACAAAAATATTGAGGAAACAAATGGCATCTTAAAAAAGGATTCTACATGAATTATTAAAATACCTTTAGAGTATATAATAGGTACGTATGTGCACACACATATATAAGTTGTCAATGGGATCAAAGCTTTTCTCCAGCACTTTAATAAGTAGCATGCATCTTCACATATCTGCTAGAATCAAAACCTGTACATGCACGTGCAGGTGTTCATATTATTGGCAAAGAGCCACATAGTAGAGCCATACACCTTCATTTTTTTATAAATCCATGTTTTCTCAGGTGTTCACTTATCTCTGTGAAGAAGTTTCTCAGATCTGTAACCTCAAGTTTTGTAAGCTAAAACGAAGAGGTGTTTTGCTGCAAATAAGAAGGCCTTAGTCTGTATTAGATGCAAGAATAGAACCATAGAATTATATATTATTTTATATATATTATTTTTTTAATATAGTCTTTGCAAATGTAGAGATTATGCACACAGAACAGTAAAAACTGGCATTTGGAAAGACTAGCAAAGGATATGGTAAGTTTTCTACCATTTGCATTTGTACTGTCAAAGAAGGATAGCTTTCCAGAAGGTAAGCTTGTGATTCATCTCCAAGATCCTGGCCTAGAAACATGTGGGAAATGCATGAGCTGTGTTATAAAATATAAAGGAAATTATTGTAATTTTAATAATGAAGCAGAACTAAGGTATTGCTGTAGGTGTATATTACTGTCGATGGGATTGATAGAAACCCTCTGCTCAAGTGGAACAGCCTTCTAATTCACTTCTAAATTTTAAAATTACAGAGTGGATTGATTGGAGAGTTTTTCAGGATTTCACAGAGTTCTGAGTTTATGATGAATATATTTCTGGCAATTTAGGAAGTGACTCAGTTCTTGCCCCATTACAATTGTGATTTTTCTGAAGGAAACATTGTCAGATCCTATTTCTCTTTAATACTTTGCATTTTGACAACAGTACAACCTAGGAGTCAAATTACTGATTTTCCATTGTCTGAGGGGCATTTGTTTTCCTGCAGCTGTCTACTTCAAGGGTTCATTTCTTCTTATTTGCAGTCTGTAGAGTTTTATTATTGCCTCTCATAGGCTAGGGACAGGGCTCTGGTCTTCCATTTGTGCACTTATTTGATCCAAAGAACTGGCTCCTGTTATCTAGACCAGAAGTCACTTTCTCATCCATCAGTCAGTTCATGTTAAAGATCAAAAGTCGGAGGGATTTGTTGGTGATTCTAATCTCACAGCACTTTTCCTTTATTTACTGTTCTTAGAGATCCTGTATTTGGAAATCTGAAAAACTTGTTTTCAATGTCAACATCCAACTACTTCCCACAAATAAAAAAGCTGGAGCTGCTTAAAATAGTTTCAGTAACTTCCCCACACAATGTCAAATAAAATAGTCTGTAGTTTCCTGGTATTAAAAATATGTTTCTATTTTACATTGTGGTATTATGCTGCCACTTGGTTTTCTTAGCTTTTTAAGACCACTGATGAAGTACATAAGGTTGTAAAGGAAAAGTATATTTAAAGAATACAAAAACATTTTTAATTCTGCTTGCTTTCACAGGTAATCTGTGCTGTTTTCACATCTTATCAGGATCAAAACTCCTACTTGTTCCAAAATTTCCTGAGTAAGCAAAAGCAACAAAAACATAGATTACTTTAGGCTGTATTTTTCCCAGTATTAAAATGTGAACAACTTTCAGTCACGTGTTACTGAAGAACATATGACAGGAGCAGGATTTTGGGCAGGAAGACAGTGAGTGGGAATACTCAGGTACCCAGAAATAACCCAGCATTCTACAGACAGGTTAATGTCCCACTTGTCCACTGCATGGAGCAGCAAGAGCCATCAGAAATATTTTCAGGAAACACTGGGACTCCCCAACATCAGCTAACACGGTCGGTGCGTGGGCTGCAGCTCTGTGGGTCACAGGGGCCTTGCATCCTCTTGCTGCTGGAACAACTTGAGATCCTGTGTGTGTAGGTTTGAGGAGTACCCCCAGCGGCTCTGCAAGTGCAATCTCAGTCAAAGCAGGTGATTGCTCTCAATCTGCTGTTTAAAATCTTCCATTTTAAATAGCAATGCTTTTCTCAAGACCATAGTCATGCACTAAGGAGAATCTCAGAGCAGCAGTGACATTGCCACTACATTCAGCCAGGGACATCTAAGACCACCTGGGTCACGTTGCCATGCTCGCTGCTCATCATGAAAGGTAGGAGCCGTCACACTTCCCAGAGCTGTCCTTCATTGTCAGCCATCTTTTCTCATTTTCCTCCTGTTCTATGGTTATTTTTCTATTACTTTTTATGCCTCATTTTTTTTTATTCAGTGGACACATTAGATGGCTCATTCTCAAATTCCTGCTATGGATTACTTTGGTCAAAGTATATTTTTCTCTTAGTATAGTCTTTAAATAAAGCTGGGTGAATACTGCCAAGAAAGGGTTTGAATACCTCTGTTGGTTCATTTTGGTATTCTCAACCAATTCATTTGCTTTCTTGAAACTTTCATAAATGGAATTTTAGATTAGTATTGTTTATGAGAAGAGAGATAGGAAGAATAAAGACTCTACATATGTATATGCATAATATTTGCACTGAACGTCTGTGTCTATCTTGGGCAATGTATGTGAATTAGCTGCTCTGCTCTGGTAAGAGAGTGATCACGTAGGGCTCAGTTGGACAGAAATTATCACACAATTAGTCTGAAATATTGACAACTGCCAATGTTTTTTCAGCAATCCTTAAGGTTACGTTAGTTACATGGAGTTAATAGGGAATAATTTTGGAAAAATATATTGGAAAAAAAAAATGGCTATGTTTGATTAGGAAATTGTATCCTATCCAAAAATGAGGCTGAGACTGTTATCAGAGCGAGGCCTAGTTTCAACATTTTGTGAATTCTGATATACAAAAGCTTAATTTGTACAGAGGAACTTGCATACAATCCTCTTTAAACTTCTGCTTAATTTTTCTTACAAGAAAAGACCATCTATTCAGGTTTTTCAGATAGTGCCTTTCTTACATGCTTTATCCTCTCCCTGATGTGTGTCTCTCCTCAGTAAAAACCACAAAGCAAACAGAGTAGCTTTCAAAATGCATGCCCTCCTAAGCACTTTCCTAGTAATTTTGCTGAGCTTAAATGTCTTCACTGTGTGTGAGAAAGTAAATATACATGTAACAAAGAGTTCTTCCTTCTCTGGGCAAGAATGTTATGTAACAGAGGAAATATTACTCTTGGCATGATAATTAAAAAGAAATAATGTATTTGAATAGTACTAGCCCACAATATGTGGAGCTTACAGCTGGCAAGCCATATAACTTTATTCTATGATGATTTTTTTTCCACTACACTAGGAGTTATATGGGTGATATGTTAGGAGCCTTTGGCTTTTGTTAGTTTTTGTAGTAACGGTAATATAACTGGAACCATAAAATTTTATTTTACATACTAATTTTACAGAAGTCATTTTCTTCTCATTTCAACTGTACAGCATTGAATGGATTCCATACATACTGAATCCAGAACTGCTTCATTTTCATAATTTTTTCTATGGGATTTCTTCGAACAGCCCCAGAATATTAGAGGTTATATATTTATGGGTTCTGTCTTTCCTCCTACTGCTTTCTCATTCTTGTGCTGTGCTAAAGCTTCTGCAGACTGGGCTCCTGCTCTCCTCCCAGCTCATCTCCAGACAGTGTGATCCCGCCCTGAGATATGATTCTGAAGCATCCACTACTTTTAGGGGTAATTTGCACTTTTATTAAAGGTCCATAGCCAAATGCACCTGTGGCACTCTGCAGGTCAAGCGCAGTGTCTTGGGGATGATGTGAAGCTCTGGTGAAGCCAAATGGTACTTTTTTTCCTCTGGAATACAAGGATCTCAACATCAAGTGACAGGTAAGCACCAATATTTTGCTTTGAACAGCTATATTCTCTGAGTGCACAGTCAGTACTGAGGACCTTATGCTGGGGATTCTGTTGAGAAGATAGTATCATAGTATCGTAGTATCATAGAATCATAGAATCATTAAGGTTGGACAGACCAGTAAGATCATCTAGTCCAACCATCACCCCATGCCTGTGACTGTTCTAGACTATGTCACTCGGTGCAATATCTACCCTTTTCTTGATCACCTACAAGGATGGTGACTCCACCACCTTCCTGGTCAGCCTGTCCCAATGCCTCACCACTCTTTCTCAGAAGAATATTTTTCTAATATCCAACCTGAACCTCCCCTAGCACAACTTAAGGTCATTACTTCTCGTCTTGTCGCTACTCACCTGGGAAAAGGTGAGCTACAACCTCCTTTCAGGCATTTGTAGAGAGTGATAAGGTCTTCCCTGAGCCACCTCCAGACTGAACAATCCCAGTTCAGTTAGTTGCTCCTCATGAGACTTGTGGTCCAGACCCTTCACATCTTTGTTGCCCTTCTCTGGGTGCCCTCCAGGCCCTCATTGTCTTTCCAACCCAAGCCATTCTATGATTCTATGATTCTTATAGTGAGGGGCCCCAAACTGAACACCGTACTTGAGGTGCAACCTCACCAGTGCAGTGTACAGAGAGAGAATCACCTCCCTAGTCCTGCAGAAAGAGCCAAGGATGTCCTGGCCTCTGTCTTTTTTCCCTACATTGTGTTCTCATGTCCCTCCTGTGTAGGCATAATGACAGTATCCCACCAAGAAAACACATCCAAGAGAAAGGGGAGGAAAAAAACATCAAATCTATTAATTTCAGTCCTTAAACTAGCTATCAGATGCTATATGCCATCTGTAGCTGTATGGTAAATCATGGGAAACAACAGCTTTTTAGTGGCATTCAGACCTCACATGCTTCTGAAGAAGTGTCAAGGCAGAGTCCCAGCAGCAGGAGGGACCTGTATCTCCTACCTGTTAGAAAGACAAAGGCTCCTCCTGCATTATACTGTCATTATATCTTCCTCTAACATACCTTATTGCAACCACTCTAAAAGAGGAAGGCTGACATAATGTCTTACTGATGGGATAAAAATCTCAATCCAGACCTCATGTTAAGGGTATTCCTGTGTGCATTTGCTGGTAGAGGCACCATTTTTGAGATTGCAGTGTGTTTGAGAGGGTTTGCTTTTGACATCGTGTCGGCCAGAGCCCGTGGAGCCCAGTTGTGCACTCAAGAACACGTTGGGAAACCACAAGACACAGTTGTGCTGTGTGGCAATAATCTGCAGGGAGCCCGGATAGCTGTAACGTTACATCGCTGCTCGTTCTGTGTCTAGCTTCGCATTAACTCTTCAGTTTGCTTACTTTGGCTTCCCTGACTGTGAAATACATGCACGCAGGATCACATTGACACAGGAGAAAGCCAGCTGCCGCGGTCGGCTCCTCTGAGTGCCAGCACTGCTCCCGTGAGGCACGGCCTGGTTGGGGTGGATGCCACCGCTCTGCTCACAGCCCACGCTGGGCCTCGCGGTAATGCGTGAGGGATTTTCACCCAAGTAAAATTTACTATTAAATTTGCAAGGACTGCTTTTAACTGTTATCAAATGCCAAACAGTTTTGAAAGGAGCTCTCTGTCTACCACTCCTGCCTTTGCTTTGCCAGCCCCGCTAAGTACAGGGCAGATGGCTTTTAACCCCTTTTTACAGTTTTCTGCTCTCAGATCTCCTAATCCAGTAGTCTTGCCATTTTCACCAGGCTTGGGATATTCCATTCCCATTTTCTCTAGTGCTTCGCGACTTTGATCATTCAGATTTAAAGGGACTGGTTCAAAAACATAGATGCTGGAGCATCCCGAACCTCCCTTGGGGCAGGGATTGCCATCTCCTCTCCCCACAAATCAGGTCAGTGCTCACAGCACTGAAGCCCTGTTTCCTCCCCCGTGCACAATGTGGTCACAAAGCATGGTCTCTTGGGACCAAGAGATGCAAAATGTTTTCACAGCCCTGAGAACTGAGATCCCCATGAATTTATGGGCATGGAGGAAACTGAGTATTTTTTGCTAAATCTTGTCTTTGTTAGTATTTACTGATGCTTTTATGGAAGCATATCTGCTTTAAATACATGATATTTCTTTCTGGTTTCAGCTCGTAGAATCAGGCATAACAATGTTTGGAAAAAAAAAGACTGTTATTTGAAATCTGGTTTTTTTGAATGGCTAAATCAAAAGTAAATAAAGTTTAAAAAAGAAAACCAACACATATCTTTCCATAGTGAAACCAGCAAACCCCAGATTTACACTGTCTGTGACTTCCAAATTAGAGTGAAGAGACATGCAAATGTTAACGGCAGAAAAAAAGAGACACAGTGTCTGACACAGAATATAGCAGATGCCATCCTATCTAATTTGCACCATCAACTTGACTCATAAAATGAGAACTGGCCTTGGAGCAAGGTAAACTGCAGAAATAGATGCAGTTTAGAGAAGAAAAAATAAAAAAATCAGAGCAGCTATGTAGCTACATATACTAGAAAATATTTGGTTTGGCTGGAGTGCCAGTTTAATGTTTAAGCATTTCTTGCTTGTTTCAAGGTGGTTTATGCATCATTAATAAGGACTGAACTATAGTTAACTCAGTCACACAGTAGTTGCTCCCAGGATCTCAGTATCTTGAACTATGGTAACTGAATGAGTCAGAATAAATATACGATATTTATCATTCGTACTTAAAGTGAATAATGCCACATTGTCAAATCTCAATTAGCCATGGCTGCTTATTTGGTCTAAGGATTATCTTCACCATGGACCCTAAGCACTTGAACCTGGCAGATTTCTTAGCAGAGATAAAGCATTGAGTAAACAGGGCTCGCCTGCCCCTGAGGCCAGCTCTGCACTGGCATCCCACTCCTCACTGCAGCACCTCTGAGACTTCTGGCCCACATGAAACCAGCTGCCTCAGACCCCTGGCTACATCAGCATCCCCCACTGTGTCCCTGAGCCCGCAGGGATTTCAGCACTGCTGTGGTGGGGACCAGTTCACAGCTTGCTCTTGTGGAGCATCTTGTCAGCCCCTTCACTGCCCCCACATCCCAGCAAGGTTTTGATTTTAGCCCCAGTGAATTGGTTTTGGGAGTATTGGTATATCCAGGTCCGGTTAGCCCCAGCTCCTGGCAGAGATACTATCTTTGTAATTTTTGCAATATTGGGTTAGATTCTTGTCAGTCTTATTCTTGATTTTCTGCCTATCCCTTATGGAAATCCAGTTAAGGACAAAATAATGATTTGCAATTATTGTTTTATTATGAGAGAAAGAAATAATTTGGCTCATGAATTAACCTGTCAGGTTAATTACCAGACAGGTGACTATCATCCTTGTCGTGAGTGCCTTTTTGGTAAGGATGACAGTGCCAAGGCAAGGGTAGATGAGCCTGTTCAGGTGATGCATAAATAAGTTCATAGCCCTCTTGGGGGGCATTATGCTGTGTTTGGATATGGCCCAACCTCCTGGTACTCACAGGGCAGTGAGCAGGAAGTAGGAAAGCTTGCGTATAAAAGATGTGTGAAGACATATTTGAAGTTCCTGGCATAGCATAGGGGAGACAAAAGATCTTATCTTGTAAATAGAAACCTGAATCAGAAGTTCAAAATGGCTTCTATGAATAATGTAAAACCAATCCCACAGTCAATATTTTACTCCAGATGATGCAGATGACTTAAGACCGATTTTAAATAACAACGAAGACAAAACAAAAAAAAAAAAAAAACACACTTTAAAAAGCCCTTTCTAGAATTCTGTAGATGGATTTAATACCAAATGATGTTCCTGCAAAGAGAAGGATTTAAGCAGGCTCAGTTCTGATGTCTCTGTTTCCAGCTCTGATAATATCTTATGGAGTCTTGCAAGAGAAACTATAAATGTGAATACAGAAAAAGTGAGCATTTTTTTACACAGGCAGACCTTTGCCTCCAGCATAATAATCTCAGTCTGTTTTTTTTTTTTTGTTTTAGGTTTTTTCTGTTTGTTTTTTTGTTGTTTGTTTTGTTTTGTTTTGTTTTTGAGATAAAGTCTGTATCAGTAGCAGACCAATGGCTGGAATTTCTCTTTGCAAAAGAACCCTCGTAAATGCTGTTTCTCTTAAGGCGAGTCAAGTGTTCATCACTTCCAGTGAAAACTTCAGCAACTATATCATACAAACAACAAACCACGGCCATTTGTGTCTTTCAAACCCTTACACAAAGGCCACATTACATCATATTTTGAAAACTGCTATAAGGCTACTTAGACTGAAGACTGAACATAAGACTGAACATAAATCCAATTGAATTAAATGGAAGTTAGGATTCTAAGGTTTTGTGTTTTTTTTTTTAATTAATTATTATTAATTTTAATATGAGTTTCTTAGTAATTTTAAAATTTATTCAACTTTTTCTCTAGCTAAATGTGTATTATATATATATGCAAGCAATCATATTCCTCAAAGAACATGATGTGTGAAAACATATCCACTAAAATTCTGTTAAAAGTAAGTCAAAAACACAATTCCAGTATGTATAATATATAAATACATCTTACAGTACTTTCAGAAGATGATTTTAAACCAGCACTGAACCATAATCTACACAAAAAAATAAAGAAGATGTAAATATTAATTCTGTTTGATCTGGATCTTTCCAATTTGCTTGTTTGAGTATGCTAAGCTCAATATAAAGAGTTTTAGGATATTCTTTGCCTTTTCCTATGACAAGTAACATAAAAAATAAAAGATTTCCCCATATAACAGTAGCTGCTGGTGTCCTGTGTCAGGGTATTAACCTTTTTAACCCTGTCAGTTGAGTGGGGCCAGGAAATATAGGCTAGTCTTTTACTGCTCTTCTGTGTGTCACAACTTTATTACACATCACATTTTTACTCTTCTGAAGTGTCTTTAATACTAAAAAAAATAGTCTTGTAAAGAGAATGCAGCGTTACATGGCTGAAAAGGTATGTAGGACTGAATACCATATATTTTATCAAAGAGTGTCCTTCATCCAAAGTGCATTATTGTTGCTCTGTAAAATCTTAACATCAAAGAAAGTCTCAAAGCTCTGTTTCATATTTTGTAAAGGTGATCTCTGAGCATTTCTAGTGAAACTATTCAATAGTTTGCTCTATATCATCTTGCTGATGACAGGAAAGCTGTCTCATACCTTTAGTGGTGTCTATACAAAATTGGCTTGTCTTTTAAGTTAGTATAAAACCTTATATAGTTGATTAGCAATAAATATTTCAGTTGCTATTAAAGAAATATCGGTTCCTACAGGCAATAATGCTGTCCATTGCTCATACGTACAGTACTGTTCTCTTCTTAGAGAGCTTTTGTACCTCTTCCATTTAGAATAATAATGAGAATTGTATGAGCACTTAAAATCTCTTCCATTAAGATGGCATTATATTACAAGGAGAATCAAAGACACTCTTTAATTAATAGAAAAGCTTTGCTATACCAATTAATTATGAATTAAAGAAGATTTGCACTTTATCTTCAGTAATGCAGATAACGGCCCCTGGTAGAGGAATGCTATCTTCCAGTAAATATCATTTTGATAAACAGGTAGCCACTTTGGGCATTGCAAGACAAGCTGTATCTGATTCTCTTCTCATTCCTGGGGTCATATGCAGTAGCCTAGCTTCTTGCTCCTCACCCTTATGTCCATTCCTTCCAGACTGTCACCCATAATTTGCCATTCATATTTGCACAGAAGGTTCACCTCCAAGCACAACTTCTGGCAACCAGGGCAGCAAGTGTGTAAAATGGGTGGAAGAGTCCCCAGATCGTCGGTTACCCACCTGCCAGTAGCAGGCACATTGCAGGAACATGAGCTACTTCTCCTGTGTGTGTCCTTGGAGCCAGAAGCATGCAAAATCTGATGCGAAATTTATGCCTTCTGGGGAGGAACCCGCCTGGCCCTGCAGGGCAGCAGATGGACTCCCATCACATCCCAGGTCACAACACAGCCACTACTACCTTGAACGCCTCCAAGTTCTTGCTTTTCTCCTTCTGCATCTGTGTTTCATTTGGTTCGTACCTCAGCAGCCTCCTTTGATTGAACTTCTAGCCATCAAGCAGCATAATATCACACAGATAACAAGAGAAAACTCTTGACATTTATTTCCCATAACTCTGTCATCCTCCACAGCAGGGCGCCACTTTGGGCAAACAAATATGATCCAGAGAATGTTGCAACGAGACTTCATTGCAATGACACTTCATTGCAACTAGATGGAATTTGGCCCCCAACATTTCGGTCCTTTAGAAACAGCAGTAATGCTCCCTGTCAGGAGATTTTTGTGCTGCAGTGGGATTTCAGCTTGTTCCCAATCCTTCTGGACACCTTCAGCTGCTTTTGGTAGCCAGCATTTTGGGAGATGGATTTTAAGGGGATGAATTCAATCAGGAGATAAGTAAGAAATGAGTTGAGGGGAAGTCTTCCCATTTGGTGAGATAATGCTACACTACAATAATCTGGAAATAGATGGACTGAATGGTCTTTTACTTGACTGCTTTATAAGTGGAGTAGACAAAATAAAGGAGAATATATTTTAAAGAATAATCCTATCTCAGACTTTTCATCTGAAAGTAGTTGGAGCTGATCACAATTCAGTTTCCATTTCCAGCATTAAAAATGTTCCCTTCTTAACAAACATTAACTTGTTCTGACTGGGACTAATGAGGCATTTTTGGAATTTGATGCAGAATCAAAATTGTGGGTAAAAGAATATTTTCCCAGCATTTATACTGCAGAATTATAAAGGTGTTCTCAATTTGTAGACACACCATTTTGTAACATATTTGTTGTTATAAAATAGTTTCGTTCCTCAACAGTTTGCGTCAGTCACAGCAGTTACATGGTAAAATAATAATCATATGACCTGTTCATTTTTAATTAAGGAGAACTGCTCATCTGATTAAAATGATCTTCTCTTCATCTGCAGGGAGTGTATCTTAACCACTCCTGACAGCACTTTATAGCACCAGAAGGAGCTCTGTACTGACTGGGATGTCTGCATGGTCCAGAGCAGAGTGATGCTGAGAGGTTAATTAGAGGTCCTGAACTCAACAGAGCTGTGCTGGAAAAGATAGAGAGTGCTAAATGTGGCACAAGATAATGGATTTGCTCCACTTTATCATCTTTTGTAGTAGCCTAAAGACTCCTGAAGAGACTAGTGGAATTCAGGTTCACGTCTCTCTTTTCATTCTTGACATTTGTGTAACATATTTCACACTAAGGAGCTAAGGAGGTGCAAGCTATTGCAATTATTTTCGGTCAAGTTAGCATCGGTACCCTTGCACTCTGTGTACTTCTGCTGACCTGCCAGAAACTAAAAACTGAGCAACATTTTGTTATACAAATCTCTGTCTGAAAATTTGAGGTTATAAATTAAACTTCAGAAAAATCTGGGGTTAAAAATATCCCAGTGAAAATGTGTTCCTTTCAAAATATATTTCTTGATAAATTTTCACCCAAACTTATGCAACTTTTTTGAACAAGATTATGGAGAAAGAATATTTGACTAAAATCTGCCAAACATCTTCATATTATATATGTGCGTATATATATACACAAATACATTTTTAGACCATATATACCTGGTCTATCCCCATATATAGATATGGATATATATATAAAAATTTATTCAGGTATAGATCTATATAGATATACATATCTATGGAGATACATATGGAGATAGACCGTGTATATCTGATCTAAATTAATTGTAAATTGAGATGCAGTTTAACTGAAATTTCTGTCCTAAGGAGTACTCTGTATTAATTTGGTGGGAAGAACAATTTGTAACTCTTCTTCTTTACTGTATCTCAGAGCTTATTTACTCACGGAATACACTTTAAACCTTCATTTTATGCCTTACTTTCCATTGTATTTACTCTATACCTTCTATATAAGTATACATTGTCCTGTTTTTAGAATGGTGATCGATTTTTCCCAGGACAAAAATGGTATTTCCTGTTATGCATTCAAAGCTGATTTTTTTTTCTTCAGTTCAGACTTTCATTTTTAAACTAAGTGGATATTTTGGTAAGGGTAATTAAAATTGCAGGACATCTGGTTCCAGCAGTCTGTTGGGATACATTTCATGCAATGCACTCCCCTGCTTTGCCTGGTCCTGCCTTTCCCTACCTCTCCTTCCCTATTGCCTTTTTACAGCACAAGGAATACGATTATAGCAAACATCACATATGACTTTTTTTCTATTTCTTTTCCCCTTTTTGGCATGTTTTTCTCATTTCTAATGTTAGTCTATATTCAGTTCATTCTTATAGCTGGAACAAGTAAGAATTCAGGTCTTGTCTTTGGAATTTGTCTATACGTAATTAAATGCAATCGACTTCCATTAATAAAGTTTTGGTCACTTAGTTCAAAATGCTGAAATAACATAACCTGTTTTAGGGTTTTTGGTTTTTCTCCGAGATGCTAATATGGTGTTCATTATCAAAGGACAAAGGGCACTTTGAATAGTAATAAGGACTTTCTGGTTTTAAATTCCATTACTTGCATTAAAGCCACTTACTGCCACTAAGAAAAATGAGTATAACTTCGTGCAGTTTGTGGCAAATAAGCAGTCTTTTGAAATCTTATAGCAGAATGTTTCACTTAATAGTCTTCTACTTGAAAGTACCATTTCACACCAATGGTTGCAAGTGCATTCTGCGTTTTTGTTTAAGTCTGACATCCACGAAAAGACAACCGAGATCTGTTTCTTATTGTGCATTAAAGAGGATTCTTTGGAAATTGCTGAATAACTTTTAGCAATATGTTCTGTATCATTTTTACTGACGACAAGAGAGATGTCATCTCTGGTGCATCTGTATAAAGTATCCTCTTGGATGACTTCTGTACATTGCAATCTGCTCCATTTCTTCAAACAGGAAGCTGTTTCAAAAACGCTGCTAATTGCCAAATCCCAAAAAAATTCACTCATTTGCAAGTAACAAAAATAGCGCATGCAGTGTAACAACTGTTCCATTAAAAAGAAAAAAAAAAGGAGAAAACTCCCTTGCACCTAATCTAAAAGCAGGGCTATTTTTTCAAGTGATATGCTGTACTGTTTCGACCATTTGGGTCTTTGCCTCAGTGTGTTTAATAAGCACAGCTGTATCAAGTTGGTTTGTCTTCCAGGAAAGGTCAGGACAGCTTATCAGACCCGGAGACAGACTTTTATTATATTTTGGTGTTTAGATTCGTTTTATTCTGTTTATCACTTTTGTACTTGGAAAAAGAAAGGGTTCCTTTCCAAATAAATCCCATTCGAATCTTGATGTGGGCTACCTCTCCCGATGGCAGGTGATGACATCTCAGCAAGCTTCCTCTGCAGGACCCAGCAAATCCAATGAGCAGTCCTGCCCTGGCTGTACTGTCTTAGCCCCATGGGTGCTTGGTGCAGGCACCAGGGGCAGCCTGAGAACACACTGAGCACCTGCCCCATGGACATAGCTCCATGCACAGCACTTGCAGGACCAGGCTGGAGGTTTCAGCCTGGTCTCTCTCACAGAGAAAAACGCATCTGCCACAGGCTGCCCAGAGAGGTGGTGGAAGCCCCATCTCTGGAGACATTCAAGGTCAGGCTGGTCCCAGCTCTGAGCAACCTGATTGAGTTGTTCATTGCAGGGGAGTTGGACTAGATGACCCTCAAGGCTCTCTTCCAACTTAAGAAATTCTATGATTCTATGAAAACATATCTTGATAGCGCTTAATTAAGACAAAACCTAAAATTAATGAATGCTGCAGCTGCCTCCTGGTACACTTAGTGTAGGGTCTCTATTACAAAAAAAAAGTGGGAATCACTCTGCAAAACAAAACGGAATTGTTTCTGAATAGTACAAATTTCTTGTAGATATTCCCCCTTTTCAAAAACAAAAGTGCAAAGGAATGGAGCAGGAGGGGACAATGGACAAGCAAGGTACACCTGCAAGCATGGGCTGCTGCAGCTGTGTCTCATCCCAGGCTTCTGGCGAGATGGGCTCAGCAGCTCACACAGGTTTTAAATAATGAAGGGGCAGGTGTATGGTGGGTGGAGGTACGAAGTAACCTGCCATGGCCAGGGAAATGTTCTATACCAAAAATGAAGCAATTTTCACATTTTGCCCAGCAGTGTTAGCCAGTGATCCTAAGTAAACATATGTGTGTTGTTTTAATGCCTTTAAATATCTGGACTGCCCATTACATGGTACATCAATGGAGACCCTTTCTTTCTAAATCCACAAGGCTCATTTTTAGCATATCCCTATTACATCTAAGTGGGGCTGTTCCTGGAAGCCTCTCTTACTCTACACTTAAACGACCCTCTTTTCACCGCAGCTGTGGTTTGGGCTCATGCCACAAAACTTCATCCCTGGGAAAGTTGCACAGGATTTGTCGCATTACTGTAACTGCAGTTTGGTAATTAGTATTCCTAGACTGGGTGTTTTTCTAAAACCCTGAGGATTTTGATTTAGCATATTGTGTCAGGTCATTATAAATACAGTGAGTCAGCATTGGTCTTCAAACCTGGATCGAAACCTACCCATAACTTGGCGATGTTATACTCAGCGATTTTGTGATCCCCTCACTGCCACCTGCTGCAGATTGCCAAGAAATGGGTAACATTTATTTGTGAAACCTTCCTGAAAAGAGCTAACATCGTTTAATGAGATGTGAAGAACCTTACTCTTATTACTGCCTTTATGGCTTATTCCTCCCCTCTTTCTTCCAAAATAAAATGTAAATGCTAGGAAATGTTACCATTTAAAACTATGAAGTTGGGCTCTTTTCACTATATGCATATACCTTTTTTTTTAACAATGTCTGTTCACACATCAAACTGACTTAACACTGTGATGTCATCAGGAACATTTCTTTTCCTGTCATCAGGAACATTTCTTTTCCTGACTGCCAATCATTAATTGCTTTTCCTGTATATCTCCATAAACATTACAGATAGATATATTAGTATATAATATTCTTGTGTTTTATGTTTGTATAAACTTACTGCTAATACTGTGTTCCTCCAATAGAGATGTCCATAAATCTAGACCTCCAGAGATACTTTATAATGACTTAAACATTACACCAAACAAGAGATTCCAAGGGGACATGATCAGGATGTAATAATGGGCCAATGTCAAAAAGGATTTATGATTATTATTCATATGACTCAACCATATGCTCCAGCTACTGCTGTAGTCTTGCTAGTCTTGGTTTGACATCTGTAGTGATAATGAGTAAAATTGCATTACGCCACAGAAAAAAATCAAGACACTTAAAAAATAACTAGTAGGCTGCCAGGAGAAACATTGACCTCCTCTGTGGGGTCAAGAGATGGTTTTAAAATATGCTGGATGCTCCTGACAAAGTTGAAGCACTCCGAGGATCTGGCAACCAGCTGTTCTAGCTTTATTAGAGAAGAACTTAAGTATAATTGAATTCCTAAACCATATGTATGTATCACTGCAGTTGAATAGCATACACGATCCTATCAAGTTGACTTTAAAAAAGGGAAGTTACCTATTTTCTTTTATATAGTAGGACAACTGGTAGCTGTTCTAAATAATTCGAGGTTGGGGAAGGTTCATAACTAATGGGTATTCTCTAAGCAGTCGTACTATCTGTCTGTCTTTCCTGGTTAAGCATTAAGCTTCCAAGTGACTACGATGAAAAGACATTTCTGTTTTCTCCCTCTAACAGTCTTTTGTCTGTATAGTCTCCTACAGAGCAATACTCAGCTTTGCCAGCAACAGGACCTGACACCTGCTGGGAAAAACCAGCTCATCTATGCCATTTCCAGGCTCCATCATCCTGTGGGAGATTAGAAAGGAGGCAAATACTTTCTGGACCAATATGAAGACACCGAGAACTCCTTCCTTCTTCTGAAGGAACATGCAGTGTTGTGCAAGTTTAATTTCCGACTGTAGACTTCCTTAGTTTCTGTCACAGTCCATTAACATTCCATTTCTGACTGCAGCACTTAGGTGGGAGGTGAAAACTTTTGTTTCTCACGGAGAAAGTGAAAACTGAGGTTAAACGGTCTGATGTCAGCCCTGCTAATCCTGCATTGGTGGTTAGTAGAAGGGCAGCAGGCAAAAGTCAAAGGAGCTCATGCATAAAGTGGGCTAAGTCACAAACCACCAAAGCTGCTATAAAATCGTGGCCAAACATAGCAGCAAAGGACAAATATTTGGGTAGTGTCAGTCAGTCAACTAATGTATGTATCAGTATATTAGTGAGGAAATCCCCAGAACCTCTGTGGGAGGTTGTCCTTTTGATCTGCCACCACCTGCCAGGCTGCTGGCATCGCTGCTGCAGCCACCAGGCAGGCACGAGCAGTTCCTTTGGGACCTGAACAAGTTGCTCCTTAAGGCAAATATCCACTTCATTAATTCAAAGGCACGCTGGGCATCTGGCAGCAGGTGAGGACCAAAAAATACAGGGAACCAGACTAGATGAGTACATCAAATGTTTATTGGTGGGGAGGCAAGCTTGTCTGCCTGCTCGTACAAGATTCCGGTGCCTCTCCTCATCCTCTTGAGTTCCTTGGCCAAAAGACACATTCGACGTCTGCAAAGCCTGCAGCCTTGGCTTGCAGGAACACAAGTGCTGGTAGACTCAAGGTGTTGTTTTAAGTACCTGACATCCTCCATCTATCTTCCTTATTTTTAATTATTTCTGCTCTGTAGAGTGACCTAATCAAATAAGCTCCCGTTAGATGTCAAGGTTCTTTCTTTGCTTTAATCTCTTCACATTTCTATATAATTTCTTTTCCTCTGGATCTATCAAAGTATTTTCTTTAACAGGCACATCAACGAAAAACAAAGTCTGCATTCTTGAATTCTAAGTCACACATAAACCTTAAAAATACTGTTTGCTTGGTGTTGACAGAAGCAGTCGTCTGCCCTAATTTGCCTTCATTGTATGTTTTTATTAGAGCTGTGAGAGCGTGCATAAACTCACCAGGGGAACATGCATGCTACAGGGCTCTTTTCTTAAACCCTCTCATCTCTAATAAGAACACACTGGCAAAAGCACTGCCCTGTATTGGGACAGTAATGCCTCTGAAAGAAGCTGTTCTTTCAGTATCAGAAAAATTATCTCAGAGAATATTCACTCCCTTAAAGACATCTCAACAGGCATGAAGAAATGGCCTTTGAGAAGCAGTCTCAAGGAACTGTCCCTCTTCATTGGCATTTTTCTGGCCTGTCTAACCAAAGAGCTTAGTAATGCTTTACCACTAACTCAGGTGACAAGCCTGGTATCTCAAATCTAACTCAGTTATTTTTCAGGTGTATATGGGGAATGATTGATGTCATTCACTAATGAGTCTTCAATAGTAACTAATGTTTATAAGTTCACATTTTCTAAACAGGATTTCCAGATTTACTGAGAAGTTTTTGATGTTCTGCTTATTGACCAATGTTAAATGTGGATATATACAGTTGCATAAAAATAAAAGACAGACAATATGAGCTCAGTGGTAACAGAATTATCCTTGTGGCTGATTGGGGTGCTTCACATTTTACTTGTAGAAATCACTTAGATTAGAGAAAGGTGTTATTTGATCTTTCATTTTTTTTCCACAGATGCTGCCAAATAGTTTTCTAAATCAGTCCCAAATGTGGCCTGGTCTCCATGTTGAATATAGTGGTGGTTTTGTTCCTTCTTGCTACTATTCCTTCTCCCTCCACATTTCCTCCCAGACTTTGAGGCAAGAACACCAAGCCCCAGAATATCACATACATTAGACAAAACAAAGTTCTAAAGTGTGCTAGATGTAATAACCTGCAATGTCTCCCTGTCATCCCAAATTACTGGAACGTGCTGCGTTTCAGCCCTGCCACCTACGTGCCTGCCTGCTGCAGAATGGTGCCTGCTCCTCATCAACCAGGATGGTGCAGGGTCCACTGTCAGCTCCCCCTTGCTGAACTGTGCTCGCACTGCTTTCTGCTTGCCTCTGATTCTATGGGCACACAGTGCTTAGGCTGGTCCCCTGGAGCTTTTCACATGTGGCTCCTCAGAATTGTTCTGGGGTTTGCTGATTGTCCCCAGTAGAACTGGGGAGATTTATCACAGCCAGCAAGCAAGTCAGGCACGTGAGTTTCCCCAGCACCTGGCACATGCCTTCAGCAGTTGCATAAACCAGCCTCTCTGGCTGCACAAAGTGGCAAGGCTGCACATACGGGAGCTGTGCTTTTTCTTAAAAAGTAAAATAATCTATGACATGGTAGGCAGTACATTTCTCAAGTGATCCTGTGTCTCTATCATGGAGACACGTATCTTTGGTGATGTCACTAATTGCTTGCTTTCTCAATGAAGTTCATTATAATTTATAATGCTATTTGGCAGCATCTGTGGAAAAAAAATGAAAGATCAAATAACACCTTTCTCTAATCTAAGTGATTTCTACAAGTAAAACTATACTTCCTGGGTGTTGAGAAACCACTGCAAGCCACGGTGAGTGGGCTGTGTAGACAAAAACTGCACGCTCTGGGTTGCACTCTCAGGTGGCTGAGCTTTAAGGCTTAATGTGCTGTGTTAGCTTGATGTTCTTATAGTCCTAAATACATAGTCCTAAAGTACACTATGTCCACTGAAACAGTTTATGTCTTAAGTCTGAAAATTCATCTCAGCTAGACAGAAGCAGGTTAGAAAACCTCATCAAACCCTGTAGCAAGAGCTATCAGCCAAGAGATCACAAGCACTTGAAGGCAATAAACACTTCCATTGACTCAGATGAGTTCAGATTATGTTTTCCTGAGCAGCACAGTGAGGGAATCCACAACAACCACTTCATGGCAGTTCAGTGTGCCTTGAAGAGTGTTGAGGCTACACAGTGACCCATCTGCTTTCTTTCCTGGTGTACTTATTGGCATAGTTGAACGAGAAAGGTGTAAAACTGATATTTCAGGTAAATTAATAGTAACATGGCACAAAGTGGTAAAATAGATGTTTTCTCATAAATCACTGAACCATGACTTAGTCTAGATATTTCTCTCTTCTTGCCACTGTAAATAGTTGCCATATTCAGCAGAGAACCAAGGCCCCAAAGAGCTCTGAGACTGCATATATTCTTGCATGCAATAATTTTAATCACTGGTAGGGACTTTGTGCTCTGTGTTACTTCCTGTTGCCATATGTATAGCCCTTTTTGTTCGTTTCTCTAGCAAAATGAATGCTGAAATGGAGTTTGGATATTTTGCAGAGTGCTGTTTGCTCGTGACTCCATGTACTTTTTCTTCTATTTACCTGAAAAAGAAAACAGCAAGCACTGCAGAACCTGGTGTGCATGGCCTGGCACTGTGACAGTGAAAACCCCACCCATCCCACGGATTACATTTTTTGTACAGCACTTTCTTGAAGCGTGGGTATAAGCATTTGTAGAAAACATTGTGAGAAGAGCTCAAAGGGATTGGAAAGGCTTGTTTGGGTTTTATTTGGTTTGCACAATGTAGTTTTTGCTTGCAGCGACACTATTTAATGATGATCATGGCAGAAATAATTCCTAGTGTCAAACAGATTCTTGCTATTGAAGTCCTGTTTAATCTTGCACTTATTTTCAAACCCTTTTTTATAAAGACTATCAGAGGAGCACTGATTACTCAAGAGAACAACTGGAAAGGCAAAGCCCAGGGCATCACATTCAGCTCTATTCCACTTTCAGGTGTGAGTTGGCTAACGTGACTAAGGAACATAAGGAACACGTGCTATCCTCTACCCATGTGTACTCAAAGTAAGGTACAGGCAGTTCTAAGAGGATGACCATTTTTGAACACACGCCTACTTCACTTCTTTGGGCCTGTATAGAGGTAATGCATCTAAAGGAGTAATATCAATGAAAAGAGTTGGATGAATCAGACTAGAAAGTCATATTGTGTCCATTAGGACAGTGTGAACACAGAGAAGCAAGGTGGTTGCAGAGATGGAAAATAGACATATAGCAGTTGGCACTATGGATAGATTAGTGAGCACAGATAAATAGAGGGATTAGGTTTAAGAAATAGGAAACACTTCTCTGTATGTGGTGAAAACACAGTATCTGAATGTGATGCAGTA
This sequence comes from Aquila spilogaster, assembly GCA_024606505.1. Lineage (NCBI taxonomy): Eukaryota > Metazoa > Chordata > Aves > Accipitriformes > Accipitridae > Aquila > Aquila spilogaster. Next base: position 11,974,119 of record JANHGO010000043.1, read on the forward strand.
GAGAATGGAGCGAGAAAGATCAATTCCCAAAAGTACTGAATTGCCAAATGGACAGAAGCTAATGTCCATTGGTACCATTGCTTCCTTTTGATGACATTTATATTCCGTACTGAAGGAGAGCCTGGGTCATTCTTCTGTTATAACAGAGTAGTTTGCTATTTAGATGGTACCCGGGAAGTAGGTAGGAAAAGCAAGATCTAACAGTTGCAATGGTTTGTGTAAAGAGATACTGTTGCATATTTTGCTATGCAGAAAGGATATCTGATAGCTAATCAGATCAGGGCTGTCCAAATGGAAAAGTAACACAACAAGCTGAGGGTTCTTCATCTTCAACCTCACTGATATCTTCTGCAGTACCTGTCTCTGATGCTGGAAAAGAGCCTTATCCACTGCCCAGGTAACTACTTGACATAAACGCTCTACAGACTAATAGTGAAAAGCTGCTTTTTCCTCACTGACCACAGTTCAGGTCACATTAGAAGAGCTGTGTGGATGAGGTATGTTGGGGCATAACAGGAGAAAAATCCATGCCAAGCCCTTTTATCAGACCCTCCGCAAGTGTAAAGCAGTGTGGCTTTCCTTATTCAGAAACCTGTGCTGACAGCAAGTCTGAAACAATACAGAAAAACCACCAACAAACCAAAATAATAGGCAGTGTTACAGCCTGATCTTCAGGATATTAACCAGCTCTAAGGTGCTTTGCTGGGCATGAAACTGTGTAGGAATGCTTGAGTGTTCTCAAAGGTGATGGAAAAAGAAATGTAAGTGTGTTTGCACACTGCTAACAAAGGTCTTTTGGAAGGCTGCAACCTGTATTTCTGCTCATCTACCAAAGATGTCAATCCAGGAGCACAGTGTCCAAAATCAACCCAGGGAAATTTCCTCCCAATAGTCACAGTGTGAGAATAATCACTGCCACCTTTGTATCATAGGGATTTCATATCTTTCAACAGACTTTTCTATCATCC
>JANHGO010000043.1:11975186-12137085 GCA_024606505.1 Aquila spilogaster
AGAAGTTAATAGCAACTCTGCATAAACACTTCTGAAAATCTACATCTTTAAAAATCTAAACAATTTTGAAAACCCATTTTTTCAGGAACTCAGCCATTCCAAACAGATTAGCCAGAAGATGCTATTATAAAATCCCCTGGGGAAAGATGCAGCTCCACGGGTCTATATATCTTAATTCTTTTGTTCCCTAGAGAAAAACACCTACTGGCTTACAGCTGTGACCCAGCTGAGATGTCAGGCTGTCTCCACTAGGTCCTGTCAGGTTACCTTTAAACTGAGAGCTCAGACACATTTAAAGATTTGCAACACAGATTTAAGGATTTACATTTTTACAATGCAGAGTAAAGACAACCGTTTCTCACTCCAGTTTCCCTTAGATATCATGTTTTATTGCTCAGAAATCTTGTTCATTCTGTATCTTTTGGAAAAGAAGTCTGATGCTCCATGATCAGAAAGCTATTGATTCCACCTGAAGTCTGCAAAAGATGACATCCTTTGCAGGTTGGAGTCTTAGACTGTTGGAGTCAAATCTAGGCCTTGATTTAGCAAGGTACCTGTTCGTGTATCTAATGTTGATTGCATGGCTTGATTCAGGGAATTCAACAGGAGTGTTCACATGCAGAAAACAAGGCATAAACTTTGCTTGCTGACATCAAGAAGACTTTTACTCATATAAATGCTTTTACATTAATTCTTACATGATTAAGTGGATTGGTAGAAATGTAATATGAGATTGACATTTCGAATACTGATATAGCATCCAGAAGCAATATGATTTCGTTGCGGTAAGTTCCTGAAAATGTGTGTGTTTTGCGTCCATTTCAGAAAAAGGGGGTAGGATGTGCAGATCACCTGCATGCTTGGAATGAACCGAAAGGCAAACAACAGATGAAGAAAACATGTGCTGCATGCCTGTCAGATAGCATCTTCTTATTGACTGTAAAATAAATTACTAGATAATAATATGTAGCTGGAGAGAGTGTCCTCTGGAATTTATTCAAAAAGAGAAATGGATTTCTCTACTGACTCTCTTAAGTAAAAATGTCCGTGAGTTACAGATAGCAGAAAACTATTTATAACCTGCTATAATAAGAACATTCCTTATGTAATTTCACATCCCGTTGTATCAGTTCATTACAGATTTCGTTTCGCATACTTTTTCCTGCCTGGTAACACAAAATAAAATATATGCATGACATCAGCATGTGTGCATTTGCAAAACCAGCTGCCAATAATCTAAATGTAAATATGTTTTTAAATGATCTCTGCTGTGGATCCTAGAGGAGGAATGAATAAATGAAATTTTCTTCAATTTTCCAAGACAACTAAATTTTTTTGAAGTTTTGTTTGTTTTTAAACAGAACATTGCAGCAATGAATTTGCTAGAAGTTAGGTCTTCAGACTTGCAAGGCTTTAAAAACTGTAGCTTTTGTGATGAAAAGAGTACACTGAGGTTATAGATTAGTCATTAGGGCCCAGTTCATTCTTTTTACCCTAGCAATTATGTTTCCTCTAAGCTGACCTGAAAGAACTGCAGGGCATTGAACTAGAATCCATTGATAAATCGTACTGAACAACTAGAATATCACTTGGTCCGGGGCCAGCACTGAACCACTTTTGCAGAAAAGCCTAGCGCAAGGTGTGCTCTGTAAGTGAGCACGTAAGAGGGATGGTCCAGGGATGCAGCAATAGCTGGTAAGAACAATCAAAGCAGATGTCTTTAGCCCTTCTGTCCCTGTCTTCCTGCCATATTCTTCATCATACTAACTTCTTTTAAATAAAAGGAAGCTAATTCAGAAATTTTCAGCACAGGTAGATGGATATGTTCTCATTCTCTTAGTGTAGGTGGGTGAAACCAGACTAATCAACTGCCTTTGGAGCTCATGCAAACCACAATGCATTATACTGTTGTTCAATAGAAACAATGCAGTGCTAGGTCTGAGAGGAACGTCAGACGAGGCTGGAAGAAAGGTTCACTGATACTAGGAAAACATAAGCCCACCTGAGGTTACGAGAAATGTATAATTTAAACCAGTAGTGTCTTGACTCTGTATTAAAAAATTTACAAGCTATTATCATTAGTATCCTGTATTTTTTTTTAAATTTGAAAACCAGTAATGTTTGTCAGATACTTTCATTTGACAGAATTGCCTGTAATGCTCTTAATTTCAATTTTTCTAAAGAAGTTTTTAATGTTTGAAATAAGCCTCTTGTGTTCCACTGATAATTCATGGATTAAATGACCCCAAAACAAATGATCGCTTGAAATGTTAACCAATATTTTCATGTTGTTTCAATACGCTTTCATGTGTTTCAGTGCAAAACACTGTGTGTGTTCCTACAGCTGTTATATTTGTATCAGTAAAATATAGATTTGAGATAGATGTGAACATAAATATGTTCGGTTTGTGGTTCTTTTATGTTAATTATGGAGACATATGCAATTTTAATTCATGTTTGCCTCGTGTATTCTTCACATATTAGCAATGTCTTTATGTTTAACCAAACCGTAAATGGTTTAAAATATGACTGTGTAGTCTTTTCAATTAGTTGTGGTTTTTTATATTAGGGCTTACTTTCCCTTTTTATTATGAGACCGTTTTTCCTTCTGATTAATTTTAAATAATCATTTGGAAGGAATCAAACACGCTGGGTTTTTTTTATTATTATTTATGTCTTTCCCAGCTGTAGGTATCCAGATGAAACTTGAATTTTTCCAGCGGAAATTTTGGACTGCAAGCAGACAGGTATATTTTAAATTAAAATTTTTTTTTGTCATTGAATCATAACAGCTTTCTAACTGTGCAGATGATGATCCACAATTTTTTTGTCACAAGCAAAACTATTGTAAAGAAACAATGTACTTGAAATTTATAATGGCTATCTTCTGATTTACATTCCAGCTCATCATTACAAAAAAGAGAATCCAGTGGTCAAACCCAGTTGCTTGATCCCATATTTATGGAAGCCAGTAGAAATATTACTAATTTTAGGCCCCTATGCATAAGGAGTTACTTTGCTGGCCTTACACTTGTTGATTTTCTCCCTCAGAAAAAGTGGAAACAGTAAACCAAACTGTGATATTTATTCGTTTTCAGTGATAGCAGAATTATGCCTTCTCACTTAGGACCTATCTTCTAACATTCAGTAACTGAAGTATCATATGAATTATTAACTAAACTAGATTACTGAGTCATGGTTAGCGTTCATAGTCTTTAACAAACTATACCTAAAATGTTCAGGATCTAGAATTTGTACTCATTAAAGAGGATAATCATGTACTTTGTAAAGATTAGGCTGCCATCCCTATTTTGAGAATAGATTGGAACTGTACTCTTTTAGAAAATAACCCATAAAATGCAGGCCCTACACAACCTCTATTGGAAAGTCATGTATTCTTGTCTACAAATGGTCTCCAAGCTTCTAACACATGGAGGAGATTATGGTGTTCAAAACAGTTGAAATTGTTACAGTGCGAATGCACCCTTTCTCTGCAGACAGGAACACAACAGGGTTGGTGAACAGATTTAAAAGTTTCTTAGTCATTTTTAGAAGAATTGTTGTCAGATAAAAATGTAATCAACTTCTTTATAATCGTGCTCATATGGATTTTTAAAATGTGATATTTTGTAATCATCAAATAAGAAATGAAAATATTTTATTGATTTTTTTATATCATTTCTAGTGTGCATCTCTTGATGGCAGATGTGCTATAAGTTGTGATGATGAAGTAAGTATTTAATAGATTTATTTTTTTTTCCATTTATACCTCTACTGCAATAGAACATAAAGTTGATGAATTTACTTTCAACATCTCATTATACATTATAATCTCCGGGTTTAATTTGGAATCACCTTCTAAATATTATACTATTTAGATAGTGAGACTTTTTTTATGACTGCTTACAAACATCCATTTCATTACAAGGTTGACACTGATACCTCAAATATGCATCGTAATAAATTGTGCTTTGTGAATCCAGTTTTGGAAATAATTTGAAGCTGTTCTAAGGCATTTTTTTACTACTTTATTGTTCATCTTAGAAGCTAATCTCTGATGTTCACACTAGAATTAGATATGAATTCAGAGTTGAATTTATGCAGAACTAATACATTAATAGCACTCCAGGAAAAAAAAAAAAAAAGATAAGTAACCTTAGTTTGGCTTAATGAACTCACTGAAGTAGCTTTTTATGTAGTTTAATTTGTTAGATAAAAGTACTATTTTTAATATCTTATGCATAGATTTTTGCAAAGCATTTGACATCATACCATCTGATGTTTTGGTTGAGCAACCAATGTATCACAAGTTAAATGAATTAAAAAGGGGTTAATAAAGCACAGACTGTATTGATATATGGGGAGGAATTAGACATACAAGAGTCTATAAAATCAGAGTTGGGTATAACATCCGTGTGTTATCTCTAAACTGAGTGAATGGTGTGAGGAGATCTGGATCACCTGATAAACTGTGCTTGAACAAGGTATATGAATTTAAGTATGATAAAATGTAAATTCATACATCTGGAAATAAAAACTGTAGGCTGTATTTGTATGATACTTTTCATACAGTGGCCAAAAGAACTATTGCAAAACATACATAAAAGGCAAGAGCCTGTTTGTAGCTCATGCTAGTGTAACGTTTATTTCAATCTTTTTTTAAGTAGGATAACATTTTTTTTTTATACAGTTATAAAGTTTTTATCCAGTTTTCTTCAGTTTTTTTATATGTGCTTAGTTGTTTTCAGGAAAGCTGCTATCTGTATGGCCAAAAGTCAGCAGTCAATGCAGCATTAGTTTTTACAACCTTTTCAGGAAAGCATAACATATGGTACTCCCAGCAAACCGTGAAAAACTGAGCAGTTACCCCCACCATTGCAAACTCTGATGTTTAAAAAGTGCCTTCTCATCTCTTTTCTCTGAAGCCATTTCTTCTGAATATCTTCAAGTTCTCACAAGTTTGTGTCACTACTTTTTACAATAGGAACCCATGTATATTATTTGTGGTATTCCATAGGTCTGTATTTCTCTTTCTCTGTTCTTTTCTTATCTTTCTTATAGTCTCACTTTACAGGTCTCTTTCTGACTGTCCCAGCATTTGAAATAGACTCCCACTTCTTATCACAGAGGTGCTGCTTGCCCTCTGTTAATGTGTTTTCAATGAAATCTCCACATCTTCCACCACCTGAATGGCTGCCCTGACTGTTTTCCTGCCTATACAATTGTTAGTTCATTTGGAGTGTGCTCCGTGTTGTGTAGCACTAAGTTTGTTCAGGGCTGTTCAGGACATAAAAAAATAAAGAAGAATGGTTACATGAAGTACTGTGTGATGTTTCCTGTAGCGAAAGTTAGCAGAGTTGGGCTTTCCTGAGGATAGGTAATTCAAAACTAAATAATGGTGGTAAAAAATAACGGTGGTAAAAAGAAGTTCACGAATGTGTTTGAGGAGCGCTTTCTAACATGTGCCATTATTGTATTGGATATTTAGTTGTTTAAGGCAAAAAATGTTATTTTAATGTTTTTATCACTTTTGTGTGAATTAATTTATAAAAAGTTTAAAAGGTACATCATCAATCTTAGCAATCTCACTTCTAGGATGCTACTTCCCAACCTCATATGCTGTGACATTGAAATGTGCTTTATTGAAAAGCGAGTCCAGGACATAGGTGCAGTGCAAAAAATTTTTTAAATATATGTCTGCTTAATATGAGATTCAGATCACAAAAACCATTCCAGGGAGAAAGGCAGAACTTAAAACATCAGCAGTTATAAGAGTGGAACACTAACTTTTGTAGCATACCAAATCAGCAAAACTTACAACAAACTATAATTCATCTACTAGGACCCTGGGTTCTAACAGTTGGAGGATAGAGATAGCAATAAATAATAGAAAATAAAATTTGCAGTAAGCCAAAACTGATGATCATGCCATCTTTGGCAATGAAATGGACCATATGTCTACATATCTTTTGCATCTCTAGCTATAACATCTTACAGACTTTTCTGTTTAAAGCTTGTATCATTTTAATCATTAAGTAAACTTTTCCAAATATGAAGTAATGAAAAACAAAGCAGATTCCACCCAGGTGTGGGTGAAAGTGCTTACTTGACCCAAATTCCAGGCTGTCATTTGCATATTAACCAATTTTAAGCTGAGCTCATAATGTTTATTAACCCATTCTCCTAAGAGTGATCAGACATCTATTGAAAAAGAAGGTCTGTAGAACCGTTAACTACCTGAGTTTTGTGGCCTTGCTTTTCTGTAGCTTGCTATAGACTTAATGTGCAAGCTTTACCTTGAATTGTTTCCAGCAGTTTTAAATATTTTCATCAATGGGTTTCCAGTCGTAGCCAACCAGCTTGAGAAGTATAACTGCAGGTAGTCTGGCTAAAGTTAGAGTGCTGTATAAAATCTCCTTCTTGTTTACCCTAAACCACCGTGCTTAGGGGATTAAAAACTGGGCAGAGATTACTTCCTTCATTTGCCAAAGCCTTTGTGATAGAATAGTAATATTACATAATTTCTTGTGTAAAACATGCTCCTGCTGCAAAGTGTCCAACTACTTCATCAAGACAAGCATATTTTTGTTACTGCAAAAATATTTTTGGTCTACTTGCTAAGAAGCAAGTACACACAACTAAAGATGCCAAGAGGGCACAGCCAGAAACAATCTACTCTTTTCTTTTTTATTGCATTGGCAATTAATAAGAGTCATATACTTTGCTAAATATTCATGCAGAACTTCTTTTGCTAGTACATTTATATGCAAAGAAAACACAAGCAGTTTAAAGTCCTTTCAGCTATTTCCACTTGACACCAGCAGGAGCCATGTAAGCATATGGAGAAATTTAGTAATAGAGTGAACCTAGGTGATTTAGAGATTCCAAACTTTTTTTAATGACAAAAGGTACTGTTGATAGGACTCAATCAAATATCACAGCTCCTCTGTTGAGTCCGTTAACTTTCACAGCCATCTTTTCTCAATGGCAAGAAAATATCTACCGAATAGTTATGGTATAAATTAAAGCATTTAAAAGTACTAAGACATTAATGCAAATAGAATGGCACAATAGCCATACAGAGAATTAGTTGATGAGTTTGTGTGCTACTTTTGATTCTAAAATACAGACATCCAATTAATTAGAAATCCTTTTTTTTTCTTTCTTTCTTTCTTTTTTTTTTTTTTTTTCCCAGAGCTTTGGATTTGTTCATTTCTTGTTTTCCTGATGTCTCACATTTTATTTTAATGTTCTGTTTTCTTTCTTTTTCATTTTTGGTTTTTTAACCCATATTACATTCCATTACTGTTATTGTATATTGGAGCTGTGAAAAATACACTTGAACTTGATCAAAGTTACTGTAATTCAAATGTGTTCTCAGACCTCAGTCAAAATTCTTGCTGTGTTTGTTCTGGACTTCATGCCTACTCTATTTTATAAGCTCAGGGACTCTCCACCTATGGAACGTTCCCCTTGAAATCTGAAGTTCACTCAACTTGAACCTTTGGGCAAACCCGTGAACAGTTCGCTTCCAATACCTGTGAAACATTGTGAATCAAACCTCTTTCATACAGCTCTAGTCTATGCAAATGCTATTATCCCGTGCATTAATCTTGTATCTGAAATCTTCTGTTTGAGATTTGCTAATGTATTAGACAAGGAAATGCACCCCACTGTCCTTTGTCAGTGCCAAATTTAAGTTACAGACTGTTTCTTTAATGTGGTGATGAATATTGAAAGTTATTTATCTTGCTGGCGAGCAGGTGAATGAATGGTCCTGAATGAATATTTTTCCCTTGTTGATGTTTCTAAAATGGATTGAAATGGAAACCTTCTTGTCTTCACATTCCTCCCAAAAGATACAGATTCCACTTATTGCGTTATGCCTGTTTCTGGTAATCATGCTAAAACATTAGTGTCTTTTTAAATTCTGATCAATGGTAGTGAATGACTATGGCTTAGAGATTTGAGACACGGCCACTAATTCTTGAATCGAGCCAGTGTTTTCCCAACTGCGTGTAATCCGTAAACTATGAAATTAAGCCTACACTCTTTCTTGTCCAGCATAACTACTTTTATTTATTTTCTGTACTGTGGAGAAATATTGTTTCTAAAGCACTATCTTTAGATTAATCTTTCATGCATGAGGACTGCAAATATGTATCCTCAAAAGAGCTCTTTGTTGACTTAGCTCCTCTCCTAATAAAGTTAGTGGGAGGTTTATGATTGACTTTGGGGAGAGCAGTGTTCTGGTGTTACAGTCTACTTCTGAAATTCCACCCTTCACACACCATTGAGGTTAAGTAGCTGCCTCTTCTGAATGCATTAGCTCTACTCGATTCTTTGCCAGCATCATCAGCTTTTCACATTGCATTTGCCAATTTTTGGCTTTCTAGCAGATCAAAGGTTGGAATTGAGTTGTTTCAACTTCCTTTTTGACAGATTTTCTGTTACTGGGGGTGTATGTAGCTTAGGTTCCCCTATTAGAATGAATATCCTGTGTTTGCATTAGGGAATGACGTTCATTCCAAACTGATTTGGGCTTCTTTGCTTTTTTAAAAACTAAACTTCAAGCCAGCATTTCTGCAAGTCTCTCCTTCAGCCCCACAGAACAGTACTAATGTGTGGCCAGAATGAGATTCAGACACACCTAAGCATCTCTTGAAAAATCAGAGTGCATTTTCACAGCGTCTTGCACAACTACTACTGCATGGAACTGCTTTCCTCTCTAAAACAGCAGAGAGATTTTGCTGCATGTTCAGAGTGTAGCAGAAAGCATATTTTTTCATGTCTCTGTGCAGCCCATCTGCAGCAGGAAAGGTTTTGAATTAAAAGCAAAGCCATGATGATTCCTGTATTGGAAGCCATACTACCTTTTTTTTTTTTTTTTTACACTAACGTCACAGAAAATTCAAGAAACAATGATAAAATATTTGCTGATTTAGATCAACAATAGAAATACATTAAAGATTTAACACTGAGGTAGGTATTTGGCAATACTGAAGAGAAACTGAGCTATATCAAGGTTTGCGTTGAAACTTATGTTTAAACTCCGAAGCGCAGTAATTAAAGCTCTGCCTGTAGCAAGTAATTCACTTGAGGTTAAAATAGTGCATGCATGTATGGAGGGAAGCACTGATTTGGGTTTACCTTGTTTTATGCAGTTTATACGTCTGACCTACGAAAAGCTAACAGTCCTACCTCTAAATCCAGTTCCCAATTAAAAACACAATTTGAAAAGCTTTAGGAGACCTGTGGGGCCTCTTTTACAGAAGTTTCTGGTCCCATCCCCCAATGAACAAATTAAAAAATACTACCTGGTCCCCTGTTGGTCCTCCAGGCTGACACTGTGTTTTCACTAATACATCATTAGGGTAATGACATTGTGCTGATGTTTTTCTCCAAACACAGGAGAAGCCATCAGGAGCAACAAAGTTCTGTGCCTTTGCAAACTTAGTTATAAGGAAAACTTTCAAGAATAGACTATAAAAACACCATTCTTGTTCGTTCTGTGTTTGTTTATAATTATTTATGTCCTCACTTTCTGTACACCTTTGTTTTGTTTTGCATGAAACAAATGCATAAAAATTAAAGCAGATAACATCGCATAAGTTGAGACTACATTCATTTAGAAGTTATGTAAGCCATTATAACAACTTGAAGGTTTTACCCATTTAGAAGTCACTTGGAATTAAAGTAATTAACTTATTGCTGTATCCAAAAATAAAAAAATAAAATTGTATCTTATTATTTTTCAGGCAATCAACTGTTACCTAATAGATAACAATGGGTTTATTTTAGTGTCTGAAGACTATAGACAGGTAAGTGAAAGGTTTTTATTCAGTCTTCTCATGTAACACATTCATATAAATTACTTGTGTTTTAAATAGGCCATTATCTTAAAATGTTAAGGAATTAGTAACATAAAATTAAAAAAATTTCTTCAACAAAGACTCCAAGTTGTTTCTCACAGGAGCTCAGTTTCTGTCTCCCATTGGGGCAGGCTCTGCTCTTAAACTCATAAATGTTCTCTTAAAGGGCTTTTTTGCTGCAGAAGTGTCTGTCTTCCATAAGACATTTCTACCCCAAGAAAAAAAGATTCTCTGTGGCATTTTTGCCATAAGGAAATGTTGGGGAGGGAGGGAGGACGCTGGGGACACAGAGATTTTACATTCCAACTGGAGATAATGAAATTTTACAGAGCTGTTAGCTGAGGAGTTTGTTTTCTGAAGTGGATTACAGTCATTGAAGGATTAAAACTAAGCATTCAGCATCACAACAGAGAGGACAAGGATCATGATTAATGAGAAGATCATTCAAAACATTAATTTGCTTTGTCTTCATGGAAAATTATTGAAAAATGAATGTATAATCGCTCAATCCTGCAAACCTTATTTATGAAGGAACCATCACTATTCTCATTTAGTTTTGCCTGAAAACTGCTGGCATGGTGCCCTAATTATGCCAGAATTGTCTGAAGCTGAATTTCTTTTATGTGTTGGGGTTGTGAATAGGAATATCCACACTCCTACTTAGCCCTCGGGTGAAATAAAATTGTTATGACTAGCTTGGTTACTGAGAAACAGCAATCAGAAAGAGCTCTGGCTAACTTGGAAGAGTGACTGGAGAGGAGATAAAAAACTTGAAGTGAATGGCAGAAAAGAAGCCAAGTAAAAAGATACAGATATTATTCACCTTTGCATAGTGCAAAATGAATTGCATGTTTCCTCATGATCCCTCTCTCCCTTGCTCCATTTTGGTTGAGACTTCAAAATGTCTATTAGCACGTAATAAACAAGGGAAATACAATTTTTCTGAAATTACTATCCTTCCAAAGTGTACTAGGGCATTAACTGTTAAGCATGTTGTACTGTGTCATGCAATAGTCATTCTTCATGATATGTTTTCTGATATGCAAAACTGAGGACCGAAATTGATTATTTGTTTTACTTTATTAAATTTATTGCTTCCATCCCTTGAGAATGTCAAGCATGTTCTGAATATAATTCCAGGACGTACGTAAAAAATAATATGAACTAAAGATGTAACTTTGCTTAAATATTAACTGCATTGTGTTAGAGGCAGCTGTTTGGGTTTTTTTTCCCTTGTATCTATCTGTCAAATCTGTATTTTCTACTTAGTTGAGCAATGACCTAAGAAAAAAACTCATTGTAGAATAATCTTGATACATTTAAACATTTTTGTCTCATTATTCCCCCTGTTGTTGTTATTATTCACAGGTACTGAATTGTGGCTTGTGTAACTGATTTGCTAGTTGATAGTTGGCTACAGCCAATAAATATGATTAGGAAGAGATTTTTCCTTTGGTAGGTTACCTGATACTAGCCATTACATATTCCTTTGAAGAATATAGCGTGGACAACAGTTGGACCAGAACTAGGCTAGAAATGTGTTATGGCCTAGTTTTTTTATTTATGACGGATCTAAGCCTAAAATGGACAGTAAAGTTGTCTCTATGTTTCTATAACGCTATAGTAAGATTATGATAATTAGAATAGTGTAGGTTTATTTTTATATGTGTGTGTGTATGTATATATATTTATTGTGGATAGAGAAGGAGTAGGGAAGTGGGATGACACATTATCAATTACCTGTCTGGGGTTGCTTCAGCACTTTTTTTCTACAAATGTCATGAACTGCTCTAAGAATCTTGTTTGGAGGCAGCGCAATTCTTCATCTGAATTGCAACTAAATCCCGATATATTAAAAATTAATGATAATCTGTGTGTTACTGCTTTGCGCGAGAACTAGCATTTACAAATGGAGCTTTTGTGGAGAGAACTGTCACTGAAATGTCTTTATAAGACTGAAGCACAACTTGATAAATCAGGTTTATTACTATCTAAGGTTATACTAGTCATTTATGGTTTAGGTTTTTTGACATTGACTGCCTCTCCAATAGTTAGGATAATCTTTCTTCATCAGTCAGCTAGGGCTATTGAAGGTAGTTTTTTTAGTCACATAAGCTACAAATGTTCCTCTTGTTTCTAGGAGACTTTACGAGACTTTACACACCCGCATGTTTTGGAAAATGTTCCAAGTTTCCCCTGAGTAAAAAAAAAAAAAAAAAAAGGCAATACTTGCTTTTTAGGTGGAGGAATGCCTTTTTTTGGCTAGGGCTGTAACTTTTCTGCCTGCGAACTCCCAGGTGCATACTTGAGGTCAGCTAAGTTCCTTGTAATGGCATTGGGGTTTAGTTCATACAAAACCTATGGAATCCATGCAATTTGAGAGTGTAGTGCCCTTTCCCCCTCCCCCCCCCAATAAATTGTGGGATTTCTCCCTTTAAACAATGCAGAGAACATACCCAATCCTTCTGGGAGTGGAGGGTCTAAAATAAAAAATGTCTTCCCAAACTAGAAAAATGCTGTGCATGCAAGATTTTCCACTGTCATATGAATGGCTGCGGATGATGGAGTCACTTCCGTATTACATAGCAAATTTGTAAGATGAATGTTTGTTTTTCTCAACAGAGATTTATTTTTATTAGTCCACATCTACTGAACAAGGACAAAATGAGTAATTCATCAGGCTGAGTGGTTTTAAGTATGAAATGACTCTGAATGGAGTTAAAATTTATAGGATTGATGAAATGTACTGTTCCAGCTCCTTAAACAGGTCATGCAGGAATTATAAACAATGCTTTTTAATGACTGTTTATTAAATCCTCTCACAACCTGTTTATATCTTTTTTGAGTAACATTTTAATCACAAGGGTTTGTGATCAGATTAGTGTGTTTTCTTTACAAGCTTTAGGTTTGGATGGCTTTTATTTCTGATATTAGATGTTATATAATGTACCTCAATATATTGTTTAAGCTCTCGCATCTGCTCAGGGGTAATAATGTAATCCCTGTAACTTGCCATGACTGTGAAGTCCTCTTCAGTTTTTATGTAGCAGTAGTCCTGAAAACCTATCTATGTAACTGCCAAAGCCACTCTTGTCAGATCCTAGAATATGCCAGTTTAAATTGCATCCAGCGTTGTTTTGCATTTATCTACGCTTCTGGTAATTTCTTCCATTTTCCCCTTACAGACTGGTTACTTTTTTGGGGAGGTTGAAGGGGCTGTGATGAACAAGTTACTAACAATGGGCTCCTTTAAGAGGTAAGAATTAACTCAAATTTCTCTCTCTTAAAAAATGTTGTAACAACAAAATGAAATAAAACTAACCCAAAGTCATGTAAAAGAAGGCCAAGACTGGCAGTGTGGCTGGATTCTCATTTATACCTCTTTTCCATATGATCTGAGTGTAACTTGATGCCATGCACATTGAATGTTAAGAGTATTGGAGACAGCCTACAGTGTGTTTCTTGTTAAAAAGAACAGTTTATTTGCCTACGATGCTAAAGCTGTGCGCCTCTCCTGTTCCTGCTGTGCTCAAGCGGAAAAAGGATTGGGCCATATGTACTACTGAACAGTTTTAAATGGCTCTAAAGCAGATCACTGATGCAACATTAAACATTTTGACCTGTAAAAAGTTGGAGATTGCTCAAACTAGGTAGTGCAAAATGCCCTACTGTTAAAGGGGAGGAGTGTTCTGCCAGTAAATCATTTTCATTCACATGCTAACTCACCTTTGCACGTTGTTGTGACTGTTGACCTGGTCTTACTATCGTGATGACAATAAAAACTAATAGTGATTTTATGTGTTGTCCCTTGAAATAAATTATGCATCCTGGGGAAGTAAGAAAGAACTTTTCCCTTTAACCTGTAACTCAACACTGGAATCTTCATGGCTTTCACATGGTCTAAGAACTGTTCCTTACCCCTTTGTCCTCTTACAGCATGAGAGAAGTGCTGACCATACATATTACACTTTTCCCTTTTATTTTCCTATGCATTTCTAGTATTAAAAAATGACACATCACTGATAGCATCAACCACTGAATTTAGTTATTACATGTGAGGGTGTATAGAGAGCCTCCCAAAACAGATGGTTTGTGTGCTTCCTTAGTAAACCAGCTCTCTTAAAGGCAGAAAGCTTTCCATGCTGCCTCTGTGCATTATAGCCAAGTACCACTCCCAGTAAATGACTGACCTGAAATGGAAAGATCTAGCACTCACTGAATCATCCCAAATCCTAGTTTTCTGAGGGTGGCAACCTTTTTGTGTTTAGCACTACATTCTTAACATATGCTGTAAAAGGAAATGAAGTAATACATATTTGTAGACTGGGTTCTTCGATGAAAAGATCTGTTTATACAAGAGATGAAGCATTTTATTTAATGCAAACAAAACCATACAGTCAAAATCAAGGGATAACACTTTAATTTGTCCCAATTTGTTTTGTCCTGCCTAGCAAAGCATTTCAAACAGAATATCGATGGTAGTATGCACCACCATTGAGAAAACAAAGACTGCATGGCTCGAGTATTCCATCTAAACTGCGGCGGGCGCCAATTTGACGTGCATCATTGGCTTATGATTTTGCTGGTCTTGAGCTCTGAGGGAATTACAGATAATGAAGCCACTAGCTCAGTGCAACTGAGCTGCACGCTAAAAAAAATGTAAACACAATGAGCCGATTATTTAAACACAATAAACTGGCCATTGGCAATCAATTAAAAATGGGAGAGAATCAAAGTGGTGTAATTGCACTAAATGAGCCACCTGCTTTTCCTGCTGTACAGCAGATAGTTCTGTGCAGCAACAATAACAAAACAAAACAAAAACTGTCTTTGAGCTGTCCTAGATGAAGCCTTTAAAATAAATTAGTCCAGCAATATGAAGAAGAAATCTTTGCTAGCTCTCATGAAAAATAGTCAGACACATTTACTGTATTTTTAAGATTACTAATTTGTTTGGGTGGGGTTGTGTTTTGCTTTTCCAAAATTTATTTATAAGGAATAAGAAGTAAAGAAAAAAGCACTGAATAAGGCAGTGGAAAAATCTACTGCCAGTACCATTTCCCAGAGAGCACAATATAGATGTTGCATGCATTATACTGGTGATTGCTGCTCTTACCACGGAGACAAAATCAGAGAGCAAGCTCTGTTCTTTAGCCTTTTATTCTGATAGTATCCCGAGCCAACCTTTCTTGCAATTTGCTTCTTACGTGGCATTTACTGTCCAGCAGGTGAGTTACATAGCTTTGCCCTGTTTGATCCGGTCTTGCTCCTTTTTCATTTAGTGTAGAAGTAGAAGGTTCTACAGTGCCCGATCTTCCCTGTAGAAGAGTTTCCTAACATCCCCAGTAACCACGGGCATGGGAGTCCTTTCTTCCTTTTGCACCACTAATCTGAGTGGCAGTGCAGATATGCACCACCACCTCACTGATTCATGCCAGCTTTCAGGCTCTCTGTCCACAAAAGGAATGAAATAACCCTTTGTGCGTTCTCTCAACTACCACTAATTTGGAGGGATATAGAAGTTCTTTTTAGGATTGAGCTGGAAGTGTTAAACAAAAGGGGGTTGTTTGCTGCTGACTATATTTCTTTTCAACCTGCAGCAGGATGAAATTCAATTTTTGTGTTTGCTGTTTATTTTTTAAAGTGAACTTAAATACCTCCTTCCCTCCTCAATTTCTTTAAACTCAGTACTTCTTTTGAATAATGTGTGCATATGTATGTATGTATATTTTCTTAGTTTATGGGTTTTATGTTTAGGGAGAAAAATTATATCAGTGCCTCCACAGCAACGTGACATGTTGTGTGATTTAATTTAGCAAAATGATGTTTATCTTATACCCTGAATATTGCACACAGTTAAATAATTTGAATATAATTTCAATCTATTATTAAATATATTAGTATGTGCTTATGGAAAAGTATCTGCTTCACATAAGTTGGAAAAAAGTTTCTTTATAGTTTCCTCAGCACTTTGTTTACATAAAAACAGTGAAACAATAGATTCAACTGCTAAAAGCATGAAGATCTAAAAAACCCCACATTAATATCAGAAAAATTAAGGGCTATCAGAGCAATGAGATCCCCAAAGAAATGAACTTAATAAATCTGTAAGAGAAAATTATATATCTCTTGACTTCAAAACCCTTTCATCCTTTCCAGTAGGAGGAAAACTAAGCAATTCTATAAGACAAATATGGAAACAGCATCATTTCCTCTTCACAGTTCTGTTTCCACCAGGCATCCTCTTGGCCTCTGAAGAAGAATCTATGCTTTGGTATTTAATCATGTTGTCAGGATATATGACTGAAATGGTGCACCCCTGAATTCCAGCTTTCCCAGATGCTAAGGCTCGCTCAAATAAGTTCTTGTTGCTCTCAGAGCTTCTTTTGTTTCTCAGTTTTTCTGGCTCTGTTCCTTTACCTTTACTCACATGCTTCTTAGTGAAGAATGCCTACTCTCTGTGCCCTTACAGCACGGGACACTCCAAATCCTTCACCTCTGTTCTCCAAATGCATGCACATAGAGGCAGACTTTCATCTCTCTGTCTTGATTTGCTTTATAAGCAAAACCTAGCAAGTGTTTTGCCTCCAGGTTATAAGATTGTAAAAAAATTCAGAACTCTTTACCAAGCTACCTGCAAAGAGCAGAACATTCTTAAAGCCAAATCATGAAAACAGTAACTAGTTGCTCACCAACAGGATGCTGATTTCCACTGAGGCAGCACAGCCTCCAAATGAAGGATATTTTTCTGTTTAGTTTAGGCCACTCTTTCTTATTTAAGCATTCATTTCAATAAGATATTCTTAAATTTTTGATGAAGGTGTTAAATGGACACCTATATTTAAAATTTGGGTTTATTTTCACATTGATTTTTACAGTCATCGATTTGACCTTCTATTAATTTGTCAATGTTTCTGAATGTAGATGTGTACTTTGGAGATCAGTAATACACTGAAGGACCAATTCAAATTGGACTTAGTGGATTTGGTGTTGGACAAATGCAACTGTGATGTAGCAGTTCTTCAATGTAGTGGTTCTTATATTATAAAAAATTTCCCTATCTTTAGTGACTATTTATTTAGTAAAAGAAAAAGTAAGCTCAAAATATACCTTACATTTATGACATGAATACGACAAAAAATAGTCAGGTAGATGAATAGGCATTTTTTGTATGGGCAGGCAGAAGACATTCAAGGTAGGAAAATGAGCAGACTATTTCCAATAATTATCTTCTATATTAGCATCCTGTGCACTGCAGAGCATGTATGATGCCTGCACCCTTGATCTTCAACTTCTAAATGAATATTCTGTAATTATACTGCCCTGAAGAATGACATTCCATTTTCACCAACAAAACAGCTGTCAGAAAGGCAACAATATAGCAGACTGTCTAGTACAGGTTTCCAAGTAGGTACAAAAGGACCAAACAATATCTGTCACTTCCCTCTTGTCATTACCAACAAGAAGAGCCCTGTTCTGATTTTTTTTTTTTTTTTTTTTTTTTTTTTGCATTTACCAGATGTGCATCTGGTACCTGTGCTCTGAAACTCCCGCACTGCTGTGTGGTATGTTTTCTGCTCATATTTTGTCCATATGACATCTAAAATTAATGTCTTAAAACTGAATTTGGGCATTGTTAGAGTTTATATCTCTGTAGATATTACCACTGATTTAATGCAGTGCATTGGTATATGGGAATCATTTTACCCACTTAAGGAGAAACACTGGCATGTGTGCTATGTAAATGAGTTGTCATTCTGTATACTGGAAATACAGGTTGAGTTGTACTTTTTATACATGTTATGCTTTGGAGCACCTTGGCAATTGGGAATAGCTGAACAATAAAGGCAAAGATATGTGATGACAAGTTTGTTTTGTCAAAATGCTGTAATTTATTTTTGTGCTTTTCATTGATTTTCTTCGTGCTGAAAGGTATTGGTCTGACAGCTTCTGGACACTAATAATCTGTCTGTCAATGAAGGTGCTAGAGCCAGAGCAGCAACAGTACGGGATTTCTTACAGTGCCCTGCTACCTCCCCACAAGGACCCTCTCTACAAAGTAGTTTCCTCTTCACACCATTCAACACTGTCCCTCCTTCCCCTCCTTGCGAGAATGCCAGACAGCTGCATGTCTTGTGTCTGAGTTAATGAACATCCTTCCACCACAAGTGAGCTGTAGTCACCATTAAGTTTTACGTAGACTACTGAGTAAAGCATAGCGTCGGTAATTAGGGCTTCCTGTACTATTGGCTTCCTTTGCTTGGTACTTTGGAGCACTTCTTCCTTTTTTTTCTATGGACTTGACATTTTCTTCCATGGTGAAAAGCTAATTTTTCCTACACATGATATGAAAACCCCCAAATCTTGACCTGGTGACAAAACATTTGAAATTTTATGCATTGAAGATTGTTCAGCTGTTATAATTGTCAGTGATGGTATTTTACACTCCCAAGTAGAAGTCCATAGGTGTGCTGAAAATCTAGCTGAAAGTAATAGAGTACATCTGTTAATATAGCCTGTGCTGCTGGTAGGTCTTAGAAATTTAATTTTCTCGAACCAGGTTCATACTCAATTGTAAGTACATTACAAAGTACAAGACTGGAATTTACTATATCAGGAAATTGACAATAAAAAGGTTTTCACTTAAATGTATTTGGCCCCTGAAGTTATATACAATGGAGGTGCACATTTAGTTTTTGGTAAGTTATTTTCCAGCAGTTAAAGGTGATTGCACATAGTCCATGTTTGTCCTATGACTGATGTTGAAAACAATTGCTCTGTAGACTTCAGTGACCAGGTGTGGAAATATGGGCAGTTAACAGCATGGTGATGTCCGAAAGTCTCAAGCGTGTTATCTGTAGCAAGAGCAAAGCTCTCCTGTGAGGTGCTGTAATACGTAGCATGGATTTTGGCATCTAGATGGACTTAAAATTAGATCGTGGGAAGCAGGAAGTTATGTTCACTAACTATAGTCAGTTGAACAGGATACGGTTAGCTGCAAACAGTTATTTAAAACTGAGATACAATCACTTCAGAAAGGGTAATCTGGAAGCCTTTCTTTCTGCAGCACTGAGTTCAGTCTGTCTGAGTGAGAAGAAAGCTTAGTTTCTAAAATCTCAGAAAGATGTTGGCAATAAAATAACACTCTGGAAATGACACCTGAACACAGAAGCACCACAGTGTCTTAGGCCACTGTTTTGATTACAAATACTATAGTAGCTTTTATAAGGGATAGGGCTGGAAGGCTTTTACCTTCCTATTACATTTACAAGACTAAAACCAAAACAAAACTGGATTTGAATTTGTGAATGTCTTGGAACCCATTTATACTGAGCTCTAGTACCATTCATAGTGGCAGAGAATCCAGAATTGATTCAGTATGTTGCAGTGTTCAGATTTCAACGTGGTTATGGGCTTCATCCACTGATCTTTGACGTGTGTTGCAAAATCCCTATTTGTTTTTAGCGTGGAAGAATCAGATCTTTTACGATCATTTCTCAATAATGCTTTCACTGGCATATTTTGCACATCCTGTGTTATAGTTGTTTGAATCTTTAGAAACTTTCAGATAGGTGTTGAACTTGCCCACTTTGACAGTGACTGTGATGGGAATACATTGTTCAAAAAACAAAACTCATTCCAGGCTTTTGTTAAGAAATCTGTCTGCCATGTACCTTTCTAAGGATTTGCTGCTTTGGTTTTTTTAACCTGGATACATTATCTGTTTTCTAGTTTGTTCCTGAACCAGAATCTTCACACTGGAAACACCTTCAAATATATTTACTAAAATTAAACTCATTATAATAACATCCACAGATGATGTTCAAGCACTTCCAAACAACAATTTTGCAGTGTTCCGCAATGGTTTTGAGGTTGCTTATTACAACTCTTCCCTTCTGCCATCGCTCTAAAGTTTAGTATTTCTTTCCCCGTTAAATGACCTTTTTTTTAACTACATACATTTTAATATCTTTGTTCCCCTTGCTCATAGTACAGTCTTAGATTGTTGTATACTCCCTACAATACAATAAGACAATCTACTAAAAAAAAAAATCTAGCATGTCAGTGTGCAATATTAATTATATTTCTGATTATTTGTGTGAGTACATATTTCAATCTTTTAATGACGTTTTTGAAACTTTTAATGACATTTATTGAAACTATTACATCTATTACAATGTAATTATTACTTAAGAAATGTAATACAAGTACAAATATTGGGGGGGGGAAGGCTTTTTCCAATATATTAAAGTGAAGTTCAAATTATGACAGATGTTCCACATGGCACACGAAAATAGTATTTGATTAACACTTCTTAGCAGAATGATGAAGTCCACAGGTTGACCAAGCAGTTCAGTTCTGCTGTATGAAATTGAAAGTTGAGACATCGACTGCACTTCCAAACACCAAACAAACAGTCACCAAACTTACTATATTGAAAAGCCACTTAGAAAGAATAAAGATGAACCTGAATGCTATTCTACTTGTAGCACTAGATATTGAACGAAGCAGGATGGGACCATTTCATCCACACAGAATTCCTTGACTACCCTGTAGAGATCACATTAACATCTGTAAACTGCCCTTGTCTGTATGCTTATCACTTGCCACCATCACTAGGAGGTCCAAGTGGACTTGCAACGCAGTCTTTGGATCTAGAGGAATAAAATAGTTGAGCCAACTGAGACTGGAAAGGCTGAGCTGTAGAGATTACCTTACAGGGGCTGGATTCTGACCATGGTTAAAGGGGGAAAAAAATAAAATAAAAAAAAAGCTAGGGAAAGTGGTGTATTACTGCATGCCACACAGGCAGCACAGCTTACACCATGTACTGCTCTGTTTGTCTTGGCAGATCTGTGTGCGCGGATCTGGCTGTGGGCGTGATTCTGCCAAATATGGTCAGTGTTCAACTTACACCCATGTTTAGGTCTCTAGTTATGCGTGTGTCTCCCATGTGCCTCTCTCTGCCAGTCCACAAAACAATGGCTTCCTAGCCATTTCTACTCTGAATATAAGATAAAATTAATAACGTAAGCAGTATGACCATGTACTAAATGTTTAGTTGAAGCTGCGAGATCCAATATATTAGATATTTTGCCTGTAAGCCAAAAAGAAAATATAGGCATAATAAAGAAGCTTTTAGTGATGGTTGCTGTCACAAAATTAGATCAGAAAAATTATATACAGTTTCTACCACAATGGATTCCAACATTTTATTGGTACAGGTTGCAACGTTTCATGGCATGCAGTGCAGAATGCCTCATGGTGATGCTGAATGCATTTCATGACCTGGTTTTGGCAGCTTCTGGGACATCCTTTCCGTAGCTGAATTTGTGTGCTCTCCTTTCCTCTTCACTTAGAAGCAAGGCACACATTGCAAAATGTTGAAGTCCCATCTCATACATCTAGAAACCATCTACGTCCAATTGTGTTCCTTTGTCCCTCTGATGATGCAAAAGTCAAATGGATATGTTTAAATAATACTAGCAACTTTTATATATTTACACTTGTTGCAACTTATCAGCGAAAGATTCTTTACATCTGCTATAGATGTTAAATGCTTTTTATGTGGATGGATATAGTTAATTAATTGTTCTATGGACAGACAGATTTAGAGAAATAATCACAATTCCATATACTATCTCTGAGTTCTGGATTTTACATTTAGATCTCTGAAGTGTATCAATGAAGAGTAAAATCACAAGCAGAAAGAAATTTCCCTGTTTACTATGCATCTGAGGAGGCTTCCAGCATATGTTGATTACAGCAGGTACCTGACGTGGAATATTTGGCCTTCATGAAAAGAAGCAAAAGTAAATCCATCCTGCTTCAATTATCTGTACTGTGAATACACTGAAATCCCACCTCCGTCTTCTTCGGAAGCAACACTGTGTTTCTACAAATTAGTTGTGCACTGAGATGCTGGAACTGTAGAAGTGTCTTTCTGCTTTTACTGGAGTTCAAGAGTGGTCTGTTGTGAGAAGCCCCTCAAATGCATAGGTTCTTTCACTTTCTGGGGCTAAATGTGCTGAACTTAGTCCAGAACCGATTGTTTAAGCATCATGTTGAATGTGTATTCTCCTCCTCCTCGCATTGTTTATATCATTGTGTGTTACACTGTATGTATCTTCCCTGGTTTCTCCCAGTTACGCTTTTGCTTTGTTCTGTAGTCTGATAAAATCCTTACAAAGTTTTCACGGTGTTTCTTACCTTTATTCTCCTTTGTGTAACCTGTATTTCAATGATCCCTTTCCCTCTTTTCCCTGCTGCTGTTACAATTTTTATTTTCCTGTCTACTTTGTGGGCAGACTGTTCCATATCATCATTTTTATTCCACTGTGTTTTCTTCTTTTAGTCAAGCAGTTTTCTGTTCTTCTCTGTAGAATTACACTTTATGACTACCAGGCCATGTGTAGAACAAACAAAGAGAGTAGCGACAGTGCCCATAGCTTATTGGACGTAAGTATAGTAAATTTTCTGAGCACCTTTCCATGCAATCATCAAAGAAAATTGTTGCAAATATCTCATGGCCATTGTAAGCCCATTATTTTGATTTGGAATGCTTACAGCTCTTGCGTTTATCCTAGTGCATACAAGGAATGAGTGGTTCATTATAAACAAATGCAAAGTGTTAAGCATTTTCAAGTTCAAATAGTTACACAATCATCTTTAATGCTGGGCCACCATTTCTGAGGTTCTGTCAGAACGTTCTTTGTATCATATGAATCCTCCTTCTTTGGACTTTGTAAATTTGGCTATAGATTGTGCTTGCTTTGGGGGGCTGGAATCACATATGCCTTTTCTGTATTTAAACACATATGAGCATGCAGAAATGTAATTCAAATTAAAAATTGAGATTTTTTTTTTTTTATATGGAAGGATTGGTTCATTGGCAAGGCATACAAGTCACTGATTTTAACAGGGTGTTTTTTTCCTTAATATTTAAAGAAGATGTCTTTTAAAGTAGAATGTCAATGTATTTAAACCGTTGTCTTGAGATCAGATCTGAATACGAGCCCCGTCCCTCTGCAAGGCCTGATTAGAGTCAAGCTGGGTCTTGCAAGAGCAATGCTTCCTTGTTGCTAAATCATATATCTATGTAATAACCCCAAGGGTGTTTTATAATCATGTATATGCTGTACTATCTATCAGAACTGATAAGGTGTTAGATAAAGTATAATTTTTGCATATTAAACAGGAACCATTTTAACAAATATAGGATAGTATTAGCATGAAAAATTCTTATGTAAAATAACAGCAAAACACTAGCAATTTTACCAGTCTGGAAAAGTTATCTGATAGTATTTTTAAATGCAGAGGGATCTAGCTAGAAAAAATAAGCCTATACATAGTTAAACTGTTGAGTAAATATCAAAGTTCTGGCAACTTCCAGATATCTATATATAGCTTCTATGGTTTAATAATCATATGCATTTGGGGATGTTTTCATTTACATATTTTCATGACTCTCTGTTTTTCAAATACCTGCAAACTTGGATTTACTGCACTTATCGGTCTGTTATCCGCTAAAGCCTGAACCTGAAAAAAGACTATCTTGACATAATAATAAGTCCCAGACTGTGCAATGAGACTTAAATTACCAGTGAAATAGAACAGCATGCTGTGAATCACATTTGCATGAAAAATTTTAAAATATATTACAACTCTTAGCAACGACCTTCCATTCCAAGGCTTGGGGCTTCATCTCAGTTTACATAAGCACCCAGAATGTAGAGCTGAAGTATTTCTCTTACAAGTGGGCTTTAATCCAAGAGATTTTCACTATTCCAATTTTTGTCCAGGGTGTGTTTATGGAGAAAAAACTCTGCAACTGTTGTGGGATACACTGAGACATGGCAAGCATGTTCTTTGTTTTTTTAAAGATAGCCAAACTCTTCTTTAAACCTCAAGTGAGTTTTTGTGATGTTCAACATGAAAGATGGGCAGAGCTTTGGTTATGTTACTATCTTCTTCTTGACTCAGTCACTTCTAATAACCATCACTACAGAGAAAGTATAAAGAGAACTTGCATTAAAAACAGGTAGGGCTAGATTCCTCAAAAATATTTTTTTCCTTTTTTTATGCCTAGTTTTGTACATATAGATCAGGTTAGTAGGCAGTATTCAGTACAGTTTCTACATAAGCAAAATGTTTGTTCACAAACGTTTATCTTTTCTTTTGAGAATTATGGTTTTACAAATACAGGAATAGATATAGGGACAAGACTGAGACTCTTTAAAAAGTTCATATGTTAAACAGCATAAAAGTGGAGCATAGGCATCAAAGACTGTATGACTACTAAAGGATCTATCACAACATTTTGCCAAAATCATGGAAAGCAGGTGTCAGGGCTGGACCCCTCTTTCTATCATAGCTTTTTAAGCTGTGGGACTAAAATGATAAATTAGGGAAGGACTAGATTTATAGATCATCTGGTCCATTTCTTTACCAGTATAGGACTGCTTCTTAAAAGATATCCAGATACTTTGTTATTTAGCATATTTTCTTGTTTTAATTTATTCAAGTCTTAGGTAACTCTCTATAGAACCACTTTGTTGCAAGTGTATCAGTGCCATAGAGTCACCCAGCTCAATTGCTTTGGCTCTCAATGATGGTTTACATACATAGACTAAAACTCCTGCATTTTTTTGCTGAAGTTTTTGAAGGAACAGTCTTTGAGTGGAAAAGGCTGTCTTGGTAAAATTACATTTCATGAGAATGCATTTATATCAATGTAATAAAATGTTTTTCCACTAGAAATTTGCAACAAATTATTTTTCTCATTTTCTGTTCATATTATTGAAATTTTTTTCAGATATATTGAGTTTTAAAATTTTCTTTTAGTTCTCATATTAAAATAGTTTTATAATACATAGTGTATTTTACAGTAAATATGGATTGTTCATAAGTAATAATAAATATATTATTTTACACTAAATCATTTGCTATTATGAAAACCAAAGTATTCAACAAAGTTGGGTGTGAAATTTCAGGTTTTCTGATTTGGAATGAAAATAAATAAGATGTCCTACAAGGATGAAATTTTGTTTTCTTTTCATCTCTAGGAAAGACTTGTAATTTTTTATCTTTTCCTATAAGACAGTCCTTAACAGGTGAAAATCTTTACTGTCTCAGGCATTATGCATTCTGCTGGCTTGCTGTTTCAGCCTTTCATGCCACTAACCGACACTAGTTCATTGGCTCTCTGAGTTATCAGCCCTGTGCAGAAATGCTCTTTGTGGCCTCTGAAAACTTTAAATGGCCAGTTACCGCTGTGCCAAATGGCACCGCTTCAGTAAGGTGCTGATTTGGGACAGTTAAGCGTGATTTTAGATATCTGAGTAGTTCTGTTAAAGTCGATATGACTTCTTACATGTGCTAAAATACTCTGTTGATAGGGAATCTAAAAAGTCTGCAAAATTTCATGTAACTAGGAGACCCTAACACAAATGAGTGAGAGAAGGATAGATTCCTTTCCAAATTTCTGGAAACTGACTTTTCTGCCTGAGATTCATTCATAGAACAATAATCCTATTGATATTCTTTTCAAAAATAAAACATTCAAAATGTAGTAGTACTGTAAACAGGATTTTCAAAGTATTTGCTGTATTTGTTATGATCCAGAAAAGTAGAAGGAGGAGGGAAGAACCTTAAAAACTACCTATAAAGTGCTTACAACTGGACCTTCAATATGACACAGATAACTTCATTTAGGTCAATTCAAACTTCAGAAGCTTTCCCTACCCCAATTAGACTGAGGCAATGAATAAGAGATTTACATTACAGAGAGGCAAGCCTGTGAATTGCAGCCTAAGAAAAGCTCATATTATCTACCAGAGCTGTTCCTCCAGCAATAGCCTGGGAAATAGGAACCCCTAGAGGTTAAAGATTTAAGAGTCATTTGCAAAACTTCCCTTTTCCAACTGATAATCTGCATATATGACCAAACACATTAAAAGGAAATTTCATTACTATATATTTTAATATTCAAGATAATATTTCCTCCTTCATAAGAAAAAGTTATTGCTCTTTTTCTCATGCTACCCATGCATTTGAATATCTATAACATTGTCTTTACATGAAGAATTCAGTTAAGATATAAATACTGTATGTTTTGCCTTTTTATTAAATGAGTTGCTTCTCTTCAGCCTTATAATGCCTTCTTTGCTGCAGTAAAATGGATTATGACTGAGCTTGTCTTGTAAGTAAATTTTATCAAGAACTTCATCGATATTTGTATGAATTGCTGAATTTTTGTACTTTTGAATACTTAATGAATATTTGTACTTTTTGCCTTTTACATACGTTGTGCTGCTTTTATTAAATGATTTTAAATATAGTAATATTTGACAATTTTTTGCTTTCCAATTTTGCGTTGTTAAAATCTGAGAAAATTTTGGCTATATGAATGCACAGTTGCACTTTTATTACATTATCCATGGTCTTCACTTATATCCGTATGTCTTTGCTCAGTAAGTCTAGCAGTTCGCAATATACAAACCAAATTTATTATTGTGGTTACTGTTAAATTTTACATAAGTGTCTGGCTGTTTGTAATGCTGCTTGGGTGGGCTGTTGTCAATAGAGCAAACTGTTATAGTGATTCACTGTATTGTTTGTCACTTCATGAATTTCTGTAGGATGGACCTTTTAGAGTATATGCCAGAGAAGGTGTACTCTGGATGTTGCTGAATGTTTTTACCTTGCCTAATTCTTCTAACATTTCCAGTTAATACATAATGAACTTTGCCTTTAAGAGAGATTGCCTAAGAAATCACAGAGAAATATCATATGGAGAAGAGGAAGCCTTAAAATGTGTCTTGTGTTATTAACTTCTATGTTTTATTATTGTTCGTATCAGAGAGCAGAGTTGCAGATTTAAGGGAATTTTATCTTCATTGCAATAGATCTAATTTTTTCTTGTAGTAATTTTGTTTTAATTGTAAATCGTATGAGCTTTCATCAAAGTTTGGAATAAGAGTTAAGGAGAATTAACTGAATGGCTATTGCCAGAGGGCAGAGATTGATCTCAAATGCAGCTTTCAAAGTAAATATCAGGGAAAGAAATCATGTTAAAATGAGACTTTGAGACTTTGATGTTAGCATATAACAGCTTCAAAAATTTCAAGAAACTTTCTGTGTTTATAAGTATTGTAGTTTCATGTCCATATGATAAACTAGATATTGGTTTCGCATTCTTTACACTTACAGTATCTGATAGACTGACATTTCAGTCCCTTCTTCAAAGGAAATTGCAGTATATTTTAGTGGGAAAATGCATTCTCTACACAGCTAGTTAGAGTTGATAAGACACTGGTTAATCAATCTTTTCTGCTCCTAGAAATAAAATAGTTTTATTATTTTAGTCCCACAATTAATATAAGAATGTATTTTATGTGTGCTCCTGTACTGTAGCCAGGACAGTTATAATCCTATATTATTTTACTAGACAGTCAAAATACCTCCATCATGAAGAAATAATGTTCAATAATGTTCAGCAGTAAAAATACTGTATGCTGCCATGCACTGAGAATTTTAATGGAAACTTCAAATAAGATCAATAAATTAATAATAAGTAAATCTATGATTTATCAATGGGGTTATTTTTGGAATAAATTCTCAGCAGTAAAATACAACCCAGTGAAAATATGAGAATAGCAGTAGTTGATAAACCCAGAGTTGTGCTAGTAACATGAATTTCAATTCTATGTTAGCTTTTATTTAAAACAGGATTAATGGTATCAAACTACTGCCAGTTTAGTGTTTTGAAAACATTCTGTGGGATAAATATGAAAACTCTAATAATTTCTCTAGGTTCCTTGTGGAATTTAATCTATGCAGTTGGTGGCACTCTGATCTGACAGCAAAAGGTAAGTGTAATTTTTTTTTCCTGGCCATAATGGCAGAATGTCTAGATTAAATTGGATTTTAGAAATTCGGATGTACATAAAATGTTTTAGATTAAATAATAGACATCTGATAACAATAGTTTGTCTCCCATGTCAGCATCCTCTTCTTTGTTAATGTTTCCTAAAACACAAGAGAATGAAGATCTTCTATGAATAACCACAAAGTGTTTGTGTGTACTCTAGGAATACAGTATGCTACTATAATGAAAAAGTTAAAATAATAGATAATGATTAAATATGTTTTTTAAAAACATTTCCCTTCATTCCAAAACAGTCTGTGTGAATAAAGCAATTACACTAGCCTTTTTCTGCTTAGACTACTTTTTTTCTAGAGCTGCTGTAATATGTAGGGGGGTTATTGTGCTGCAAAATGCCATTTCAACAAAAGTCCACAGGAACATAGTCATCTCAATAGAATTTCATATGAAATAATTTTTAAGGCTTAAGATAGTAAATTTTATTCTTTTATTTTTAAACAAGACTGGTTAAAATGGTATTTTGTTTTATCATTCCATTCAAAATAGACATTTAAAAGTAATAAAATAATTGAATTAAAATTCAATTTACTCAAAATAATTTTTAAAAATGTGGAGGCTTCATTTGTAATAATGAAATTTTAACAGTTCCCATAAGAACTGGAAGTTTTCAATGTCAACTGTCTTTTACATTTTAGCAGACCTTTTACGGCATTTCAGAAGTGTTGCTCAAAAGTAAAGGGCTAATTTACAAGAGCAGTGCTCTTCAGTTGGCTATTTCATAGGCAAATTATGCTGCATGCCATTTATTGGTATAATGATTTAAACGGAATTCTTCAGCCTCATATGTGCAGATTTGCATATTCCTTAGCAAAGCAGGGGATAAAATTGTTCCTTTGGGCTTCGGTTTATAGTTGAATTGCCTGGATACTAGGCTGTCTTTATGCCAAAATAATATCCTGTCTGAAGTTAAGGTGTAGGGGAAAATGGAACATACTGGTGCCCTGGAATATTCCAGCATCCCCTGTAGCAATGAGATGCTGGAGCTCTTCTAGCAGAAAGATCTATGCTGGAGCAACCGGAAAGTACGGCCGAAAATGGCAGAGCCCGTGTCAGGCTGCTGCCTCACGTGTTGGAAATGCTGTGTAGGGGGAAGGGGAGGCCGAGACGGGTGTCTGCTGGAGGGGAAGATTTGGTAAGAGCCTTCTGGAAATGTAGGTGCACGAACTTAGTGTAGCCTTTCCCACGCTGATGTAAACTGTACGCTGCATTGCAACACTGAAGCCAATTCTTCTGGTACACGAACAATGAGCCCGATGTAGATTGGATGCACACGCACAAATAGAGCTTCATGAGAAGCAGCTGGACACTGTTTGCTTTTGGGGCTGCTTTGTAACCAGCAGTGCCTAGACAGGTCTTCTAAAAACCAAGACTAACTTTCCAGTGACTTCCCCAAACATGATGAAAAATGTCTTTTATGCTGATGGCTGTGAAGGACAGTAGGGTTTGCTGTGCTAGACCCAGAAAATGCAAACCTGCTCCTTATATGTGAAGAAGAATGGCGGCTATGCCAGTCTTAGTCCTTGGTGTTTGCAGAGCAGCGCAAAGCAGCCACTGTAGGAAATGGGTAACTTTTTTGGATGTTTTTTCAAGCGTACTGTACAAATGTGCCTTAATATATCCTGACATGAAACATCCAATGGCACTTGCATTGTATGTTAGGGAAAATATCCTTTAAAGAGAGCATCCCTCTTCATCTTATGAAAATTAACGTCTGTTTTGTATTTTAAGCATGTACTAACTACAGAAGATAGGCATTAATAACTTGCAACCTTTCTTTTCTTAAAGACAAAACTATCATTACAGCATTTTGACAGACAAGCATGATTGAGGAATTTTCATTCATGTTTTAGTTGAAAGTGAAGTTTTAACTACACAGTTCACTGGCTCCATTTCTTTGATGAGTAAGAGTACTGAAAATACCCCCTCATCATGCTCATTGGAATGTCGTCATTTTTATGGTACTGCTTGCCCAGTTCAAATTTGGTTAGGTAGGAAGTGATAGTTGTTTGGAAACCAACGTGTGTTAGTAAAGCAAAAGCAAGAGAGATTTCACAAGACAGAAGTCAGCAGGAGAGAAAAGCACATGCTTAGGTATGTTCTTCTGTAAAGATGCTACATTGCCACTAAGAGTTGTAATAATTAAGACTGCACTTCATGAAATTAAAACTAATGAACTTGCACTTTTTTTTAGTTAACAATGCTTAACAAAGCTCAGAAGAAGATCAATTCCTCTAATGGGGAAATTGTTTCCTGCTCAAATTGTGACGTTAATAGAGCATCTCATATTACCAAGATCCGAGAGGGTCCCCACACCTGCCAATTTACCAAACCCTAGTATGAAAAATACTTCCGCACAAGATCTTGTAATCTCAATCGCTTTTGTAAATGAGCGGGAAGAAACTGATGCCCTAAACCTTGGGCAACCCCATCCCCTTCTGCACTCTGACGAGGTGCTGGAAATCTGAGACATGGATCTTTGGCAGTCTCTTTGTTACACAAGCCATATGCTGATAGAAGTGAGGGTAGACCCAAAATACAGGTGATAAATTTCAGTCATTCTTGGCAACAGATAAAGAGAACAGAAGCGAAGGGGAGAAGGTGCAGTAGAGCTAGTCAGACAATTTTTAAAAAAATGCTAAATTGTTGAATATGTCACAACCATAGTGAAAACATGAGAGATAACAAAACTTTTCTGACCAACTTTAGTATCTCCCTTGAGATCTGTGCATTTGGGGGAATATTTTTTTAATTATATACAAAAATTATGAATGGTTCAGAAATGCATGTCCTAGCGCATGATTGCAAATGCAGTTTTGGTCATTCCCCTGGCACTGCGCAGTAGATACACCATGGACTCTGAAACAGATTATCTTGAATGGAAGATCTGTCAAGTCCGAGAGCCTGTTTAGTGTAATCTATTTTTGTCATACCTTGTCTTGTTTTCTCACTTAGCAATTAGTTTAAGATAGGCTTAACATTTGTGCTGATGTGCAAGTCTATCTCTGTGTTAAGGAAGAATGAAGGGGTAGGGAGGAAAAAGAAAGGGAATGAGGGAGGGACATTGTCCAACAGATACATCAGCGTGAGAGTCAGAAGAGGTGCCTTCAGTTCCCAGCTTTGCTGCTGTCCTGTAGTTTGACCTTGAACCAGTCTCACTGCTTCCTGATACCTCAATTTCCCAGTCTTTAAGATGTAGAGCACGACACTTTCTTTTCCCTTGTACTGCAAGGGCTTCAGATTAAAAGTGTTACGGAGTCTTAATTATTACTATTTTTGGAAGCAGATAACAAGCATTGGTTCTGGGCAAAGTACTGCTTCTGCCCCCCACCCACAGAGTTATTCTAACTGATTCCCAAGCTCTAATCTGAAAAAGTGTTTTGGCTTCAGTAAAATGTACCACATTTTAGATATCAAATAAATATAAACCCCCATACATAATAGTTAGTGATGCACAGCATCACTGAAATAAAAATAACAGTAAGTCCATCTTGAATCTACAGAGAAAGAATAAAAGCTTGTGAGTAAATATAAAGTAGGTTGGTAATGGCTAAACCATGAATAACTACTTTAACAGTTATGTCTTACAAAATTACATTCCATGGATAAACTTTTTTTTTTTTTTTAATTGAAAAAATAGTGTTATGCACTGCCTAGGAAATC
Source organism: Aquila spilogaster (assembly GCA_024606505.1). Lineage (NCBI taxonomy): Eukaryota > Metazoa > Chordata > Aves > Accipitriformes > Accipitridae > Aquila > Aquila spilogaster. Next base: position 12,006,666 of record JANHGO010000043.1, read on the forward strand.
TCACAGGGTGGCAGAAGCTGAGTAACATTTCCATTCTCTGTGAGCTCTGTAATACAGCATCTCATGTTGTTCAGAATTTTGTGTGCTGTTCTTCCCATGTTAACATCAAGATATTTTTTCCTGTGCCTATAGCGCAGAGGTTGAAACAAACCCTAGAGCCCTGTGATACTGAATATCCAGCTTTTGTTTCCGAACGCACTATAAAGGAGACCACGGGGAATATTGCTTGCGATGACTGTTTCAAGTAAGCCCTTTCAATTTTTTTTTATACAACTGTTTGTGACAAAGCAATAAAACTGAATTATTCAAGGTTATGTTGAAGAACGTACAAGTCTGTTATGTTTTATCTTATATAATGACCTCTGTCAGGGTGTCATTTCTCTTATTACAGGGGTCATTTAAAAGTTTGATACTCTTAAATTAAAGCAGTGCCTATTATTTTCTACCAAAAAATGTAAAACCAGTAGAGGCTTATACTAATTTCAAAGAATAGTGAATGTTTTAAGACTTTTCCTGGACACAGGCAGCATTCTAAGGGCATATTCTGTAAAGACTTAGATAGAAAAAGGTTTGTGCTCTCCTATCCAGGATTGAAGCCCTGCTGGATAGGTTAGACGTTCCCCTGTGGTACAGTGAGATCTGGGTGTTTTACTTGAATGCCAAACAGTGTTTCCTTCTTAGAATTGCTAGGCTGAAAGAGTGGGAGAAGATTAAATCTATCCTCCAAACTTTCAGTGCTGGGAAGCTGAGTTAATAGTAACAAATCTCACATGTCAGTGCTGCAACCTTGTCAGTTCTACCAGTGCTACTGTAAAGTTGTCCCTCATAGGGTTAAAAGAAGAGAAAGACTTCAGTCTAGCTTTCCTCCTTCATACTGAAAATGTCTTTTTTCTGCATTTAGTGCCTATGTGCAGTGACATTTTTACTGTAGTTATGGTACATTTTAATGGAAGAATTGCATAGGTATTGTTTATGCAAATTTCTGTACTTCAGTAAGTCTCTTAATTGGATTTCCTTTATGCTGAGAGGTCATCATCGCAAAGGAGATTAGTATTAACAGCAATAATTTGTCTATCAATATAAGTGTCAGGAAGAATTTATAAGTTAAACAAAAATTGTTACAACTCTCCCTTTCTAGACTAAATCAATATGCAATTAGCAAATAAATGTGAAAACTTCTTCACTTTGAAGTCAATAGGTGTGCTTCTGGACTTGCTCCTAAATTTTCTCCTGAATATCTTCATTATTTTAAAATAGGAATTAGGAGTAAGTACACTGGAGATATATTTTAAGTACTAATATTCACTTCTAATTTGCTGCTGACCAACTTTTAGTTGTAAGGAAATTATTAATGTCTAGTATGAATAATTGGTTTTATATGGCTTTGTGGGATAGAAGTATGAAAGTGCTTTGTAAATTGATCCTAGGGAACCCTTTAAGTGTAACAATAGGTCCCACTGCCTGAAAAGTACAAACTCAACAAAATCAAGCTGTGATTTTTCCACTTGACATATCAAATACAATGTATGTTACACTGCTATGAGTGCTTCATGCCAGCATTGTAGAATTCAAGCAGCCTTATTTTGTGATCATTTAGCAGAAGTTTACTGAGAAGTTGTGCCACAAATTACCATACATCCTGGCAGTGTTCAAGGCCAGGTTGGATGGGGCTTTAAGCAACCTGGTCTAGTGGAAGGTGTCCCTGCCCATGGCAGGGGGGTTGGAACTAGCTGATCTTGAAGGTCCCTTCCAACCCAAACCATTCTATGATTCTGTTTAAATATTGCAAACAGACATGATTCCATGAAAAGAAGATTAATTTAAGAGGACCAGGTTTTCTCAAAGGAATGCAGATTTCAGTCTGTCTTCTAAAGTAACTTCAGGTCAAAGGAAATAACTTTCAAAAATAACACAATTCTGCAATACTTGGACAGCACTGAGCTGGAAACTGAGTTTAGTGAAAATTATAGTATTTCAAAAATAATGCGCTAAGATCTTTTTCATAGAAAAACATTTTGTGTTCCACAGTGGAACAAAAAAATAAAAGAAAACCCTGTAAGTTACAAACTGATCTCAAGGCACCCATTATTTTTCTCCACAAGCAATGGCAAAACCTAAAGAAATAATCCAGAAGAACTATTAGATTCTCATGGGAAAGTTCTTCGTTATACCGTTTACCCACTGTCATTAACAATCTACAAATTGCATCTAAGATTGCAGACTGTATTGGATTCCAAATATTTCTGTTATAACCCAGGACACTCTCCCGCAGAACAGCTAAGGAATTTGACCCAAAGTTCTTTGTAGACCTACATCTTCTGACCTAGTTTTCTGTTTCATGGCCTCAATACCAATAAATATTTTTACAAGCAAGTGTATTGCTTAATACTTGTAATTCAAGAATGATGGGCTCAATCAGTCAAAATTAGGGTTCAACCTTATATACAGTGAGTCTTGAACTGACTCTGTGTTCAATGGTTAATCTGCACAGCATCTGTTGCATACTAGGCTCTCGATTCAGATCCATTTGAGTCAGTGGGATTATTTTCTGCATTCTCCTTGGATCGTGTTATAGATTAATCTGTTTGTGATATATACTTGCAAGTCTTGATTACAAATAGGAGAAGGTATTTGTAAATATTTAGCTGAATATACACCCACTCTAATACTGCAAACCTATTTGAAAGACACTGGAAAACTCAATATATTGTGAACTGGTTTGCAACAAAAGTTGCGCAAATACTCTGCTGCAAGAAAGTTCGTGTCACAGGTTACTTATTCAAGTCACTGTCTTTTGTTCCTACAGTGTCAGTCAGGTACTACTATAGATCCCTTGTATGAAAAAGGAGGCTAAAAGCAGTCACTTAGTAGAAGTAAAAATGATGACTGAGGTTAATTGAAACCATATAATGTTACTTAGATAGGACATTTTGGAGCACAAATACTGCGTTATTGCTAACAAAGTCACAGTCATAGTGAACAAGGTCACAGAGTGAGAGTCAGAGGCTCAGTCTTATTGCATCCTGGGTGTGCTGTTACTGGTCTTACAGAAATACTCCACACTTCACAGTTACCAAGGGGAACACTTACCAACTGTAGTTACGAAAAATAAACCTTGTTCTTATAAATGTTTCCAATCGTAATTTTTAATCATGGGTGCTTGGATTTAAATCAAAGTATCCTCACAAATAAATCACACAGCAGAAAGAACTACATGCTAATTACTCCATAAATAGCTGGCTCACCTTTTTAGCCATTTCTGAAAGTTTATTCAATCAACGGAAGGGTACCTATACCCTAAAATGGACTTTGACTCAGGCACTAGATGTATACAGACCTATAAAATACACTCTCTATATGTAAACTTATCTCTCACTAGCAAAAAATAAATGCTACTTTGGGATAATTTGCAATGTTTAAAAACGATTTTCAAAAATATAGGTTTTATTAAGAAAGCAGGAGCCTAAAAGAAAATAAGAATTAACATAAGAATGTCATTAGGGTCACAGTTTGGCTGTCCCATCCCATAATTTTTTGTTATTCAATATCCCAATGATTATTAAATTAATCTGTTATTCAAACAGCAATCAAAAACAAGTCAACCCACATTTTCTAAGCACTGTCAACAAGAGAGGAAGAACTGGGATTTTTTAAAAATCTGAAATGCTTTCATATTTTCCAGTAAGCTATTCGCTTTTATAGCAAAAAGCTAAAAAAAAAAAAAAAAAAAAAAAAAGCATTACTTCCGAAAACTCAGGTGATAGACTGCTGAATGTTCTATGGCAGCTTCAGTGTCAGAAATAGTTAATTTCTAAAGAGAAACATTTTTTTCTTTATTAATGTCAAATGGCACTCTTTCTGTTGAGTCAGAACTACACTAATGCCAAACACACTTGGTGTGGGTTTTAAAGGTGTTGTGCTGCTCAGAGTTGTGTTTTTGATTAGACATTAAATTTGAAGTCTTTGGCTATGTAAGCATCTCAATGCTGCTTGCAGTTTTATGAGGTATTGCCCCAATGTGTTAGCCACTTTTTAATACAAGTAAGTGTGTCAACCAAAGTTCTTCACCAATTCTCACTGGTTACATTACCAGTTTTTGCCTTCTGGTGACCTCACCATTGCAAAGTTTAATTGCTGATACTTAAAAAGCACTAAAAATGTCTAAGGAAAGCATCCTTAGAAAGATGAAGTTGTTATAAATTAGAAAGGATGGTCCCTGTTTTGATATTTGACCAAAGTTACCTGATCTTTTTAGTATATCCACTCATCTGTTTGTAGAACAAACAAAAAAAGTTTTCTCTAATTGCAAATTTCATTTTTGCATGAGAATTCCGATGTTTTCATCTAACTTCATTTAGGAAAATACCATTAATTTCAGCATTAACTCAGACTGCTATGAATGTGGGTATAGTTCTTCTGTAGGCACAGCATCTTACTCATCTGACTATTTATACCTTTAGTGTATATTTTAAAATTTCGAAGTTGCAAGGAACCATTTGAGTGCATAGTTGCCAAATTTGCATGTTCAACTGTAAAAATATGAGTATACAAATCAGGCAGCAGTTGCACAGTCAAATGCTTAAAAATCTGCCCTTTCAACCTCTCCTGTTCATGTGTGATGACATATTGGACTTGGATGCAGATCAAAAATCTGGCCTTACTTCCAATGACCCAGGGAGCAAAGCCCCCTTCTCTTTTAATTGTAGCACTCAGGGGTCCACAAGGTCAACACCAAAAACCCAGAGAAACTGTTTTGTTCCCAGTTGATTCTTTGTGCACAGACTTAAGACACAAAATAAAGAGAAAAGTAAATATGAGAAAGCCATATTCTCACTAGGGAAGCAAGGAAGTATGTAGCTACAATCATCGTAACCCTGGGAAAGACTTGAATGCGTGTTTTAATTATGCAAGATGAATGTAAGTGTTCACTTTACTTTGCTGTATATCACATGTAAATTGCCTGTTAAATTGATAGGGACTACTTATTTGATTAAACACCATCCCATGTATTACATATTTGGCCCATTGGAGTGTTAGTAAGCAGACAATTATTTAAGGAAAATCATCAATAAAACAAATGTCTTCTTTTGCTTTCTTATAGACTGGGCATTGAGTGCCGTTCATTGTCAATAAAAGGAGGTAAATGGCAGTGGAACTATAGTTCAGGATGACACTGAACCCTTCGTGTGGATTTATAATGGCAAATTTCAGACTTGTCCACTGAATGCACTTATTTGGCAGTAACAGATAAAATAACAATACAAATTAGATTCAGATTATTCAGGGCATGAGTATATTAGTGTCAGGAATAGTGCAATCTGAAGACATTAAAATGGTAATGGTTTTCAAAAAATGCTTAATCTTGCAACATACCAACATTTGCTAAAATATTTCTGCATTTCTTTCTCAGCAGAAGCTTGCCAAACTGCTGTACTTGATCGTGTTTAAAATGTGTAAATAAATATGCAGTTCAATTTCCCATGAAATAAATAATCATTTGCCTTTTCAGATATAGTTAGTTTACTCCTAAACAAATCAGCTTGCCACATAAAACAAGCAAAGCATCAAGGGCCAATTTCTTCTCATTTGGAGCTCTATCTATGTACATCAGAATATCCCTGTAGATTTCCTGGTGTAGTTTGGGCAGTAAATTATAGTCAGTCTTCTAGAAGACATTTTGGGTTGTATTCATTTTACTGTATGCATCTTACAGGACCCTGAAGAAAACCAATGTTCTCTATATTTCACCATACTTTGTTTAGACTGTATGGTTTTGCATGCTTGCTTTTTCAGCAACTATACCAAGTACACATGTGATACCATGCACAGAAATGGTTTTGACCTGTGCCCATGTTGAGTCACAGGTGTGCTGTAGTCAAACTGCTCACTGCTGATCTTGGCAATGTTGAACAGATCTTCATTTCTGAGAGCTTGCTTAGGTGTGCGTGGAAGTCAAGGAGTATCTTCAAGGGAAAGTATTTCACATACCTCAGTAGTTAATTGTTGAAGGCTCAAGGATCAAAATCTTAATCTGTAGCCATCTTGCACTTCCGTTTTGAAAATCAGATCTTCCAGACTTGCAGAATACTTATGAGTGTTAAAGTCTTTATATTTGCGGCAACAGCTGTATTGGTAGAAACTTACCATAGCCAAAACCCCAAAACTCTAGAAGATCCCAAAAGATACTTTTTTTCCTGTTCTTTCCTTGTAAAAAGTATCAAATTATGCAATTTAAACTGCTAGAATTGTTTATTAAAGGTCTTTATGCTTAGTTTAAAATCCTATATTGTGTGTTACCCACACATCTCCGCTTGCATGCTGAGTAACTTCCTCTTCACTCCAAAGGCAACAGTGATTATAATGTTTGTCATGCAGGTGCAATTTAAAGTCACTGTATGGGTAATTTAACTCTACCCTTTGATAATGTATATTTTAAATGACCAGTTCAGGAAACACTGTAGATTACTATTTTCATTTAAGAAAATAGGTATATGAAATAATAGGGCAAGACATATATGTTACCAGGCAGGCCTGTGCCTGCGAGTCATTAGTTTAACAATCCTTTGGACAGTTTTCAAGGTTGGGATTTTTTTGTTGTTTGCTTGGGTTCTTTGTTTTTAAATAGACAAGGATTTCCAATGTTCCTTTTTTTGTTTCAGAACTTTTCTAGTCTGCTTGTTGAATTCAGGAGTATTGTAGCTGCTTATACACAGAATGCCACCTTATATTGAAAATAGTCTTTCATTATTATCTCAGTTTCTTACCAGAGTGTTCCCCCCAAAATCAAAACCTTGGAGTTTGTTTATTTAGTTGACAAAACCATGCAAATCTGTATTCAGTCTCTCTCTTTCAATTTGCTTGGCATTGTAGTCATCATAAAAAAGCTAGAGAATGAAAGAATCACTATGGATCAATGGAGAAAAAGTATATTTAATGTAAAAAAAATTCTGACCATAGTAATCGTTTTCAAAGGGCATTTTTAATGGCAAGGAATATATATTGAAAGAGAGGGGGAAGAGAAAGAAGGAAGGAAGAAAGAAGGAAGAGAAAGGTGAGGAAATGTATGGCGGTCTTTTCTTGCAGATGTGTGCATCTTCTTTATTAGGAGACTTCATAGCACTGACCATGTGGTCCATCTGTAAGTACTGTAAAATCTTGGAGACACATGGGTCAGCTTCCTAGCAATTCAGTCTATTAATGTTGTCATTAGTTTTGCTGTAGGTTTTTTTCTGACAAGTAGGATGAGATGTGCTCTCTCTCTTAACTGCCCAAATGAGTCTTCCAAATGTCTTCCAAATAAGCCTGGAGCTGAATTGCTTGAGAAGTTTATAAATAAAACTTCTGCGTGGGAAGGTGGCAATCCCTACCCATTCATAGTTCATAGTTAAGCTCAGTACTGCTATAAAATGTAAATATTACTCTACTTAAAGTTAACATAATTTTACATTTTAAACAAGCAGTAATAAATATTAACCAAATGATAGATAGTAGCCAACACAATGAAAGGATATTTGTAATGACAGGAGATTCAAAAAGTTGTATGAATGCCATAATATATAAAGCTGAGTAGTAATGTATATATCAAAGATGGCTTGGAGAAGGAAAACTCATTAAAATCGGGAAACATTGCAGTGAATTTTTAAAGCTAGGCACACTTGTGAAGAATTGCTAATACTAGGAAATTCATTTGAATTTATAATATGTTCATATTATATTATAGTCTGATGAAAAACAATGCAAACATGACTTAGGCATCTGTACATGTAGCACTTCTCTTTATAAAGGATTTGAGAGCTTAATGGATATTTAGTAGCCTTGAACTTGGAAAAACAGTGTGACTCTTAAGATTTGAGTGCAGTGCAGGGAACATTTATATATTACCTAAAATATTACAGAGTTTTAACTAGCTATGGAGAAGACGACATGCAGTGTACTTAATTCTGTCAGATGTGGCCTTCTCAATCATTGCTAAAGTTTACGTTTACAGAACTAAATTAACAACATCCTTGCAAAGCACACTGTGGGCACATCCGATAAGCACTTTAGTTCTAGGGTTTATTACACTTTTAATGTGAATCTCCTGATCATGTCTGCTTTTTATACTTCAGTTTGCGTTGTGTAGCTCTTTGCTAGAGCCATGTCGTCTTCGTAGATTAGACTGGACCTAAAGCTGAAGAGTAGTTACCGATTCATGCAATTCCAAAGTTACTTTTACAATGTCATGTGATATTTGTGAGCCTTCCTAAATCAGAGGAAATCAACTGGCTTTTTAATCTCTAAATTATATTTAGAATCTAGCTTAGAGATCATCTAGTATTTTAAAAACATTACCTGAGATAACTCTCAATACAAACCGCAGCTACTTAAGTAGGGCTAAAAAAAACTCTGCTAAAAACCACACGTTGGCTAACATGCTATAGTAGAACTGCATTTTCCAGTCTGGATAACTTTTCTGACCTCCCTATCATTGTCCTGCTAACCAGGTGCCAGCATCAAAAAGCAAAGTCCAAGCTTTAAGAGACCTCTGATATGATTTGCTTTGTGCCGATTACGGTATCTCCTCTGTTGTTCATTGTGAGCAGTTTACCACAGAATCAGGTAACCACTCTGCCTATGGAGACCCACTTATGCCACGGTCTCAGCTCAGGTTTGTTCAGGGGTATGAACCTTGACTCATATTTAAAGCTTGTGGGATTTCTGAGCTTGGTTTCTTTGCAAAAATTTTGCAGTCCATTTTAAACCTAGTGATCTGAAACTCTCCATTATCTTACATCCTCATAAAGGTGGGTGGCTGGACTAGAAAGCTTTGGAGCACAGTCAAATTCCTCATTACACAAAGTACTTTTTTTCCTCCTAAAGTCTGGGCACTCAAAGCTTTTGGACGTTTGTAACATTTCTAATATGCAGTTGGTAAGGGACTCTTATCTGAGCATCAGTTATTTGAGAAAGCATCCCCTGATTGATAATGAAAGAGGACTGGCCCTTCTGGGTTTCCTATCTGAAGCAAGGTGGTTGCCAACCATGCCACAGCTCTCAGGGGTTGCAAGCCTTCGGTAGACCCAGGAATGGTGAGGATGATATTGTTCATTTGAATCCGTGATTCTAAACTTTGCTTTGAGTAGGTATGTTTATACTGACACCAAATTGTGCTACAGTCAGTCAGGCTATACGTGGTAGCAATATTTTGCTAGTATGGGGTCAGGTTACAGGCCTGAGGCTGAGAGGTTATCTGTCTCTCTTTATACAAGAGAACCACTAGCTGCTTTTTTTCATATACTTTAACTGCTCCAGCTCTCAGAAATGTTGTTATTGGCATACATGTTATTTTTATAAATTGCATTAAAGATATTCCATTCTCTATCATCATTTATCTGAAAAAACCCCAAGTAGCCCAACTTGACTGTGATATAAACATTTCATTCATTCATTTAAAAAATGTGATAAGTGAGAGAAATGTGGGTTGGAAATATAGCCAGCAGCCTGGAAAGCACATGATAGGAGTTGGGAAACAGCACAGCGGATATCTGCACTTCAGCTGAATGCTTAAAGTTTGTTCCAGACCATTAGGGTTGAACATTTGCAACCAACAGTTATGTGAGTAACACATATTTGAGTGCAGAGTGCACAATATTTTCCATTTACTGTACCCTGGTGCTGGTATGTTTTTTCTTTCTCCAAAAAATAGGAAAGATCGAATTTGACAGATATGAAATGTAATCCCAAAGTAACAACTAATCTTAATCCAAACTACTCAAACTTCATTAACGCAGGTTTGCACTCAAAAAATACACTAAAAGGCCCGGAGGGGAATGGCTGAATTTACAGAGATGCTCAAGCATCGGAGCGCCCAGTGGGGGCTATCTGAGTTGAGTACCATGGAAATTCAGACTACTTTTCCACATCTTTGTGCACGTGTTTAGGTTGCCAATTTGAAAATATTGCCCTCAGTTTATTTCAGTTCAAACTCCTCGCAGTGAAATTCTTCCATACTTTGTAGGATTCATCCACACGGGCAAACCAACTGGTAGCTAAAAGATCTTTTCTGTTGCCTCCTAAAAATGAATGATATGATTATGCAAGTGCAGGAGTGACGTATGCTAATGCAACAATGATATATTATTCTAGTCATAATTTGAATGAAAGTCCCGTAGTCATTCACTATAACATTAAACAATAGTATTAAAGTGTTCCTATGGTCATTGCAGAAACAAATGAAAAATACCCATATGTTTGTTGTTTTTTTTTCCCCTTGAATCAGGCTGTTAAAGCTCCTGAACATGAAATTAAAGATGAATCTGAACAGCCATTTACATGTTTATAGGATTAAAATCCCACCTACACCATGTGTTTATCATGACCACATACTCTACTGCATAGCATCTGTTGTCATGAGCACAGATTTAATAGCAGCATACTTCTGTAAAATTAAAAAAAGTATATTGTTTGTAATATATACCATATAATTCAATAACTGTTACTTACGAACAAGCGTGTTTTAAAACAAAGCAAAATGATGCAGTATTTCTGTGAGAAAACAATAATTAAGTTTTAACTAGAAACACACAGCATTGTTTTTAAACAAGTTGAATTGCTTTTAATGTTGGTGCTGTGCTTAAGTCATCCTCAAATTACAGAGAAATATCTCCCATTCTGTAGGATAATGGGAAGATATTTTCTTTAAATACTTTTGTTCCTCTAGTGTAGTCTTATCCTGTAAGTATCTTCAGAGTTCTACACTGCTTGTCATTCATTTTGTTCCCTCAAACACTTTGCAACCTTTGCAACTGTCTGAAGAAAGAAGGGAAAAATGGGTCTGAAAATTAGAGATTTCTGAAGGCTATTAGGAGGTTTATTACCATTCTTTGTTGTTGAAACAAGTTGTGTAGCGGTGTCACTGGCCACCAGCTAATGGCAGCATGGTTGTAAGCCAGGAAAAGGAAAATAGTTCAGTGCAAGTGAACGATAAATGATGGTATTTGGGATCCTTAGTCTGAACAGCCTAATGAGACTGCATCCCCTCTACGGCTGTCTGGCCCACCCTCGGTCCTGTACAAAATATGCTGCATTCAACACGTTTCCTTACGATTGGGTGTGTCTGGGGCTATGTAAATGGCTGCTTATTAGTAGAGAAACCTCAGGTCTGTTTTCAGTTTATATCCCGTCCAAAACTTAACGTCAGTGGACAAGGAAATGGATTCTCTCTCCTGCGTGGAAATACAGACTAAGCTGTTTAACAGTAATATTGATTTCCTTTAATAGCAGAGGTTATAGTCAAATAGTAGAGAGTAAACAACTTAAAGGTTAGGTTTGCTTAGCTGGACAAGACACATCTCTTGCATGTTTGAAATTGAATTACCTTAGCTTTGCCTGTTATGGATCCAGCTATGTTAGGGAAGGAAAGTTGAAACCAGCAGCATCTCAGAGACAAGATGTTAAGCCTACCACATACAGATTTTGCACCTTGTGATTCAGGTAGTTGTAGTGAAGCAATGACCTGCATTAAGCAGGGAAATAAGTGACTTAGAGAAGTGTGTGATTTTCAAGTTGGCCAGTAAACTGGTCGTCTTCCTTCAGGAGATATAGGAGCCTCATGACTACAGCAGCCAGGAATCAAAAAAGGGTCTAGCTCTGCCTTGCTACTGCTCTGCCTGTTTTCATCGATACGGGAGATGCTCCGAAATCCCTAAGGGGACAGACTGCAGAGGCCCCACAACAAAGCCACCTGCTGCAGCAACTAATAACCACCTTCTCTCTGTCCCTTTCTTACTGCTTGTCCCGACATCCCTGCCCTTTCCCCCATCTTGCAACATTTCCCTCCTTTCCAGGGAGGTTTGTCCCTCTCCCAGCTGCCTTACTGATACTTTGCCACCCAAGAGGTTCAGAGGCTGGAAGATGAAAAGAAGAGAAAGAAGCACATGGTGCGGAAAGAGGGCAGTGCAGCAAGGGTAGTGTCAGCTCAATCCCTACTCTGCTACTGCCCTGAGTACATCTTCTAATTATTCCTCCTTACAGGAGAAAGTAATTCTTGTAATAAGAAAAAGAGCTGACGTTTTTGAAATTAGGTTTGTTGGTTTTGTTTTTTTAAAACATAGTCTGTGGAAGAAATTATTATGATCAAAATATAATATAACTGTATGAAAATGTTTATATATACAAGCTAAAGGAAGAGATTCAAACTGGAAAATAAAACCAGGTTTGAATGTAGTGTGCTGGCTCTTTTAGAACAGGTGTTGTAGTCTGCACTTAGCTTTAGGCATCACATTTCACCCCGTTCGGGATGCGTTTCTCTGCAGGATCACTATTCGGCCATTAAAGAGAGAGAAAGACCCTCCTGCAGAGGATGATTCAGATCACCGAAGCCAAGCTCCTGCTCTGAATTATCCTTGAATAGTCTGTGGCTCTGCATGTACTCTGTTCAAAGTTGGGGATGATTACCCTTCTAATGTAGGAACCTGAGTTACATGCATAAAGGCAGCTGGTGTGACTGCCCTCCAAGAGTTGTATTACAGTCCTGTTATGATGCTTTCCGTATTCTAGGCTATCTTAAGAAATGAGAAGGAACTGGTTCTCTGTGGGAAGAGTCATTTAGCCACCAGACACACATTAAAAGTGTGCTTTCTTATCATGCCTTCATAAGCACAACTTTAGCAAATACGATTATGAATGCAGCAGTACTTGAATTCCAAGTCTTCCTATTTCATTCCACAATAATAAATTAATTTTCAACAGATAAATACTTGCATTTTTGAGCAAATATTTACTATTTCTAAGTAAAACATGAAGCTGTTTTTTCTTTTCCCAAATCAATTTGTATAATATTTGTGTGGATGCTTTTATATCGGCTGATACAGAAATAGGTTAGAAAGAAACAGATAAAGTGTGTGCAACATGAGAAAAGTCTTGTGTAACGCTCTGACTCAAAATGCAGAGTTTCTTGCAGATTTACTCTCTATTCTTATTTTTTCTTCATTAACAAAACAGTTTGGCATGACTAGATTTTCTTCCTCCTTTCTCTGCCCCTTCAAAGTATTAAGTGTCTGCCTTCCTCACCTTCCCCACAAAGTGAAGAAGCAGTTTGTGTTCAGGTCTGTTTTAAGTCTCTGAACCTGCACATCAAATAAACCAAACTAGTTCCTCAGTGCATGAAAGATGGAGGAGAAATTGTTAATAAAGCTCTTATTGACTCAAAGTGGCTTCAACGTAACAAGAACCCCAACAGTTTATTCCGTTTTATATATGGAGACATGTGCAAGGCTTTTTCTGTGCTGTCACTATCAAATGATGATGATGATAGTGGTGTAAAGGAAAAAGGTTCAAATCAAAAGATTTACATTACTTAACACAAAAAAAGCTTTACTATTTAAACATGAAACATTCTCCATAAATATTAAACATAGACTTTCTTTTGTTTGTTAAACCAGCAAGAAAGTTCAATAAAAACCCTTACTCTGTCCCTGAGAGTTGGCTCCCATACTGCCAATGACACAAATGACAGCCTAAGCCAGCAGGTGTTCAGAAATGCTTATTGTAATATAAACTTGAGAGACTCACAGTGGAGCTCACTTAAAAGACAAGACCATTTTCATTACTTTGTCAGCAACTTTCCTTATTTCCCACTGCAGTCATGGAAGCTGTTCAGCATTGCTAGAGTATTTTCTCCCTTGCAACTGAATCTTGGCATACGCAGGGAAACATTTTGGTGGAATATTTCAGTATTTGAAAGGCTTTGTTCTCACTGTGTATATGCACCTTTTGTTTTCTGTGAATGTTCAGCTCCTGAGACTTACTGGCATGAACATTCACTGAAAATGAATTTCAAAGATGTATGCGCATGTCACCATGGAAACTGAAAGCTGAACTCAAACAGAAGACCTGCTGCTGGGATGATTGTGTGCTTTATCCAGTTTGGGCATGGAAGCAGTGAAGCAGTGCCACGTGAATTATCTGAATAGTCACAGAGCAACTGCAGTGGTTGTGATTGGCAGAAACTTCTTTGCCATTGATCTGGTGAGGGTAAGAATACCTCATGACTGTCAAATGATCTTAAATTACAGCAGCTGAGAGAAGTATACTTTGCTTCTGCACATTCTATTAATAGAAAAGAAAGCTAAACTGGACATTTTTTTTTTTTTGCCCTTAATTATTTGCTCGACTCGATCTCTGTCTTCAGTCCTCTCTCTTCACTTGTTGATAAGTTAATCCTTTGCCTGTGACCTCACAAGTCAATGACCGGTGAGGACACGCACTTGGCTTTACAACTTCAAGATTATGTTTGAGAATTGTGAAAGGGAAAACATTCATTTACTGCTGGTGGAAGGTAACATTTTCTTTTTAATTTACCTCTAGTATGGTGGATGAGAAGCTAGTTCCACTTTGCAAGATATTATTATGCAGTGTGGAAACAAAAGCTGTGGTGAGCCAAAATTTTCATCTTTTTGTGGATGACATCTTTTTTAGATGACAGTCACATGTTCTGTGGAAGTCATCATAAGGTTAGACACTTCACAAAGATCTGTAATAGATAAACAGACCGTAGATTTGTAAGAATATTCGCTATTTGGTAAACGGAACCAGTGTAATTAGTCGATATCTACCATATAATTCCTAAAGTAGGAAAGTTTTTTTGACTTGACATAATATATTGCTCTTTGCAGTTCCTTTAATTCATAATTTCCATCAATCCATGCATATACTGCATTCCCCAGGTCTAGCAAAATTTTCTGTAAGTGTAGGACTTAATTCCTACAAACCTTTGTAGTTTTTCACTTTTTTTGTCAGAGAAGCCATATAGGAATTTACTCAGCATCATAGTTCTGTAGTGGAAACTTTCTTCTGTGTTGAAGTGCTTTCTGTTTTCATTCTAGCTAGGTGAAGTGATAGGAAAAGCTCCCAAATTTTTATTTACTTCTCCCCGCCCCCACCCCCCCCTCCCTTCTTTGGGGAAGCAATAGCCTATACTGTGCGGCCCTTACGCCACCTCAGAGAAGTGGGTGAAAGAAGAAATAAAATGGGAAATGTACCCACCTTTCATGAAATGGCGCCTTTAAACCTGGCTGTATGGTACATGCTTTCTCACAGGCTTCAGTATTTACCAGGGAGGCCACAAAAAAGGGGCTGTCACAAAAGGTCTTGGAGTCAGGCACACCATAGGTACAACAGAAGAGTGATTACTCCCTTCTCATCAAAAAGAGAAATTCATCATTTGGCATCCAGTTAATTGTTACAACACTTTCTACCCTTCAGGTCCTTTTCTGAGCTAGTTTTAAAGACACAATACATATAAGTTTCAGATTGCACAAAATCCAAATACTGCTAATTCCTGGGAATAAAATTAATTTTTTTTTCTATTCTTCAGGGTTTGATTTATTCATAACTGTTTTGAGAAATTCATGCAGTACAGTTTTGCTGTTATTGTCTGTTAAAGGTTTTCCCTCCTTTCCTTTTATTGGCCCCATTTCTCCCACACACAAATCCACAAAGCCACAGATGCTCAATTACAATGATGTCAGTCTTGCTACATGCTCCAGCTGTTTGGTAGGTACATTTATAAAGTTGAGCCTTTTACATTATGCCATAAATGTATATTTCATGTATAAACATAAAGCTAACATACTGCAGATCACTCTAAGTGTAATTTTAATGGAGGTTCAGTAAGTTTAAAAAATACTGAAAAGTGTTTAATCTTTCCGTTGGCAACATTTTTATAGTAAGTTTTCCAAATTTTTTTTTCTGAAGCTAGGTTTGAATATTCCCTGCCCCCTCCGCTATTTCATCTTCTGTGATCTTTGGAAAAAGCAGGGAGTTATTTTAGTAAGACAATATGTATTTTAAATAAAGATGTCTGAGGAAAAATATGTTTCTCTCCACATCTTCTTGGTGCTCAAACCCTCACTTAACGTTCTGTACATTCACCAGCATACCGCATTGAAAAACACCTAATTCCTGGAATTGCCATTTTTCGATGATATTCGATATGGCAGATATTCTGTTGATACCATATACAAATTCTGACAGATTGTTTTAAAAAATTTTCAAGAATCGGGTATAAGCCATAAAGCCTTTCATTGTGTTGTGTGAATTTCAAAGAAAAGGCTAAACAGTGCCTATTTGGCTCTGCCTCCTCCCCCTTTTCTCTTTGGTACGTGCTTAGGAGTTTGACTCATTGTAACTATGTGGATCATTGAATAGTGCCCACAGGATCCTTCCCTGGTCTCCCCTGGGTGCTTTCCTTCTTACAAGTAATGTCTTTATTTCTCACTCTCCTTTTGAGTTGCCTACTTTGTCTTAATTTGAATGTGGTGCTGAGTTATCACCATATTTGTACCATATAGTCGTCATTATTCTAAAATAAATCTCCTCACTTAGGAAGATTTTGAGGCTTAATCTCTGTTTTGTTGGCTCAGTAATAAAATGACTCCCAAGAGGACAGATGAAAGCTGAGATCTTTCCCAGTAGTTCATGTTGCTTCAAGCAAGAGCCAGAGCGAATAAAGGCCCTAATGTGATTGTAGAGGCTAAAGTTTGGGACCGAGAGTTATCACTACATGGCTGCAGAAGAACCTTCGTTATTTTTTGCAGATCGGTTTCATGTGTACTTAAAAATTCCAGATCATAAATACATAGCTAGGTATTCATAATAGAGCAGAGATTCAGGATTGACATCTGAAAAAGAAAAAAATGTGATAAACTCCTTGGTAATTCACTTGTGTCTCAGTCTTTGCTTTAATGTGTCGGCAGTATAAGCCTATCCATTCTGCTTCACTTGTGAAACTTTCGGGATCACGTACATCTCAGAACGGACAACCATATTCTGTGAACTGAGGGAAGGATTGTCCAAAGCCCTCTACTTCTACAAGGTGTGGAGATATAGTATGATATATAAAGTCAATGATATTTGTGACTATAATACAGGCGTTGTTGACAAGTTCAAAAAGCCCTAACAAAACCTGTTGCTCAGAAATACAGATGATGTCACCATTATTTGATTTCTTTTTAATTTGCAGGTCTTTTGTTATCCAGCAAATCCCAAGCAGCAATCTCTTCATGGTGGTAGTAGATAATGAATGCTTCTGTGATTCTGTCCCACCAATTACCATGGCACCTATAGAAATAAGGTATATCCTTTTATTTGCAAAGTTGTCAGAAGGAGATTCAAGATCCAAATGTTGAAAAAATTCTTATTATGTAAAACTTGCAACTTGACTTAAGAATGCATTGTTACCAATTATAAAGTGCTGGGGCTGTTTGAAACTAAGCCAGCTGAGAATGCATTCTTACTTACTTATTTTCAAGGAGAATTCAATTTTTTTTTTTTTTTTTTTTTTTTTTTTGAACAGCCAGTACAAATTAAGCAAACACACTTATGTGCATCTTTAAATATGATAAGGTCATGGTCACCTTTAGATAGCTGAACACCTTTCAAATTAGGCCCTAAGTATGTGATTTCCTTTTAAGAATGGAGCTCCTGATATTGGAACTTATAAAACTTAAAATATAGATAACCTTTTATTTTAGGGTTGGACTGGAGTACCAAAAATATTTCAGAATCCTGCTTTCCAAAAATATAAAAATGTAGTAAAATAAATATATCACTTGATTTTTAGTTGTCCCACATTTTATTTTGTGCTCCTCTGTAGTTCAGGATTTGTTTTCTCACATAAGTTGGAATTTATCAAAAGTAGCCTGCAGTGTGCTTTTATTGCAGACTTATTATGGAAAGACAGGTCAGCAGTGTAAGTGCAAATGATACTCTCTAAACTACAGATCACTGAGAAGAAAGCAGTAGAATTACCTTCTACCTTTTTTTGTGTTGACCACACATATCACCTTCGGTTTCTTAGGGAGGGGAAGGAAGGAGCTGAAAGATTTTCATTATATTCATTTCAAAACACTCACATAAAAATGCAATGCTCAGAATATCTCTCCTTAACTACCTTGTACATAATGAATCCCTTAAATGTGAACGTTTAAAATCTCAGAAGATAAGACGACGCCCAGAATCTTGTCATGGATTTCACCCTGAAGTAAGTTTCTATCTACTTTTCCTTTCTTTTGGACTCTGGTAGATGTTTTATTTCTTAAAAAAAAAAAAAAAAAAAAAAAAAGGAAAAGTATCTTCTAAGATGAAACATCAGGAAATATCCTGAACACTCAGAACACAGTAGTAAGGGAAGTGAGTGACACTGTAAGTGCTGCAAATCTTTTTAGTACTTTTGTAGACAATGTCTCAACGTGCTGCTTTTGTAGACTGTTTTGTATCATATAAGAGAACGTGGTAGGATGTGAGCACAAACTGGCAGCCAGGAATATATGAGAACCTACTCTGGCTCAAGCACTGACCACAAGACTCCTCATTAGACATGGTTGGGAACTTCGTGCTGTTAATGTTTTTTTCAGTAACTAGTTTCAGAATCTCAACTGTCATGCTATAGTTTACACATAAATATATCACTTGATTTTTAGTTGCCACACTTTTTATTTTGTGCTCCTCTATAGTTCAGGATTTGTTTTCTCACATAAGTTGGAATTTATCAAAATTAGTCTGCACTGTGCTATTATGTTTACACATAATATTGCTTGGAGGGGGTCACTACGCATATTTACTACTCTGTGTTCTGCATAGTACTCTTATTTGTATAGGGCCACGGAGATCTGACAGAGACCGGGATGTGATTACAGTGGCTTGTACAGCATATGTTCATAGACATCCGTTTTACTCTGGAGTAACTTTATTTCATGCCTTCGATGGTGTAATGCAATGTAGAATGAGGTCTAAAATATGGCATGGAGGGGACTGTGTAATGCTTGTTGATCATGCTCACCTTCAGTCTACAGTCTAAACTTGTTCAAATGAAAATGTGTACCTGTATTACTTCCTGAGTCTATTTAGTTCATGGGTTTTGTTGGTTGTACCAATCCTCTTCTGCCTCTGTAGTTTGGTAATTAATCATGTATCATAATTGAGTGTAATGGCTTGTATTTATTTTCCTTTTTTTTTTCTTTAGGAAAATGCAAGAGAATGTGGTGGTGTCTCAGGCCTTAGTGCTAAACCTCCTCTTGTTCTTCTTCCTCTGCTGTTGGCGATTTTCTCAAGGTGACATTGACTGATGTGTTCAATTGGCATGCTAATACATGGATAAACTGTGAACTGGGAAATGGTGCAACATAGAGGACATGAAATATAGTCAGAGCATCAGCATTTCATGATTTTAAACTGTTGGTGATGTAAATTCTTAAAGATATGTTGAAAAAAGATTTATCTTTTTACTTTGCAAGTCATGCAGATGTGAATTTGGCATATGGTAGTCATGATTCATCAAAAAAGGACTTGGTAGATAGAGGTGACCATTGCTTTGTCCCATTGAAAACAATTTAAAACTGTGTACTTTTTTCAATAAAGTATATTAAAATCACAGTTTCAGAGTGTATTTTAAGTATGATAATATATTTGTTCCATTAATTAATGATGAGAAGAGAATAAAATAAATGGAAGATGTTTTATTATGCTTTTAGCCTATTTCTGAAAAAAATCAGAGAAGAAAATGTGGAGTTAGCTTTTATAATAAGGCAGAATAGCTTTTATTAACAAGTCAAGGGAACACATGTGCATGTATGGAGCTGAGCAGGTAATACGCTGCGCTGATTTATAGTGAAGGTTTTGTTTCTGGAAATAGCTATAAAACATCTCAGCCACATTTAGAAAGTGAGCCAAAGCCTGATTAAAGCCTTCTCCCTAACTTGGGCAAGCTTTAGATCAAATTGGTTGATTTGGTTGCAGATGGCAAAAATAAATACTTTTCATTTGTTACAATTTGTGGGGAAGATATGTAAAATAACCTATATAAAAAGATGATACTGTTCTGTCAATGTTCTGCCCTATAGACGTCACGCCAGCTAGGAGAAGCTTGTTATGAGGAAATTCCTAAGCAGAGAAAGTTTGAATTACAACACATCTGCATCAGCAGAACTCATTATGGTTTTCACTGAGAATTCATTGAGGCTCACCCTCAGTGGGCAAAGATCAAGACCAATATTTTTCTATTCTAGACCTTACGTTCTTCTTTGTAAGAGAAATGAGAAGATAAAGAAAATAAGATTTCTGAGTCTTTTAAAACCCTATGCAAAGAGGGATATTTATCCTACCTCTAGTATAATGAGTATATTCCTCTTGTAATTGGTAGTAATGTCCCTGTTGTGGATATGTTTGCTGAAGATCTTGATCTTTGAAGTACGTTAATCTCTCAGTTTATCTTTGGAGTTTTATATGAAGTAGAATGCTATCAAGAGAGTAACGTGACCTTCTAACAATATCATACATTAGATGCAAAATAAAATGCCACTGTTCTAAATCTGGTGCTTGAAAATTGCAGCTTCCTGATTGGGAGTGAGTATGCTTTTAGTGTTAGATAAACGCTAAGCAGATTTGCTATATATCTTAGGCGAGAATAGGGACCTAAGCCACTGAGAGGGGCTTTGTTTTAAGCAATACTATCCAGCTTCTAAGAGGAAGAACTAGTAAAGTAAAATTTCCACTTCAATGGTTTAACGGGTTCAAATGCACTGGTACTTCCTGTGGTACTGAAACCATACAGATCTTTGTCTGGACTCATAATTTTCTTTTCCTCACCTTTTTTTAGTTAGGAGTGTTTTCCTACAGACTTCTCTGTCCTTCCCTGTTGGTCTCAAAATCAGTCACTATGGGAATAATTTTCCAGCTGACATTCAGTCAATCTGTTGTCCTAGTGACATGCTCTGTTTACTAAGCTAATTGGGAATTCAGAGCATTTTCTACACTTGGACCGACACAGATATCCTGCCGTTCTTTGCTTGGTTTTAGTCTGAGCACCATTCCCCCTTACCCTCCATCATTCTCCCCAACATTAATCTCAATACTTTATTTATAAAGTATTTTAGTTTCTGATTTTTCTTCTGAGTTTCCGGAATGCACACCACTACAGCCTCATATTGTCCGATGCTGTTCTTTCTCAATGCAAGTTAAATGGCAATGTTAAATGTTTATAAACCAACACAGTCTAGGTGATTTTTCCTTGTTAGTAGAAAGCAAAAAGAAATATCTTTCTCATTAGAGCCCTTGAAAAGCTCTGCATACAAATGCTTATCCTGTCTGATGTATAAATCATCATTGGTCTTAGAAAGAAAAGAAATACATTAAAGAAGAAAATTTATTTCTACTGAACCAAGATGAAAATGCCTAATAATAATTCATTGTTAATTTTAGAAAGAGGTGGACAGTTCTGTAATTAGAAAGGAGCCAGGGAGTAACAAGAGAGATTAAAATATGACAGTCTAAATTAATATTGTGAAAGAGATTAAAATATGGGTATGCAAATGAATATTGCTCAGAGAAACGTGACAGTTCATTTTCACGCATTAAGACAAAGTTAAAAAGGCAGAATGTATTGCTGTACACAAACAAGTTACTATGTAAAACAGGATAATCCAAGTAAGTTGCTAAGTGCAAAAACATTTGTTATGAGTTGCCGTTTCTTTGCTAATGAAGACATCTTTTTAATTTTGTATTTATTCCTTTAGAAGTTTCTGATGCAGTGTGAATTCAGGTTCATAAAGCCAGTAGTTTAGGAGAAATGGAGATGTTGCCTTGGGTTCATATTTACGGATCTTTGCCTGTACAGGTCCTCGTATTCGATTGGGTATGTTCAGTCACTGACATTCGTGTTGCTTTTTCTGAATTTCAAACATCAGTCATAAGTGCATGAAACAGATCAACAGTAGGCCAGTGATAATGCTGTGAGATATCTATTTATTTGAACTAATTGGCTGCATCTTTGCTAGTAAAGTGAGTGTGTCTGGAAACATTTCTTGGCACTGAGGCCAACTGGCTCAGAGTGGCGTGTGTGTGCTTATGCAAGTAAGGTCTCGTGGTCTCCAAAACGGAGTAGCTGCAATACGAACAGCCTATGTCCAAACTCAGAACCGATGATTATGAGTTTTATGGGACAAAGCTAGCTGACACAGGCCGAAAGCATGCCAAGGGCTGTTTGAAACAGTTTTACAGAAAAGCTGATCTCATTCTAATGCATAGGAATGTTCCTGACTGTTAAGTTTACCGGTCTGTATGTCATCATTAGCTCTGAAACACTTAGAAGGCACGAAGGTACCATGAAGTGGGTCTGTGCTGTCATATCACAACCTGTGGCAGGTCATAGAAGGTGGAATTAGATTTTGTGACCTCTCTAATCCTAGGCGCTACTCCTCTCAAATCCTAAAAATATCATGCAAGGTCTGATCCAAAGTCCAATGTAGTCGATGCCAAAACACAGATGTATACATATGCATACATACAGCTGCATAAATGTAACCTATATGCATTTTTAATAAACAGGAAATTCAGACATCAGCTATATTTTTTATCTCCCTGAATCTGAGGTCAAATCCAAGGAGAACCAGGACAACTGTACAATCACTTTCTACACAGCAAGAGGCATAGCTGAAAGTTTCAGCTTCTGCAGGGCTTAGATTTTTTTTTTTCTTTTTTACTGTCTTTGTTAATGGCACTGATTTTCAACTTATTAGCCCCAGCTGCCTCATCTTCCTTTAATCTTGACACAGCAAAGACTGTCTGGGGGCTCAGGACCAGCCATGGACACACGATTTCCTAATGGCTTTGTGTGGGAAAACTGTCTGCCCATAACTGTCAGTGCTGCAAACACTCCTTTAAAATCCTGTAAGCCAGAGAGCCTCAGGCAGGTTTCTGCAGCTGTGCTATCTCCTCTCATTGTTTTTGTGACACTGAGACTGCCTGACCCACTGCATTTTGCTGCCAGGGCCAGTTCTGCAATATATATGCTAGGCAAAACAGGTGGTTGCCTAGGGCAAGAAGATATTAAAAGCAGCAGTGATTGTTTCACTGCCTAAATGGCTTCAAGAGACTGTTTCAGTTTTCTTCTGATAGCAAGATCCCCAGAACAAGACACTGGCCTGTTTCGCCCTTTGGGTTCAGAAGGCAAGATAGAAGTTTGGCTCAGGTTTGCGGCTAGAAGACACCAGTTATTTCCATTTGTCTCCTGAGCCCTTTATGGCCTCCAAGGACTTTTTACATCTTGAGACTTTCTGTGCCTTAGAAATTCCAACTCGTGCAACTTTAATGTAAATAGGTAATCACAATTGGAAAGTTTTCTGCAGAAGATTGCATCAAAATCTTGCAACTGTGGAAAACATTAAGTTTATTTAATTTTCCTACTTGATTATTCTTTTCCCTGAGCTGTCCAAGATACTTCCATTAGTATGTTTTTTTCTTCTTGTCCAAGTTCTTCCCCATGGTTCTGAAGGTTTCAAGTATGTATTTAGCTGACTTGCTATTTATCTGTTTTACAACAATGTATTCTCTCTGACGGGTCCAGCTCCCATGTATCTACTGAGAGAGGTATGGTTCCCATACACAGCATCTTCAGAAGATCTCACTGGAGTTTATCACAATCCAGTCTGAAGGCAATTTTCTTCTCTCTCGTCTTTAGCCCTTGTCCATTAGGCTCAGATCATATTTCTTCCAATATAATAATATTCTTGCTATAGTTCCTTGGGAGGATTTACCTCATCTTTAGGAGTCAGTCCTATGTTTCTTCCCAAGAATACTTTTGGGGCTGGATATTATAATTTGGATATACCAAGTCATAGCATATTCTTGCGATGCTCTGGGTGGAAGGATACGTTTCGCACTCTTTCAGACTTTTTTCCTTCTTCTTTTCATAGTAACTGTGGTCAACTAAGCAACTGTTATTTTATTGTTTGCAATTACAGTACAAATTATTCTAAAATTCCACAGTTCTGCCTAACAGATGCTTTGAAGAATTTCAAAGCACATTGTTAATCTAGGAAGAGCCCATTGACTTTCATTGGATTAGAGTTGGAACAAGAGGCACTTTTGCATTATGGTTGAGTTAGATCTAGGTTAAAGATGGTAAACCAAAGCTATATCACCCTTCAGTAACTAGTGTTAACAAAATGTATGCAAGACATTTTAAAACAAAAATTATACCTTACATAACATTTGTTAAATGCCGGATGACTGCTTAATGATCAGTTTTAAGAACATGAAACTTTGCTTACAGAATTAGATCTAATTGAAACTGAAATAAGTGTAAACAAGGCATGCTCTTTCATTGTGAAAGCATTGCATTCCCATGTATGGATATGTTAAATATCTAATTACCGAGGCTTCCTTTAGTTCTGTAAATTTAAAAAAGGCACCCTTAATTAAACAGAAAAAAATAATTGAAGGGTGGTAGGTAACTAATTTTTTTTATGATTTTCTCCTAAGTCTGAAGGTGGCCTTACTTAGGAGTAACCAGTAGAGCTGTGAATTGAACAAGCTATCCAAGTGATGAGATGCTGAAACCTTAAGAAGACCATTTCCGTTTTAATAGTTTTAACAGATTCGATTGCTCATCATTGTGGCAGAAATAACCAGGTAATGGTGTTTATGTCAAGCTACCCTCTAACACCTCACCAGGTGTCAAAAGCTCACATTTGTTCTCTGCTCTGCTGCTAACAGTTTCTGGCAGCATATGGGGTGCCTTGTCTCTGCAGAGATTTGTAGGTAATTCATCCCAAATTGGCAAAAGAGTATTGAAAAAAAATCAATGCAGTATCAAGGGACATGAAAGCTACTGTATTCCCTTTGATTTTTTCATTATTTATTGAAAGTCCTTTGTTATCTTTACATTAAATGGAATTAAGACTGAATTTCCAGTTTGCCATGTCAGAGTGCTGCAGAATCCAAGATGCTTGTTGAAGACTTGAGCTCTAGTTCATTCAAGTAGTGCATGGTTTGGTTATCTCTGACTTGAATTCTTTTATCAAAAGGTTATAAGGAGTTGACAGCTAGTAGGGCCTCTGTAAGATCAAACTTGAAAGCTGGCTTTTTTGTTCCAGATGCAGTCTTGAACTGCACTTATATGTGTTTAAAGCAGCCTTGTAAGAAAAGGTTACACTTGACAATTCTGAGTCAAATTTGAACCTTAACACCAGAAGTTCAAGTGGTTAATGCTGGGTTTGTTTGACTATGTTAGGATTTAGTTTGCAGCTTTAACACTCTGCGTATTTCACTTCCAGGAGAAAGGGAAGATTGGATTTCAGTTCATAGCAAGAGGTGTTTTGAATCAGCTATTCAAATGTCTTAGGAAGACTGCTAAATGTTTAATAGAGAAAGCTAGTTGGGACTAGTTGGGATAGCTGAACTAATCGAGAATGCTTTTGGCAGACATGCAAACGTGCAGATGGCTCCTGAGACAGGAAATAAAGAATTGTTTTGTTTCATTTCTTTGTTAGTGTTTTGGCACTGGTCAATTGGGTTTAGCTGGAGAATGAAAGATTATTTTTCATTTGCCCAAGTTGTTTGTGGGGAAAAAAATAGATAGAATTAATTTGTAAGCAGCCAGCTGCATTCCTGGATCTTCTAATACCACCTCTGAGACATTACTATGATATGTGCAATAGTTAAGATAGAATCCCAAGTTCCTGTCAATATTTATTATCCATTATAGTTAATGAAGCTGTTTAGGTACATCTGTTTCATGTCTACAGATGTGAGTGAAGTATTCAGGGGAAAAAAAAAATAATCTACTTACATTGCTAGTTTCTAAGCATCAAAACCAAAACAGAGCCACAATTAATTTGTAATTTCATTATCTCTAACAGACTTTAAAAAGCAAGACACAAAACCTAGTGATAAAGACTGTAATCGAGACTTGTGATTTCCCATCATCAGATCATTGTGGGTTTCAGAAAGGCATTTTATTTTAAAGCAGACATTCTTCCTGCTTTTTCTTCTTCAGTCTTTCAAAGCCCAAGCCCAGATAATTTTGAGAACTCCCAGGAAATCTATCCTCTGGATAAATGGTGAACAAAGAGTATTTTGAATTCAGCTTAAAACCTGAAGTTAATGTGATACATTTAAATTCATAGAAGTATGGGCTCAAAAAGGGATATCTAGTTAATATCCTTTAGGTCCGCTAGTAATGATATAAGCAGAGATCTCTGTAGGAAGATAAATATTCTGCGAGATATAGGAAGGTCAAGAATTGTTATTTTCCACTGATAAAACTTTTCTTGGCAGAAAACCTCCAGATTTTATTTAAAAAAAAAAAACTTTAAAAACTTGGGTTTATGAGAACTTAGAGAGGCATTGTTTAAGTCCATTTTTTAACCATGAAATCCTTTTGACATATGGCAGTCATTATGTATTTACATCTGTCTATCTTGAAAGATTTTTTTCTAATAGAAGATACTTAGAAGTTTCACATTTAACATATTTTTCAATAAACACTTGAGAACTTCTTAACAGTAAACAATGATCTTAAACTGCCTTGCCAAGCATGTAAATGATCTACAACTCCTAATGCACCAAAGATTGTTGCATATTTTCAGCTCGGCATTTGGGACCTCTAGGCAATGCTGTTTCAGATTAGGACAAACCATGAATTTCTTAACTGTTTCACTTGAGAGAAGGCGGCTTTATCCTTCTGATATTCATGGCAGAAAACCTGGAAATTTGTCCTGCCTATTCCCTTCCAAATACAGCAACCTTATCTTCATTAGCATCTGACAGATTTAAGATTAGTGGAGGATACACTAATGCAAAAAAATGAAATACTCTATCAGCAAAATAAACCCTCCATGCTTTATACTGCTTTCCCTGCCTGTCCAGCTTTTGCCTCAGTCTTACACAAGAAGAAAAATCCCCTGTAACATGGCAGGCATAGAAAGGAAAGATTATGGCCTCTTGAAAGGGAAGAATGACACATTTATCCTTCTGTCCTGTTGTAAGAGTCAATAGAAATATCCATGCCACGTTCTTGGAAATATTCTTGCTTTCATGTAGACCTACTGGTAAAACTACCTATTAACAGGTAGGACATATAAGATTCAGCTTATTTTATGTTCAGCCTATTAAACTTCAGTGTCCTGAGACAAGCTAGGCTGATCATTTAAATGGACACAGAATAAAAAATCAAGTGAAAAATCTCATATCTGTTGCAAATGCTACTAGAGTCTTATCCATTTTTTAATAGAAATAACAGGGATATAGGTGCAGGTATCTTTTCCATATCTTTATTGAACTTCAGCTTGGAGCATATAAAGTCCTTCATCCAAAATATCTGTTATCTTAAGATCAATGCTATAAATGAAGAAGCCAATTTGAAAAATAGCTCTTAAAGTATGTCATGTTTATCGTGCTTATCAGAATTCCCATTTTCTCTCAAAGAGAGAAATCTTGAATGGTGCCTGTAAGACCTGAAGTGTAATATCCTAAAAAGTCTACTTTCTGGAAGAAGAGACTATTAAACTATTCTTAAAGCCTTAACATAGCTAAGTAGCTGTGTAACAGTGCAAAATACTCCCAACAAGCCTCTTGGCCCATTTGTTACTGAACTTCTGGAGACATGAATTTCTATTACCCGCACAATCTTCTGGAAGAGATTTGCATCTCATATAAATGAAAAAACGGGTGCTTATCAAACAGACACTTTAACATATCAGTAGATCAGGTTTTGCAGGTTTTTTTACTAGCCAAATAATCACTGAAGAAACACAGTCACAGCATTCATGAAGAAGAAAAGAGAAAGCAAATGGATATAAAATTGACCTATCATTCTTTGTTCTAGTCTTTAGAGACTGCTGTACTCCACATCTGTTTCTTCTCCGTAGTTTTATCATGATGGATCTTTTCTGCTATAGCTTATAGGGCTCTAGGTCCTTTTAAATTCTTCCATTTTGTGTTTCTATTCCTACTTACTTTTTTTCCATGAGTTCTGAAAAAAATCCTAAAACACCCAACAAACCACCAAACCCTAGCATCAGCTCGAAGAAGATAAAAAGCTCAATGAATCTGTTTGGAGTTTTACATATAGTCTGCTACCATCAGAACCAGGAAGATGTTTCACAGTACTGTAGGGGATATGTGTGTGTGTGTGTGTATGTATCTATATATGTATGTATATTTGTATATATTATAGTCCTGGAAAAAAGTTATGTTGTAAAGAGCATTATTTTACTTATGCAGATGTTGATAAGCAACATGTCATCCTAGAACATCCTTACTTTCTGGTTCTGATTACACCCTCTTAACCTAGTCTATACCTATGCACTGGAGTGCAATAATTCATGGAGTATTATGGGCCACATATATTTCAAGCTGGCTTCTCAAGTGACAGCATAACTCTTTCACAAACTCCTGGTCCAGTCTTTAACAGAGAATGTAAATCCTTGTCTCCTTTCCCTCCCCAATGAATCTGAAGAGTGTGGCAGCATTCCCTTTATCCATGCACTGCACAACAAGGCTCCCTACACTTCATTCCATCTGTCCTCCCTGCATGCACTGCCTCGAAAGTGTCTAATGTATGGGCTGGGGCGGGGGGGAGAATTGGGAAAGAACGCCTATTGAGAAGCCTTAAATGACAGTATTTTTTTCAGTTCTGTTTCCTTTCACTTGATATTTTTCAAGGATTTGTTGGAGAGAATTAGTTTCATTTCCTGTTTATATGTTCACATACTGTGCTTTTTAGCACTTGTGCCCTACTTGGAGTGGCTTGGCAGGACCATTCAAAGGTAATTGAATTCCATGGTGCACTTTAAAATTATGTTCTTAAATGCAATATAGAGTATAGTGCTTTAAGATTTACCTGTCAATTCATCTTTCCTTTAGTTTCAGGGAAAGAAAAGACATTGGATTTATCCTGAGGCTTGACTGTAACAAAATGCTATTTTTCTTTCTGTTTCCACTGACTTTGCTGGGAGCTGTATCAGAAAGGGCCAATGACACCTACTTAGGGCAATTTCAGCGGGAAAAAGAAGTACATATGGGCCTGATTCTGTATTCCACTGCAAGCAGTGGGTGTTTGAGGTGGCCACTGGCGACTGGAACCTTGCTGTTTCTGGGCTTCTGGAACTTAGAATTTGTTTTTCCTAGCAGAGTTTTACATCATGTGTTAGCTTCCTGGCCCTTCTTGAGATCTGCTGGTTCAAGATCACTCCTGTGCTAAATCCTTCAACTGCAGTGAATTTAACCTATCGGTTAACACAATTGCAAGAAGAAATGTTATTTATATCTACGGTGCTGCTATGTTTTCCCCCTTTTCTTTCACCTATACAGTTCTCAGAAAATGCCTGTTCTTACAAGGATTGGAGACCATGATTATTCTTTTTTTTATTCAGTTGTCTCAGGTTAATATATGACCTTTTACCTTTACTGAGGAATTTCCCCATATGTCTGCTCAAAGAATTTCCTTGGATGATTCTCTGTGGATTTCATTCCATGTTTTGTGGAAGTGAATTATGATTGGATTAGAAAGGCGTAAATCTTCCTGAGTTTTCAGGAGATGATTTCCTGGATTTCCAAAGTTAGCAATATGTCATTCTATCTTCACCCACGCCATGGGCTCTGTATCCCTGTTCCAGGTGGAATTGGTTTCTGCCTGGTTGAAGTTCATTTGCCTTACGTTGGCGTTCTTAAATTTTAGCAATCAGAAGCAACTGAGATTGTACAAATATAAGCAAATGGCTTTTGAACAGAACTGTTAAAGTGATTTAGAAAGCCTACTGCTGAGAAAACATAGTCTAGCTAATTTTCTGTCTGTAGAAGACAGCTCTCTACCAGGTGAGATCTATTTGGTCCAATGGGATAAAGAGAAACATTGAAAGAGCTAAAGCTGTCTAACTAATTGACAGCAAATGATATCCTAATTGTTTTTTTCTTTCTTGTGAAAGGCTTACAAGGTATTGCAATATTGCATATTGCATAGTGTTTATCAGTTTGTTATAAACACAAATGCGTATTCTTCAGAATTCACTTAAAACTATTAATGCGATTATTTCTGATTATTTTTCTGTTGAGAAAAATAATGGATAATGATGAGTGAAATATTTAGTTTAAACATGTTTCTTTAAAAATTTGAAAGAATATTCTCGTAAGTTTTTCAGTATTCCTTGAACGCAAAAAGATTCCAATTTCTGTGCACCTCTGGCAAGATGAAGAGCAACATTAATCACATATGGAGGGCCATGTGTGTACATAAGAATCTGACGTGTCAGGAACTTATTAGTGAAAGAAACAAATAATAGAGATGTCGGGTTCACACTGTAGATGCTTCCTAATTAGAGGAAGTAGACTATTAGAGCTGCTTCCTAACTACGCCATATAAGCTTATATTCTTGCGTGAGGGTTTCTCAAGGAGCACTGAGCAGCTGGCACGCTTCCCTCCTCTGAGCCAGTGTTGGCCAGCCAGTACAAGGGCTACTTTCACTAAGAAGCGAGTTGAGCTCTTGATCAATTCAGATTATTGAATGCTGGCACTCTGCACAAGTATAATTGCCAAGTCAAAGTATTTGTAGCTGGTGCTACCTGTATCACCCACTGTAATTTTAAATATCATCTCAATTGTCAGTCTTTGTTCCCTGCTGCACAATCTCTGTGAGAGCTGAAGGGCGCTTCCCACCCAAGGAGACTGGCAGGTGGGACTCCACAGGCTTCCTTCTGCTTTCGCATCCTCTTAACGTGTACGTGAGTCTGCTAGGAAGGACTGTCTGCAGGGGAACGTTTGTTAGCTTGGTTATACTGGTATAATTATACCAGTTGTAATTACACCAGTCTGGCCAGTATAACTCCTCCTTTGGATATATTTAGTATGGAATAAAGATACCTTTTCCTCCTTAAACAGCTTTCAAAGTGACATAAGCTAAACCAGAGATAAGCACTCATAGTCCTTATATGAATGTCCAAATAGAGAGTTATATTTATATCCCAATTATAACAGTTATAATTAGGCCACTATAACTACGCTGGTAAATTTCCCAGTGTAGAGAAGCCCTTAATTAGGAGGTACAGTCTGAAAGGTTTTCAGTTGGCTAATGCCACCCAGCCTTAAAACAACACTGTGACCAATTCAGCCAGCAGCGTTTTGTGCCTAGTTCAGCGTGGGGTAAGTCTGAGGTCAGAGGGGGACCTTTATGGGCTGAAACCTGTTCCTAATATAACTGAAAGTATAGCTGTAGAATGGGCGGGGAAAAAGAGATGATGTGGGCAGTCTGGTGTTTCCCACCAATTTTTAAGGATGCTTGGTTAGGATTCTTCTTTGGGTCAAATTCGTGGCCAGCAAAGACCTTAACTGTTTCTGCTGTGGACCGGGAGCCTTTGCCACTTCCAGATGAGGCTGCTGCAGGGCACCTTTGATTAGACCATAACTCCAGGAGAGTAGACTGATAAAGAAGGATGTTGCCTACTTAATAGATGATGTTGTAATAGCGTGAGATCTTGCTGCTTTGTCACCTACAGGTATTAGCTCCCAGACTGAATTTAAGACACTAGTTTTGATTTAGAAAGCTCCAAACAGCTTTAGACTATCCTATATGAGAGAGTGACCTTCCAGTGCCATACTTTCATGGTTAAAATGAGCAAAGGCATCCCCTTGCACTCTGTAGAGAGAGGCAGGTGTCTATAAATCCTTTGTTAATGTCATCCTTTACGAGGCAAGCCTCAGTGTGCTGATCACTCTTCAGGGCATTTTGCAAAATACATCCTTTTCTGTGAATTTTGGAGCTTATGGGTTGTGATGGAAATTGGAGCTCTGTAAGGGATAGAAGGTGGGGGATTAAGCACAGGCCTAATCCCGGTAGTTCTTAAGGAAGGATGCGAATATTTAAATCTTGTCTGGGTAGTTTAAAAGGTACAGAAAGATTTTGGGCAAGTGCTCATTCTTTGTGACAATTTCTATAAATATTTAAACACATACTGTCAGATGCACTGATAACCTTTGACTTCAGAATTGATTATATTTTAGTTGTAGGTAGAATAGTTTAATAAAATTTATATAGGAATTATATACACTTAGAGAGCTAGCTGTTATGGGAAGCACCCTTTGTCTTTTTTTCACAGTAACAAATCAATCTGTGTTCAGGAGCAAGCATTGTACTAAGCATGGAAAAATTGCTAGAGGACTTGTATATTTTTGGAACTCTAGCCCTGATTTTCCAATATTAGATTTTGGCCACTGAAAATAGTGTAAAATATCACTAGAGCTTTGCAGCTCTCCAAAAGAGAGAGCAAAAAAAAGTGAATAAATCCTCTAAATTGTTGAACACATTCAGAAGGGAAGGACTTCTAATCACATTTCAGCTAGTGCTGCAGACAGTAAGTAATGAATTGGGGAAATCAGATAAAAACTGTAGCAACATTTGTAGATAAAATCTAGAGCTGATAAATCAGGCGCACATCTTCTGCTGATTCAGAGAGGAGAAGCGCACAGTTGATGAATTACAGAGATTGATGCTAATGCTTTAATTCAACTCTCTATTGCTTTTCTCAATAACGCTTGAAATGAGAAATGTCTGGTAGTTAATGATCAGTATCTGCGTATCATTTCTACAGTGAGAAATTTTCCCCTGCTGTCAGAATTGTGTGGGATTCACGGTGGTGTTCTGCAGGGAGCAATGCGCTTTCATTCTCCAGCTACAAGTTTAGTTACTTTCTTATACTTCCATCTTTCCTCACTTGATGGTGGGGCCTAATTCTAACTGCCTTTGCACAGGGAAATCTGCAGTTGAAGGTAGGAGAATTTTGGCTGATGAGAGAGAATCATGGAGTTAGTCCGATAGCTTCATAAAGTGCTTCAGGATCCTTTGGGATGAGATGTGCTATATAACTTCCAATTATTATGTTTTAAACTGTTCATTTAAAAATGCCTGCTTAAGTTTTTGGCATGGAGAGGCAGGACTTCTTGAACCAAGGTTGGAGCCATATGTAAAACCAATAGCGAGTGGCTTTAATGAAGTTCTCCCGAGGCTCTACAGCTTGAAGAGCTTCTTAAGGAAGTGTGTACTGCCAGGCTATTTTTTCCCAAGCTCTTACAGCTCTAGTAATATGGTTTGAAATGAAAATAAAATACAGAAGCTTAGTTAATTTATGCCACTTCCTTAACTGTGTTTAACACACAGGCTGAGTCCTGAACTTATTTGGTCATTTCGATGATTGGCCAATTATGTACAATACATTGTACACTTTGGCTTTTTGTTTGCTGTTTAATTCTGAAAAACAATTACTGTACCTCTCTGAGAAACAGTTGTAGTCTTTTTAAATGTCATGGCATATTAAATATGCTTGTATCTTGGCAATTGTCAGAATGCATGACTTCTTAAAAAATCATTTATGCGCATTACAGATAAAAGACACAATAGATTTTGAGGAAAGTCTGCATGCCACAGAAATAAGTGATGGCAGTTGTACAACAATACGGATAGCTGTTAAGTTGCATGAAGTTGTGGCCAACATTTTTGGACAAAAAGTTTTAGTATGGTCTCGTAACCTTTTTCTTTCCATGGAAAATATTTTTTCCTTGGGGGGAAGAAAACCAACATTTTTTTTCTTAAAAAAAAAGAAAAAGGTAAAATCCAAAAATGTTTACTTTGAACTGACATGATGAAACAAAATGAACAGTTTCCGTTCCACTAAAAGTGTGTAATTTTGAATTTAATATCAAAATGTTTATTAGAATGGCAAATGTTATCCTCTTATTGACTATCTGTTCCTTTTTTTTTTAACTTGAGAGCTGTAAAATTACATAAAATTTGATGTGCATATGTATATAGCAGCACGTTTGAATAAGGAAACATAATTCAGATCTGTCTGTTAACTTTGGGAAAAGCAGATGAAGAATGAGACACTTTCCTAAAAGAAAATGCTGTCTCTGTTCAATAAGTGTTCCCCTTCCTATTGCAGTATAACAGTCAGTGGCCCTGATCCAACACGCACTAAACTAGAAGGCTTGTTCACATTCATGCACAGCTCCATCAGCTTTGGTAGAACAGCTTTTTTGCTAAAAATTAAGCACGTGCATAAATGCCTGCTGGAGCAGAGCCTAACTTAGCAAGGGACTTTACCCCCTTGAAGCACAGTGCTTCACAAACCCAGTTCTGTGAGATTATATGCACAATATGTTCCAGAGCCATGCTCAGTGACTGATGCATCGTTTGACTTCAATATGTGCTCATTTTAGATTCTTTGTTCCAAAATGTGGATTTGAATACAAATGAGCCTGAACACAAGCCAACAGAGAGACCTCTTTCTGTCTCAAACTATTAAATGCCTAAGCATCTTCAATTAAAAGAAAATAAACAAGGGACCTGACACTAACTGGCCTGAGCTGTAGCAGACATTTGCTTATGTGGTTTTATTTATTTTTCACATGTGTGTAATTGAACACTATCAAGGCAAGCCCACAATAAAATAGAATGGAACTTCAGCATTAACATCTGTTTGCCCCATGCTGTTCAATGGAGGCAAACAAAGTCCCCTTTTAAATCAATATCTCTTACACTCGCCTTTCCCCGTAAGGGAAGCAAGCGGGCATGGACCAGGCTTTGGGCATGGACCAGGCTTTGGGCATCACACCGTTGGTTCAGGTAGGAAACAGAGTGCTGGTGCTGGGTGTGCTTTCAGCTAATCTGCTCAGACAGACACCCCTGTGACTTGTATACCCTCTCGGATCTTGAATCGCAGATCA
Source organism: Aquila spilogaster (assembly GCA_024606505.1). NCBI lineage: Eukaryota > Metazoa > Chordata > Aves > Accipitriformes > Accipitridae > Aquila > Aquila spilogaster. The sequence continues at coordinate 12,041,197 of JANHGO010000043.1, forward strand.
AAGGAAAATGCAGGCTGGTAATGTCAAACCATGCAGCTCCCAGACTGTGAAAGTGAAGATCAGCACCTTGAGCTGCAACCGTTGAGGGAATCTGCCATAAATCCTGTTGTGGCATTAGAGCAGGATAGGTGAAAGCCACCCACTGCATTTGGCTTGTAGCTGCCACTTGGGTTTTACATAGCCTGTTCACTTTATTTATTTAATTTTTTTTAAAGATACTTTGGAGGTCTCTGTTATAGTCCCGTGTAGTTCAGTGCTCTAGTTCAGTGCTCTTATAAAAGCAGTGACTTGCATGCTCTTTGCTAGAAGATGAGAAATTTTGATGAGATGCACATTTATGTCAGGGGAATGACAGGCATTAGTGGCAGCAGTCAAGACTTTCCTTTCACTAAAGAAAGGGAGAGGCTCATTTCCATTCCAAGGCCTGATGCACTATTTAATCCTTGTGTTTGGACCAAAACCCTGGCAAACTATAGGTAAGTGGCAAAGCACTCAATAATCAGGATTAGGTAATAAAATTGAAATGGTTTATGGGACCTTTGTGGGCCCTGGGCATGGAGACAAATTTCCCTCACAATTTCCACTGAATTAAAGCATCTGGGGAAAGAGGCAGAGTGCCTGAATGAAGATAGAAGTACGGAGACAGCAGTAAACGGTGGCCTCAGAGGAATTGCTCGGTAAGCCTGCACTATCACGTAGCACTGCAACAGAGCTGCTCAGTAGGTAAAGCCTGTCCTGGAAGTTTAGGTCACGAGGATTCAGCACTGGAGGAAGAAGGTGTAAGCTTACCATGCTACAACCTGCGTCCCTTTAGTAGGAAAATCTTTGATTGTGCTGCAAGAAGAGGTAACCTGGGTGTGGAGCTGAGGCGGAGGGGAGGGCAGAGCTAGCTGCTCTGGCTCTTTCCCGTCCTCTTCCCTGCCTAAAACCCTATGGAAGTTTTGCCTGGGAGACAGCAGGTAGACAAGGGGAAGAGTATTTCTCCTGGGAAAAACGATGCTGGAAGGAGGATGAAGCAAGACAAGTCAATGTCTTGACTCTTTGGTTGAAGTCCTTTCAGCTCTGCATGAGGCACAAGGAGGAAGGGTCGTTGAGCCACCCTCAGCCCTGCAGCTGAGTGAATGAAGTAGTTGTCTGCTGCTTTGGGAAGTCCCTTTGGTGTCTTGGTGACTTTCCTTGTGTGATCATTACAGGCATTTTCTATAATCCCAAAGATGAAGCAGAACCAGCAATGAATCAGGTAGCAAAAAGAAATCCTAACGCTAGAAGTTGTTGTGGTGGACTCCAAACCATTTCAAGGATGCCTCGGTCCAGAAGCTGTTGAGCTTGGTGGGGTTGGGTCCTTTCAGAAATGAAATGTGTGAAGATACTTCCTGCAGGAATTGCCACACCGTAGTGACTGGTTAAACAATGAAAACAGACGAGCTTTTGTTCTGGGTGCTTTGTAACAGATAATACTCAAATGATTAATGAGTTACTGGAGAACAAGTATAGACCTAACTATTATTCTGTATGGCATTCATGAACTGCATGAACATAGCTGTTCGGCTGGAGAAAAACTCAAAAGTCAGAGCTTTGAAAAGCTTAAGCACATAAAAATGTTACACTGTTTTGTGTCTCCAGGAAGCGCACAGTAATGTGAAACATCCACCACATGTTTAAATTGTGTAGGATTATTTATATATGTGCGTGTGTGTGTATTTATAGGGGGAGAGAGAGAGAAATAAAATGCTGCGATATTACTGTTTTAAAGCTGTTTGCAGATATTCCATAGCAATTTTGTAAAAGGAATGTCTAGAATGACAGAAATGAACACCCAGCATTAAAAAAAAAAAAAAAAAAAAGTAAATCAGATTGTCAGATATCATGCTGGTCTAAAAACTCAATCTACAAGAATTAATGGAGGAACTGAACCATGAAAGCCAAGAAATGGGGTCTGAAAATAAACTTGATTAAGAAGATAATGCTCAAGATGTACAAAGGAAGACTGATTAGCATAGATGAGAACATCAGTGAACAAGCAGAGGAATAAATCTAACATAGACAGCTGCTCAGATCAGATCGGAACATATTTAAAAGATGAAAGACAACATAAGGAGCGATTTCTCATTTAGATTGGAGAGGAAGGCCTCCAACTGATGTATTCCTTCTATAAATGGCTTTTGGCCAAGACACAAAGCTTTGTCCACAAGAAAATATGGTAGTTGGTTTGCTTTTATCCTGAAAATCTGTAGAAAGACCATGACAGGAATTCCATTATGAGAAAGGGACACAAAATGATGAATAAACCAAACTGAATCAGCAAATACATTTAAAGGCAGAAAAGGTAGTAGACTGGGGGCATGAGGGTGGGAATGAAGTTATGACTAATAGCTTATGCACATGTGAAGTAAATGCCCCCTGTACCTCCCAGTGGCTTTGGTGGGAAAAGCCCAGTTGTGACTTTTTTTTCTTTTAAAGGGAAAGGCCTTCAACCAATTCAAACTTTGAAAGCATCATTAGAGTGCAGATTGCTAGCTGTTTATTAATTATTGTGATGAGGGTTTAAGAGTGGGAGTAAGTCTCTAGATGATGGGTCATTCTGTGAAAAATTGAAATGCATCATCTCTCCTCTGAAAGGCAAAATTAAAAACAAAACCGGAAGAAGCATGGTGGATACATACACTGCAAGGAAATATATATCATACAGACAAAGTTAGCTACAAGATCTTTTTTCTTTGATTTATTTTTTTAATTAAGAATAGAGGCTTTGAGGAAGAGACTTGAAACTAGAAAGACCTGAACTTGTCACCTGTAGTTTACCCAGGGTTAGTAAATAGACGTTTTTTTGTCCCAAGAGAAATGAATAAGGAGGGACAGAAGACCTAATTTGGCTAATGCTCTGTTATCATTGTTATACAGCTTTTTGGTGAGCCAAACTCTGAACGGACATTACCATCGGGTGGCCTCACCAGCTCGGTGTGTCTGAAGGCATGCAGGGTTGGGTATTTTCGGTCAGGCATAGGCAGTCATGGCTGTTGCTATTTTTGCACTGACTCCTCTCTAATCACTCAACACATTTTAAAACAAGATATAATGATAGACTATGTTGCCAAGACAGAAAAATCAACAAAGTATCTAAGGGAATATGAAAAGAAATGAAAATTCAAAATGTATCTGGAAGAGAAATATAACGGACAAAAAAACTTTTGATAAAGGTTGTTTCTATAAACTTGGCAATGTCTCTGCTATAAGTAAATATGACTGTCTGCCTGTCTTGCTTTATGTTCAATACATCCAAAACTGGGAGGGTGTGGGGGAAATACAAGGAAGTCTGTTCTCCTGGTATAGCCAGCTGAGTTTTCAGGCCTAATCCATTCTGAAATCAAAATTAGCTCAAATGGTTGGATTCTACCAGGAAATTTAAAATGGAGAATTTCCTTCATAAATATGGATAAGAAGACGACAACTTTTTGGATGTTCTACACAGCGACTTCCTTTGCGGGGTGTGGGGGGGAGGGGGGGCAGGAATCTTTTCCCAACAGTTTACCAATGCTATCTCTGAATTTCAGATATTATTTTATACATGACTTAGGATAGAAGTCCCAAATCCCCGTTACTGCTTATGAAGTATCTGTGGGTTTATACTGACATTTTTAATGGTAACCATTGAATCAGCTTACATGGAACCCAAGGACAAAGTTCCATTAACTTCAGCACTGCCGAATCAAACATGAGAAGTAGTAAAAACCCTTTGATTTAAACAAGTTAGGAAACACCATGGTTTAGCACTCCCCTTCTAAGCAATAAAAGACCCAATCCAAAACAAACTGACATAAGTAGAACAACTTGTGTTTCTGATATCAAAGGGTTTTGGTTGCAACCGCAAATCATGGTGAATTAGACATAATCTAGCTATGCTGCTCTTTCCTTCATTGCAAATACTGTCTTTCCATCTCCATTTTGGGTTTTTTTATTATTTTTTGATAAATAGTAGTATTTAGTATACCTAAAAATGTTTTCTGGCAAATGTAGGACAAATAAATTCCATTGTAATGGAAAAAAATAGGTCTCCTACTGAATCAAGTGCTCCATCTACCAAGCAATGTAGAAGCTGAAATAAGCGACTTTCTGGAAACAGATCACTGGTAATTAGTAAAACTATATCATTCGTGTTTGAAAAACATACACTGCATCTACATTAGAAAGCCATGGGCTCAGCAGGAGAAAGTCTGTAACATGACACAGTCAGTGCAGAGATCTGACAACCCAGCGCCTAGATAAAGCCAGGAGTTTAACTCTGGGCAAGGTTTAGCCCAATCCCTTGGGCAGATCACCCATCAACAACTCCAGTAATTCACTGGGGCTTCTGAAACACATCTTCTGGTTCAGGTTCATCCAGATCATGGGTTCCTCCACAGCTTCATGTCTTGAAGCCCAGCCGAGCAAGTGGGGAAATCGCTTCAACAGGTATGTATCTGATCCCCCCAAAATGCTGATGTAAGTGCGCACAAAAGAGCTTTTTTTTGCTGTTGATGTTGCTGTTAGACATTCTAAAATAGTTTCTGAAGACAAAGCCTAGTGTAAAATATATTTGTGGATATTACTTGCAGGAGTTCTTTATGAGTTAACTACGCTACATCTGTTTGAATTACAGATTGTTATTACTTAAAAAAAATGAGAGATAGATGGATTACACTGAAAATATGTGAAAAAGGAAAAAAAGACTGTGCTTTACAAGCTGTGTAGGAGGTCCATATTAAGTCAACATGGAAGATCTTTAATTTTATACGTAAGATTTCTTAACTAATATATCCTATTGTTTCAAGTGATATAATCAGAACTGGTTTGCTTCAAACCTGTCTGATTTACTAATATTGGCGAGAACTAATCACATAACTGCATTTCAGACTGGATTTTTCATATGATGTTGATGTTGGATGCTATTCTGGGTACTCAAAAATCTTACAATTAGCCAAAGTGACCTTTTAGAACTACCTGAATATATCACATGAATTAGCTTTTCATTACTTTGCTGATGCAGGGGTAAAATTTGGGGATGGTTCCCTGGATATGCAATTAACGCCCTCCCTTGTGGCACAAACGGTGATGGCAAAACCCAGGCAATGTATGTGCAGCTTTGAGTATTCATTATTTTAAAAACTTCTCTGGTACATCATAGTACCAGATAAGCTTCTGGCTGGGGGCTGTCTTTTTATTTTGTTTGTATAATAGAAATGCATGTATAAAGAAATAATAATAGCAGTAATTCTTATCACACAACTAATCTTGAAACCAAGCTTTTGGAAAGGAGGCTCTTAGTAATGACCACTTCAATAGTTTACATTTCCCTGTTATTTTCTAATTTAAATATCACTATTTTGCTACTATAAAAATGGATATTAATGTTAGTATTTTTCTTGTTAGTTACACCTGTCTTAAAATACCGTTAGGAATAAATTTGTACTCTACACCAACGTGAAAAGAAAATTCGATACATAACAGTTCTGATTTTATCCAAATATAATAATTTTAGCTAATTTTCTAATTAATAAGATTTGCATTGCAAATAGCACTGCCTTTCTTTGTGTACGGCTATTTCAAATATAAATATTTTTCCCTTTTGCAGCATTTAATTTGTCTATGAATACTGAAACCAAACCCCAATATGAAAAACATGCCAAAATATTTTATGTAAAATAAAATAGAAATGTGCAAACAAGTAAGTAGAAACAGAGCTCCATAGGAAAGATCACTACAAATCCTCAGTATTAAGAAAGACAATTCAGTCTTATTGACAGACAGCTCAAACCTGAAAATAATTAAATAATTGAATGTTTCTTTTCTCAAGTGGACAAATACTTCTCACTTTTTCATAGCTTTTATCCCAATCCCGTTTCCTGAAAAATGGCATTGCCTACGTAATACACCTGCTTATCATAATAAGCCACACTTAGCACTTTTCTCTTAAGTTTTCCAGAATGAAACCAGATTTGCAGCTGTGCATATAAAGTGTGTATTTAAAGTATTTTAACATACTGGTACGTTTTCAGGGCTGTAACTTTGCTTTTACTTCCAGAGGCCAGCTATACGTGACAGGACAGGGAACGCCTGCGGTACCAAACTCTGCCTGGTCCCCCAGTTGCCCAGACCATGAAATCTCAAGTGCCCGGCTCCCTGCCTGCCTGACCCGTGTGCCTCGGCTCCATCCCAAGGAGACCGCGTTGTCCCCACCTCTGGAGTCGGGGCACAGCCAGGAACACACCCGAGGTCAGGGCTCACTTACCACGCTCCGCCGGCAGCCAGAAAGTACCTTGACCCAAATGCCATTCAGACCAATGGATGGGCTCCTAGAGACTTTAATGAGATTTAGACCTGAACCTGAAGTCTGGAGTTCAGGTTTGGTGACTTACATAAATGTTAAATATTCAAATTATGGCAGGCATTGATATTGGATCTCGAGTCAGTTTCTTAATGCGTTTATTGCACGATCCTGGAAGACTCAAGCATAAGCGGATCAGGTCACATACTGATTTCATGTACTTAGCAGGGTTGGAAGCAAATCCTTCTGTTTCAGTAGCTAGAGAGCCTTTTAATGCTCGGAAGTATATCCTAAAAGTCTTTAAAAACAGTTTCTTGAAAAACAAAAGCGTAGCAAGTCCTTCTTGTGTACCTATGAAACCAGTAATATTCACTATCACGGCACCAATATTATTACATCTACGTTATCACGTCTATGTAATGTTGTTGAAAGTAAACACAGGTAAATGTTTCACATTGTTAACTGTGCCGTATCTACGCTCCCCCCAGGTCCCCCATTAAATAGCTGCAGGATGGAACAGGAATAATGTCCTGTACCTATTTCGCTATTGGGATTTCTTAGTTGCATTTTAGCTAGGGCACACAGTATTGAGGATCTTGCCATCAACTGACAAGGATAAATCGTAAGTGGGCACACATATAAAGAGTTTTATGGAGTGGAAGATGAGTGATTCATCCTAAGGACCAGGTAAGGACCCACCCAGCCACTGGGATACGGATTGCAAGTTATCAGGCTTCTGAAGATCTTACAGGTAAGGAGGACAAAAGAGCTGAAATACTTAAAGTCAAATACCTCTACATAAAAGTGAGATTTATAGGAGTATTCACGGTGTTAATTTTTTCCAGATTCAGTCTTATTCTAGATCTTGTGCTTCACTTTTGTATCTAAACTGATTTTTAAAATGCCATGTTAAAATTATGTTTATTCTGCCAAGTGTAAGGGGAAATATTTGCTAGATTAGGTTCTTTAACTGCTTCATATATTTGTCGCAGCTTGAAACAAGAAAACTAAATGGCTAAAATTCCAGTACCTAGTATACACCTATATCTTGTTATGGAAAGTCACCCTCAGGTAATACCTGTCCCATATAAAATAATAAAAGTTAAGGCAAAAAGGAAAAGAGTATATAAAATAGCAACAGCATGTGATACCAATTATGTTACAGCCAAAAATAATACTTCTTGGCATGTTATGCTTAAACTATGGTCTGTTAATGTTACTTGGATATAGGCAGTTTTCGATGTACACTTAGAAATATTTCTATTTGAGAACTATTAGGAAAATATTTTGAAATTACAATGTTCGAGCATGTGGAATGAGTTATCTCCCACAATTATGTGAACTACTGTATAGCAGAGCTACATTAGCTTCCCTGCAACTAATGAACCATGTCATTAATTACAGACATTCAAAATAAAAATTACTCCAAGGCAAGTCAAATATTTACTATAAATAAAAGGGTCAAGAACTACAAAGTAGCCATTTCATTCTAAACCAATTGTGTTTAATTTTTACCCTCTTTCTCCTCAAATTTAATCCGAAGCAGATTAACTTGATTTCATACGTCAAATCTGACAGCTGTAGGTGTACCCACAATGAGACTTCCATCAGGGGCTAGGATCACTGGAAGATTTTCAGTAAAACTGATAACTATTTTAAGGATGTGTTTATTAAACTCACGTGACTTGTTCTCAGGATAGGTTTCCCTCGTATATAGCTCGGAAGCATATTTTCACAGGTTTCCCTTTGATCGTCTCACCGGCAAAGCCGCCTCCAGCTGTCAATCACAGCATCAGACTGGTAACTAGCTGCATTCCCTCATCTCGCAGGAGCTTGGGGCCGGAGGCCAAAGCCCTGGGACTGCAAACGGCTGCTGGGCAGAGCCTGCACAAGGCAGAGCTCCCGCTTGCCACGGCGGTGGGAGGAGGAACGCCGCACCCTCTCTGTTTCTCCTCACCTGCTGCAGTAAATGGGACCTGGCGGGTGCCGCCAGCTCCCTGACAGCTCTGCAAGGGCGCTCCTCAGCTTCACGAGGAGCCGGGGTCCTGCAAGGCTCCGCGTGGCTGAAGCACGGTGCTAAGGTACAGCAAAATCTGGTGCTGATCCTAGAAATTCAGGTGGGGCCAAAAGCCGATTGCTGCCGTTGGGTTTCATTAAAGGTGCTGGGGTGGAGAAAGTCCATAAAAGCTCCCTTTCGTGCATTAGAGACAGAGTCTGGCTGTTGCCCCTGCGCCGGCTGCCGCGGCTGTAAAAGCCGCTGTGCCCGTTCTGCCGGCAGGAAACGTCCAGCAAAAACGTTTGCTTTCTTCCTCGTTTCAGGTAGTCACTTTGCTCCTCTGCTATGTGCTGGCTCAGTGGCAGAGCAGGGCAAATGACTATCGTTTTCGTACAAATCTTTCCGTGGAGGAGAGTTTTCCTTGTCAGGCATCTGAAGGGAAAGTCTCCCAGGTCGCGCGGTGCTGTAGGGAGAGCAATAGCTGTCCGTTCGGGAGGGAGGGCACTGCCTGCCAGCATCAGCCAAACCGCACCACATGCTGTCTGACCCACAGCTCCTGCCCGGGGTCAAGCTCTCTTCACTGCCACTGTACTAATATTTTGCTTGTACATTTGCTATTTGTCTAAGGTTATTTTTGATCGGTTTAGGTGATTTATTTATTTTTAGCAGATAATATACAGTCCTAAATAATGTAATAGAATTTTCTTCTGTGAACTCATTATAGTGGTTTGTGTAAGTCGCGTGATGTTGCATTATTGCAAGTTACATCATTGAATATTTTATATGAAGCATAATATAAAATATTTGCCCTCTACTTTCTTCTTTTTCCTCTTTGAACCACATCGTTACCTCTTCAAAAGTCAGGCTTGAGGGTAGACAGATGCATTGACCATATAGATAGCAAGCAAGAGGTTTCCCCAATGAAACGATCCCATAAAAGTCCCCCAAACGTCGACTCCCATGTTTGTAACTTAATAGTGTTTGGCATAATAAAGATAACAGCAGTAGATAAGTAGTTTATCTAAATGTATTGCCAAGAACAAAAGCAGACAAAATGATGATAAAGTATTGCTGCCATCAGGAAGCCAGAAAGTGCCACAGTTCAACCAGGTTCCATGTTATTTTCAGATAGTTTCTGTTGTGTTCACAGTGATTTTAACAAAGGTGAGAAGAACAAGAAGAGGAATTGAGTGGAAGCAAAGAGCTCAAGCAGGCTTTGCTGGCATGTGGGAAAGTTGCTAAAAGTCATATTAAAATCAACAAAAACATTCAATACATGTCTTGGAGAAGGAGGCTGTGTTTAAGTAAGAGAAAGGGTCAGCTGTTAAAAAAAATATTTGGGCAATATGAAAAATTACAAATCCTTTCATCAGGAGTTTGGGACTGATTGCATGAGGGTGTACAGACTTAAAAGTGACAACTTTTACAGCTGAACGATACTTTCACAATGAAATCCTGGCTCCATTCAAATCAATGGCAAAATTCCCATCCACTTCAATGGAGCCAGGATTTCATGTATATCTGTCTTTTTTCATTCTTCCTTGATATTTGTGACCCAACTATCTGGCAGGCTATTGTCTGTACAGGTCAAAATTACAGTTTTCTATTCATATGTGTCAGGGTTACTGTCTGTTTTCTCACCAAAAAAAAAAAAAAAGAGTGAAAAAGTGTTATGCATACTTATAGTGCTATATCATTCACTTCATTGCTCAGAGTAAAGAGAAAAGAATTGTTTGCTGCATCTGCTAGGAGAAGGACAAAAATGCAAGCAAAAGGGCTAAATGCTGCCTGTGTGTAACTCTTAACTCCAAGGCTTTTAAAGAGCTCTTATTTTCAGCTTTAGGTGTATTGAGTTTCGAATATGGGTGTCACGGGATTTAAGTAGGGGCAGAATTACCTCAATGCTGTCTCCTCTTAAAAATGCTTCCTGAATATGGAAAAGTATTGCATGGGCAGGAAGGAAGGTGACTTTCATCAAACAAATCTGTCATGCAGTTGAGACTATTTAACTCATCAAACAAACCCTGGCATTTGTGCCTCTGAATATAAGCATTAACCTAGAAAAATGAGAGACATTAATGAAAATTCAAATTGAGAGAATGAAAATAAGAGATAAACTACTACTTTGGAGATGAATGAATTTTTTAAAATGCTTAAATCCACAGAGCTTGTCAAAATGCACCAAGAAGTGCCCTGGTAAGTGAGAAACGACACAGAGAAGGTAGTAAATGTGAATGGGGAGCTTTGTGTTCCCCCAGTGCACTATTTGTACACTACAAAAGCTTTAAAAGAATTGTAAATCTACACTCACTGTTGCTTATCTTGAGGAAAGTACATGCAGTCTGCAAAGTGGCTATTGCTAGTCTGTTTTTAAAGCCCATCTGAGAGCACACGGACATTACAAACCAGAACATTTCACAAATAAATATAATGGGGAGCCTTAGAAAAGTAAGGAAACGTTCAGACAAGTGAAAATCTTTTAACCACAGTCAAAGTAAGTTAGAAAAGAGGCAATATATCAGCTGACTTTAGTTGTGGATGGTATCATGGTAGATAAAAACAATACCCGTGGTAGTAGCATGGTATTTGGTATGCAAGTGCTGTTTGAAATACTTGTGAGTACATCATTAATGTTCAATACCACAGTGGTCATTTCTGAAAGCTGTATCAGCAAATATTTCTGCTAGAAGTCTCTTTCTGCAGAACATTAGTAGAAATTTAACACACTTGGGAAGTGCAAACAGCAGGGTTGACGAGCCTGGGATCAGTGCCAGGTTAATGCAGCTACACAGCTTTTGTACCAGCCAGCTCATATTCTACAAGCTTGGAAAGCAGCTAAGCAGAATGCATCCCTCCATGTAAGATGGACTTAAACATGGCCAAGACACCGAGGCAAACATCATAATTACTGATGGAAAAGGTTGCCAAACATATCGTGTCTCTTCTCTTTTCTGCTGGCTGGTGGAAGAGGAAGAGAAATCCTTTCTAAGTAGAAAAATTCATCCTGTATTTCCCTTTTCCAGTTCTTCAAGGTCTCTTTCTCCTCATTTCATTGTCTTTCTCAAAGAGATGCCGAATGATGTTTTGCTCACTCCATATATGGATCATGGAACTGTCCTTTTTCCTTTGGCACATTTGCTAAATTTTTAAGTTTTATATATACTGGTAATGTTGAGAACTTTATTAAAGCTAGAGCCTTAGTTTCACAGCAAAAACTGCAACAAACATGATTAGGAAGCTTGCTGTAAATCTCATTGCCTACATTTAATCTGGAAGCCACAGAGAGGCAATAAACATGGTAAACGCTGTTGCCACTTAATGCGTTACTTTCCAAACTACAATAAGATCATAGTTTAATTGTGTTTACCTCAAGAATTTCTTCATCATATTTCCATGAAATTCAAGATAACAAAAATCAGTAATTCTGGTTTGGGAGCAAAAGTTACCACTTGTTGCCAAAGAATTGTGTGCTGCTTGAGTTTTGATGTTCTTGCTGCTATCTACAAGCCCAATTTTTCCATGTGACTTTGTGATGAGATCGAAATCTCTGTATGAAATGTTAAAACCCATGGCACTTGCAAAACAGAAAGATTTACGTAATGAGCAGCGGTTGAGGAAAATAAGGTTGTACTCACTAGCGAAGGGGAGACATTGTGGTGATCTAATTGATGCTTTTCTTCATATGCAGAAGACTGATAAAATTGACCTAGATAAACTTTTCCCACTGGCAAAAACACAAAACCAAGATGACATAATGCACATCCCAGGAAATCAGGAACAGGTAGGAACTTAACATAAAACTACTGTATTTCATCCAACACACATATTGAGTGGATTATAAGAAAGGTCCACTAAGAGTTGCAAAATCAATTCATTCAAGAAATAGTTAAAGAAATTGCAGACAGAAATGATTGAAGGGCATAGGAAAAAGCAGTATCTTTAAAAGGACAAAAAAGCAAAAGAGTCCCTTTGGTTTCCATGTACCTTAAATTTCTGGGTTAAAAAAGGTGCTAGTTCAAAAGCACAGAAGCAGGAAATTATATACCGAGATATTCCAAGTCCAACATCCAACTCTGTCTTGCTCCTATTATATACTGACCTTGAATATGTATTGAATGAGACTTATACGGTCCTTTTGTGGGGGAAAAAAAAATCAACTGTCAATTGGAACAAAGCGGTAGTTTTATCCACTTTTAGATGGCAGTGCTTCTGCTGTCTTCAAACTCAAAACTATGAAGGTGCAGCAAGCACATTTAAAAGTAGTGAAAACCATAGAAATGAGTTATGAAGTTCCTACTGTTTCCCAATTCTAACTTTCAATTAGGTCAGAATCTATTGAATGTAATCTCGATATTTTGACTAAGTTTGATTAAGTCAAAAGTAAGTTCTTTTGACTTAAATGTTCATTTGGTCATGGATCTTTCTTCCAGCTCTGAAGATACATATTTGTAAGCTCCACTGACGTGTAAATTACCTCAGAAGCACTATTCACAGTGAGTAACACAGTTCAACAGTTTGTCTTCTATTCCCTGAAAAAATACTGCACTATGTCCTTCTGAAATCAAGGTTGATAAGCGTGCTTTAATTGTGTCCTCCTCCTTAAAAGCATTGCTTCAATATCACAAAGAATTTACATACATCCATGGAATTATACTCTTCCTCCTAGAAATGCACAAAACTTTTCCAATGATCCATCTTTAGACTGGTCTTAACATAGGCAGGATTATAGTTTTGTCCTTCTCACCAAGAGAAGGACTGCCTCCTCAAGTCTCTCTCAGCATCACCAGGGCAGCTTTGCTTATCATTGTCTTGAGAACACATCCTGAGAAGCAGTCATCTTAAATGTTTGAAATGACAGTGTTTAGCCTCTGAACTGAGTAACCCAAGTCGAGTGACTGCAGCAAAGGCTCCACGACACATGATCTCCCCACACTGGAGAACATGAAACACTGCTAAACCTTCCCAAATTCCAGCCAGGTGTGAGCTCTTTAGAGCAAGGGAATGGCCACATCTCATGTCAGCTGTTTGTAGCAAATCTGAAGAATGGAAAAATCCTTGAAGAGCAGGACGAAAATATATAGTCTGAACTACTGGGAATTTTAAGAAATTTAAGATGAGTTCAGAAGGCTGGAAAAAATGCTGGTATCGTGGACCTGAGATTCTTTTAAATATGGGATCAAATGAAGACTAAGGGCATTGGTCGGTGAGGAGGAAGTTTGGTTTAGTTTGATTCGTCACAGATGTCTTGAGAAAGCACTGTGTGGAAAGGGAAAGGGGCTAAAACTCTAGGTTAAGCAAAAATTGCTTGAAAGTTACCAACTGCTTGAAAATGATCAGTAATCTTGAAGGATAAAATGTATACCTATTTTCTGTCGCTGAGTTGAGATCTTGTACTATGTTTTGAAGTTGTTTATCTTCATTTCCATCTCCTATCAAGTGTCCCCGAAAAGGAGAACTGTAGAGTTTGTCTTTTGAACGATCATCACTGGGCATTCGTTAGTTTGGGTAGGTTTAGGGACAGGGAGAAGGCCAGTCAGCTCCTGACACACAGGTCAGCAGAAAGATGCCGTCCCCTTTCCCAAAGTACCTGTGTACTGTGTACCTGAGTACCTGTGCAAAGGACATCTGCCAGAGGTAAGAAAGAGGTAAGAAAGCATCACTGTTGCCTGTTCAGATCAAAGGGAGTAGTTTAGAGGCTCTGCAAGAGGGTAGCCTCATCAGGGCTATTCCCACTCTACCAATTCTGAGTTTATTGGGCACGAGGGACTAAATTTACAGAGAGGCATAGGCTTACTTGCTTCGCTGGCTGAATCAGAGCCCAAGTACCTGAAGCAGTAGGGTATGCAAGAAAAGCTGGCTCTATTTCTTGCCTTTTTTGTATGTACTTGCAGATACAGTTTGTTAATCCCAGCAATTAACTACAGAGAAACAAAAAAGGGTCGTGCCCCTAAGAAGAAATTATTTCTCCTTCTTACTCGAAGCATTAAGGCTTTCCTGGCAAGGAATTCTGTTTTTCTGCTGTTCTGGGAGATTGTTTGAAACTGAGGAGCTGCATTAGCACTTCTAGAACAAGGAATAAAAGGAGGAGCCGAGAGCATGAAAAAGCATGGTGGAAGCCTTTCTGCTTGAGACAGTTAAAAATTAAGTGACCGAAGCTTTTAGAAATGTAGTGTAGAAGACTGACACCCAACTAACAGGTAAATAAAACAGATTGCCTAGGAGTAATTGTTGAGTTGCAAAGTTTTGCCCTTCTCTGCTGCTAGCTGGGGCATTTGACTGAGTTGTTCCCAGGTACGACTCTCTTCCTGCTCCCACAGCAGGCTCCAGGTAGGAACTGACAGGAGGAGGAGGCAAGCAAAAGGTCTTATAGGGGATAACTCGCTGAAGGAACGAGCTCGGTTGTTTCCTGGGTTAGTGATCAGCGGAGAGCAGCACTCTAACCATTAAAGGGTGCAATCGAGCTTTGAGCATTTAGTATCCATAGTAGCAGGAGCCAAAAGAGGCCAGTTTTGCCTAGACTGGTAAAAACTGAACCTTCTCCCCACCCCCAATCTTCTTAGCATAGAAGGGAAGGTAAAACAGAAAGAGTATCTGCTTAATAAGCCACAGTGCGAAAGGCGTCAGCCTGTTGACAGCCTCCGGAGACAGGTCCAGCGCAGCTCTCGGGGCCGGCTGGCCCTGCATCGCAGCCAAGGACCGGGCTGCAGCAGGTCAGGAGCTTTGGAGGTGAAGTGTCTGTTGGAGGCAGTGAAGATCTTCAGATCCATTAGTTCAATTAACATAAATCTTTATATTTCCAAAATAATTATTTAGGGATTCTGGTATATCTTATGACCCTGTATTCAGGACCTGGACATTGTTCATTACAGCTGTATTTCTAAGAGTGACAAGTAAACCTTCACCTTGCTATTTAGCCTCACCTGCTGTGTCTTGCCTTGTCTTGTCTGTGCATCTGAGCCAACAATGAGGAAACTTTCTTGTCTACTTAAGCAGATGTTTAACTTTCAGCACCTAAGCTGACCTTTTGACTTGGGTTTGAAATTCTGGCCCTGCTGAAATGGGTGGAAGTTTTGGCACTGATTTCGATAGAGCAAGCATTTCATTCCAGGTGTTTTGCTCAATAAAGCATATAAAATTACAAACCATAGGCCTTTCCTCTTTCTCAACTTCTCAGTCATCCTAGGTATCACTAAGTGATAAACACAAAAATCTTGAGGAAACAAAATGACATCTTAAAAAAGGCTCCTACATGAATGATTAAAATACCTTTTAATATATATAATAGCTACACCTATGCACACATGCACACACATATATAAGATGTCAATGGGATCAAAGCTTTTCTCCAGCACTTTAATAGGTGGCATGCACCCTCACTTATCTGCTAAAATCAGAACTTGTACATGCATGTGCAGGTGCTGGGAGTTGCTTTTTCATATTGTTGGCACAGGGCCACATAGTAGAGCCATACACCTTCATTTTTTAACAAGCCCGTGTTTTCTCAGGTGTTCATTTATCTCCCCGAAGAAGTTTCTCAGACCTGTAACCTCAAGTTTAGTATGCTAATAGGAAGAGGTGCACTTACTGCCAATAAACAGGCCTTATTCTGCCTTAGGTGCAAGGGTATAACAATAGAATTCTTTTTATATTATTTATAAATATTCTTTGCAAATGTAGGGATCATGCATATAGAATAGTAACAGTTGGCATTTGGAACAGGCTACCAAAGGATGTGGTAGGTTTTCTACAACTGTGAGTTTTACCATCAAATTTGGATAACTTTCTAAAAGACCAGTTTGGGTTCAATCTGTAAGATGCTGTCCTAGAGGCATGAACTACTGTATGACATGTATGGTCTCTGTTGTAATGGCTCTTTTTGGCCTTAAAAATCCATGAGTCCATGCTGGTTTTGGTGACAGAAAGATACCATGAACAAAGGCAGAGCAACTAAAGTTGGAAAAAAAAAAAAAAAATTGCTTCGAATAATGAAGCAGAGCTAAGGAAGGTGCCTATTGCTACCCAAGTGATTAATATAAGCACTCTGCTTAAGTGGGCCAGTCTTTTAATTCGCTGTTAAGTTTTAAAATTGCAGAGTACATCAACTGAATTTTTGAGTGACTGAATCGTTTATATCGAATAGCTTTTTGGCAATTTAGGAAGTGACTCTCTTCTTGCTACTTAAGCCCCTTTACAATTGTGATTTTTCCGCAGGCAATATTGTCAGTTCCCGTTTCTCTCAATACTCTGCATTTTGACAGCAATGCAACCTAGGAGTCAAATTACTGATTTTTTTTCATTGTCTGAGAGGTCTTTGCTTTTCTGCAGTTGTCTGCTTCAAGGGTTCATTCCTTCTCCTTTGCAGTCAGTAGAGTTTTATTGTTGTCTGTCACAGGCTAGGGACCGGGCTCTGGTTTTTCTTTTGTGCATTTATTTGATCCAGAGAGCTGGCTCTTGTTATCTAAACTGAAAGTCACTTTCTCATCCATTAGTCAATGTATGTTAAAGATCAAAAGTTTGGGGGATTTGGTGTTGATTTTAATCTCACAACATTTTTCTTTATTTACTGCTCTTGTAGATTCTGTATTTGAGAATTTGCAAAACTTGTTTTCAATGTCAACATCCAAGTACTTCCCATAAATAAAAAAGCTGGAGCCACTTAAAATAGTTTCAAAGACTTCCCCGCACAATCTCAGATGGAATAGTCTGTAGTTTCCTGGTATTAGTCTATGTTTTTATTTTACATTGTAGTATTATGTTGCCACTTGTATTTTCTAGTCCTTTTGGATCACTGCTGAAAAGTATAAGGTTATGAAAAGAAATTATATCTTTAAGGAATGCTAAAATCCTTCTAATTTCTGCTTACTTTTATGGGTACTCTGGAAGATGTACTGTTTTCAAATCTTATTAGGATCAAAAACGTTTAACTCCTACCTATTTCAGAGTTTCCTGAATGAGCCTAAAAAAACCCCCAAAGAACAAACGAAAACATAGATTACTTAAAACTGTATATTTGTCTAAGTATTAAAATGAGAATAACTTTCATTTATTTCATCAGTTACTTCTAGGAGGAGGACATATGACAGAAACAGGCTTTTGGGAAGGAAATTGGTATGCAGGAGTGTTCAGCTACCCAAGAGTAACCCAGCATTTTGTGGACAAGTTAACATCCCATGTGTCCACTGCACGGAGCAGCAGGAGCCATTAGAAATATTCTGAGGAAATACTGTGGTTCCCCAGCACCGCTAACACTGGCACTGCAGAAGCTGTCTTAGACACTGCTTGTTCTGTACCTATAAATGTCCTTGAATAACGTACGTGGCTCCATCTCTGCCTTTGCTGACTCCCTGTGCCCTACTGTTACTCACGGAGATGCTGCTACATCACCTGACGGCAAGCGATACCCACAAGCACAGATAGATACTGAAGACGCTATTTTCCAAAGGCTTGCTGCAATAGGCATTGCATTGTCAGCAGGTCACCCATTGCCTTAACGGTTGCATCTCCCAAAGGGCGTCGCTCCAAAGACAATGACAAACTCGTGTCGGCTTTCTCCAGGCTGGACAGAATCGCAGCTGTGGTGGGACACGGCAGCATTACAGCCTCCTGTTGTCGGGGCAGCCCCGGATCCTGCGTGAAGAGGTTTGAGGAATGCCCCCGGCAGCTTTGCAAATGAAATCTGAGTTGAAATACGTGATTTCTCTTAACATGCCATTTAAAATCTTCCCTTTGAAATAGCAATGCTTTCCTCAAAACTGTTGTCATACACTAAGGGACATCTCAGAGCAGCAGTGACAGTGTCACTAGACCCAGCCCAGAAGCCAGGCAGATCCGAGACCACGCGGGTCACGCTGCCATGTTCACTGCTCATCGGAAAAGGTGGGAGCCACCACTCACAGTCGGAGCCATAATTCAGTGTCAGTCATCTTTTCTCTCTTTTTTCTGCTGTTTTACAGGAATTCTTTTTAGTAGTTTTTATACCTCAGCTCCTCTTTTCAATGGACTCAGTGGATGGCTTACTCTCTAATTTCTGGTATGGATTACTTCAGTCAAAGTGCATTTTTCTCTTAGTACACTCTTTAAATAAAGCAGGGTGAATACTGCTTGAGAAAGGATTTGAATAATTCTGTTCATTTATTTTGGTATCTGCAACCACTTAATTTACTTTCTTTAAACTTTCATAAAAGGGATTTTAAAATTAGTATTATTTATGGGCATAGTGATAGGAAGAATAAAGGCTGTAAATATGTATAGGCACAATATTTACACTGCAATTCTATGTCTGTTTGTCTTGGATACTGTATCTGAATTAGGTACTCTCTAGTCTGGTAAGTGAGTGATAACATGGGGCTCAGGTGGACAGCAATTATCACACCCAGTTAGTCTGAAATATTGCTCACTGACAATGACTTTTCAGTAGTCCATAAGGTCAGTTGTAGTTTCATTGAGCTAGTGGGAGATTTTGAAGTAAATGCATTTGTAAAAAATGCTAAAGTTGACTTAGAAATAGTTTGCTAACAAAAGAGGGGCTGTGACTGTCGTACAAAATATCAGAAACGGATAACTAGCCAAGGTCTAGTTTTGATGGTTTTTAAGTTCTGATACACACAAGCTTCATTTCTACAGAGGAATTTGCATATAATCCTCTTTAAACTTCCCCTTAATTTTGTTTCCAAAGAATGACGATCTATTTGTATTTTTCAGGTAGTGCCTTTATAACATGCCTTATTCTCTCACTGATGTTGTCCCTCCCCAGTAAAAACCATGAAGCAAACCGTAGATTTCAAAATGCATGTCCTCCTAAGCACTTTCCTAGGAATTTTGCTGAGCCTAAATGTCTTCAGTATGTGTGAGAAAGTAAATATACATGTAACAAAGAGTTCTTCCTTCCCTGGTCAAGAGCATGTTATATAATGGAAGAAATATTATTCTTGGCATGATAATTAAAAAGAAATAACGCATTTGAATAGTACTAGCCCACAGAACGCAGGGCTTACAGCTGGCAAGCCATATAACGTTATTCTAGGATAATTTTTTTTTTCCACTATGGTAGTAGTTACATGAGTGATATGTCAGGAGCCTTTGGCTTTGGTTAGTGTTTGTAGTAACATTAATACAACTGAAACCATAAAATTTTATTTTACATATTAATTTTGCAGAAGTGATTTTCATCTCATTTCAACTGGACAGTATTGAGTGAAGTCCTTACCTACCAAATCCAGAACTGTTTCATAACAGTATAATGGTTTCTTAATTGTTCTATGAGATTTCTTCTAACAGACCCAGCATATTAGAGTTTATATGTTTACAGAATCTGTCTCTCCTCATCCTTCTTTCTCATTTTGTGCCATAGCAAGGCTAGTACAGTCCAGATTCCTGCTCTCCTCCCAGGCATTATGGCCCTGCCTGGAGACATCGTTCTGAGCACTGAAATATCTACCACTTTCAGGGGTAATTTGCACTTTTATTAAAGATCCATAAAAAAGTGTACCTTTAGCATCCTGCAGGTCAAGCGTGGAGCCTTGGGGAGCTGTGAAGTTCTGAAACCAAATGCCTTTTTTTTTTTTTTTATGAGTGGATTTGCACAATGACCTCAGTATTGGGACATGGATAAATACCACAATTTTGCTTTAAACAGCTATATCCCCAGAGTGCATAGTCAGTACCAAGAACCTTCTGCAGGGGAACCTGTTGAGGAGATGGAGCAGTACCACTGCCAGAAAGAGCCAAGGATGTCCCAGCCTCTGTCATTCTCTGTTTTTCCTGCACCACATTCTCATGTCCCCCTAATGCAGGAGTAATCACAATAGCCCCCTAAGAAAACATCTTTAACAAAAAGGAAGAGGAAAAAAAACCCCTCAAATAAATTCATTTCAGTTCTAATGAAACTCATTATCAGATGATATAAGCCATCTGTAGCCATATACTTAATTATTGTGAAGTTAGGGAAATCAATGAGGTTTTAGTGATTCTCGGTTCCAAGGGGACGGGCAGACGCACTGTCCCCTTTTCTCAAAGGAGCTCAGCCCAGCAGCACCAACGCAGACGCGATGGCCAGGAGCTGCGGGGTGCCAGCCGGCATGCTGGGGAGCGGTTCCAACACCATCTTCTGGTGGAGAAATCTCCGTGTTTACTTTCAGAGGAACGGTCTGATCCGCGGCCCACGGACGCTGTTACTGGGTGGCAGGCAAGGGCATTCTTCGCATGCTTCTGAGTAAGTATTTGGAAGGAGGGTGGGTGGCCACACCTGCCAGCAGCTGCAGAAGAGGCTCGTAGTTCCTACCTGCTAGAAAGGCAAGGGCTCTTCCTCCATTATATCGCCATTATATCTTCCTGCACTGTAGTTTATTGCAGCTAGTCTATAAAAGAAGGAAGGAAGACCAATATGAAACCTTCCTGATGGGATAAAAATTGTAAAAATATTCTTCCCCGCTCCATTATTTCACAGTGTGAAGTGTTGCTGACGGTGCCAGAAATACTGGGAGAAAGAAGAGGGAAGGCACGTGTCACCCTGTGCAATCTTTCTTCGCCTCCACTGCAAGCAGGATGAGTTGCGCTCACACCAGCCCGTGCGGAGGCTCGGGACTTTCAAGCTGAGGAAACCTGGGGAGGGATAGTCTGTGATGAAAACCTGAGGGAGCCTCTGAATCTGCAGGTCGTTTGAGGGCTGCTGTTTTCCTGTGTGTATTAGTGCGTGTGTGCGTGAGGCTGGCGGGTTCCCTAGGCACCGATAGCCTTTTGGAGGCCACAGGGTATTCAAGAAGGTTTGCTTTTGGCATCATGAGGCCGAAGTCGTTTGGAGCCCGATCGTGCACTAAAGAACATGTCAGGAAACCACAAGACATAGTTTCTCTGTGTGGCGATAATCTGCAGGGAGCCTGGATAGCTGTAATGGTACATTGCCGCTCGCTTTATGTCTGGCTTCACATTAACTCTTCAATTTGCTTGCTTTGGCTTCCCTGACTGTTAAATACATACACACAGGGTCACTTCGACATAGTAAAAAATCGGTTTCTGGAATCGGCTCCTTAGTCTCCAAACCCTGGAGCTCCTTGCACGGGTCCTGCTCCCGCGTGCTGAGTGGGGTCGCGTGCACCGTGCCACGGGGGTAAGTCACCATCTCACCTTCCCTTGCTAATTTGCTGTGACAATGACTAATTCCAGAGGCATTGGTAATAAGCTAGGGATTTTCACCTGAATAAAATTTACTATAAAATGTGCAAGGATTATTTTTAACTGTTATCAAATGAAAAATAGTTTTTAAAAGATCTCTGTCTACCACTCCTGCCTTTGCTGTGCCAAACTCCAGCAAGCATGAGTATCTGTCTTTTTAACCCTTTTTACAGTTTTCTACTTTTAGATCTCCTCTCCTACTAACGCAGAAGTTTTGCCATTTCCACCAGGCCTGGAGTATTCCACTCCTCTTTTCTCTTGTTCTTCTCCATTTTGATCATTTAGATTTAAAGAGACTGGACAAAAACGGGTAGCTGGAACATCCAAAATCTGTCTTTGGAATTGAGGATTGCTGTCCTCTTCTCCCCACAAATCAGGACAGTGCTTGCAAGGCTGCAGAAGCACCATTTCCTCTCCCATCCGCAGAGTATTTACAGAAAGGGGTCTCTCAGGCCCAAGAGATGCAAAATGTATTGACCTGGGAAATGAATTTAAGGTACTGGAGGAAATTTGGAGTAATTGTTGCTAGATCTACTTTTTGTTAGTATTTACTGCTGCTTTTATTCAAGCAAATGTGCTTTAGATATATTCCTTGCTGATTGCATCTAGTAAACCCAGACAAAATAATACTTGATAAAAATAGCCTGTTATTTGAAATACATTTTTTGAATGACTATCATCAAAAGTAAGTGAACGTAAAAAAAAAAAAAAAATCCATATTTTTCCATACTGAAACCATCCAACCTCAGATTTCCACTGTCTATGACTTAAAATAAGACTGAAGAGAGACAGGCAAAGAAGAACCAAATATTACCAGTGAGAAAAGAAATAAAGTGTCTAGTGGAGAGTACAGCAGATGCCTTCCTACCTTACCTGTTTCACCTGGACTTATAAAATGGAAACTCACGTTAGAGCTAGGTGACCTGCAGAAATAGAAAGAGGCAGCATAGGGGGAAAAAAAAAAATGAAGCAGCGATGTAGCTACATATACCAGAAAATATTTGGCTTGGCTGAAGTATCAGTTTAAGGTTTAAGCAGTTCTTGATTTTTTTTCAGGTTGGTTCATGCATCATTAACAAGGACTGTACTATAGTTAGCTCAGTCACACAGAAGCTGCTCCCAGCATCTCACTGTCTTGAACTACGCTGAAGGTACAAGTCAGAATAAACATGCGATGTTTATAAGTTATGCTTAAAGTGAATAATGCTGCACTGTCAAATCTCAATTAGCCATGGTCGCTTTTGTGGTCTAAGGATTATCTTTGCCATGGACGCTGAGCACTTGAATCTGGCAGATTCCTTAAGGGAGATGAAGTATTGTGCAGACGGGGCTCTCCTGCCCCCGGGGCCGGCTCAGCTCCGGACACAGCCGGGCGCAGACCCCCCCTCAGCCGGCCTGGCCGGGCCGTGCTGCCATCCCACCCCCGTCGCCCCCAGCACCTGCGAAGCCCCTGGCGTGGGGGGAGGCTGGCTGCGCGGGACCCCCCCGGCGGCCCTTGGCGCGGAGGGGCCGGCGGTGACCACGTCCCCTGCGGGCACGGAGCATCCTCCCGGCGCCTACCTTGCCCCCGCTGGACAGCTTGTGACGGCCCGTATTGCCCCCACTTCCCAGCTGGCTTTTGAGTTTAAGCCTGACGGGTTGGTTTTGTAACGATGGGTATGTCCAGGTCCAGTTAGCCCTGGCTCCTGGCAGGGACGCCGCCTTTGCAATTTTCGCAGTTTTGCGTTGGATCCGTTGTAATTCTACTCCTTAGAGATTTTTCTCCCAAGCCCTTATGGAAACCCAATTAAGGGTAAAATAATGGTTGGCAATTATTGCTTTATTATTGGAGAAAGAAACGATGTAGCTCGTGAACAGTAAATTACCAGAGAGGCAGTTACCTCCCTTGTCTTGAGTGTCTCTTCGGCAAGAGTGGTAGTGCCGTGACAGGGTTAGCTGATCACGGTCAGCTGCTGTATAGATAACCGTACGGCCCCCGGGAGGCTTTATGTCATATTGGTATATGACACAACCGGTTGTTACTCACATAGCAGTGGTCTCAGTCACAATATGAAGTCTTGCACTTAAATATAAAAGGTGTGCAAGATCATGCATTATAAGTTCATATCAGCATATGAGAGAGAAAAGATTTTCCCTTGTAAATAGAAGCCTGCATTAGAAGTTAAAAATACCTTCTATAAAATACTGCCCAAATGTAAATGTTTTTCTTCAGATAATGCAGATGCATTAAGACTGATTAAAAAAAAAAAAAAAACCCACAACATTTTAAAAAGCCCTTTCTGTAATTCTGTGGATGGATTTAATAGCAAATGCTGTTTCTGCAGTGAGGAGGGGTTAAGCAGGCTCAGCTCTGATGGCTCTATTTCGAGCTCCAATAATATATTCCAGAGTATCTTGCAAGAGATCCTATAAATGTGAACACAGAAAAACTGAACATTCTTTTACACAGGCACGTCTTTTCCTCAAGCATAAATATTCTTAGTCTGTTTTTTTGAGATAAAGGCTATATCATTACCAGACCAATGACTGGAATTTCTCTTTGAAAAGGAATCCTTGTAAATGCTGTGTCTCTGAAGCCAAATGCTCATAACTCCCGGTGAAAATTTCACTGAATATTCCATACAAATAGCAAATCGTAGTAACTAGCACCTTTCAAACTTCACGCAAAGTTAATATTACGTAATGTTGAAAAAAAAAGAAAGTTAAAAAGCTACTTCCTGTGCAAATAATTTGGAGGTTCTATGCTTAAGTAGATGTAAGGCCCTTCAAGATTTTTGAAATTATTCAGGCACCTAAATCCCGTGGAATTAAATGGAAGTTAGGACCATAAATATAAATGTGGTTTTTTATTATTAATTTAAATCTGAGCTTCTTAAGAATTTCTAAATTTTTTTTAAACTTTTTCTTTTATTAAAAAGTAAAAAAGTGAATATGCAAGCAATCGTATTCCTCAAACTCTGTGCATGAAAACAAATCCACTATCTAAAACTCCATAAAAAGAAAGTCAGAAGTCTAACATGTTACCGTGTATAATGTACATGAATATCTTATAGTAGTTTTAGAAGATTATTTTCAACCAGCACTGAGCTCTAAACTAGACAGAAAAATAAATAGTAATTGCATTAGATCTGGATCTTTTTTGAGTTGTTTGAGGATGCTTGGCTTGATTTAAAGAGCTCTAAGATATTCTTCGCCTTTTCTTATGACAAGTAACATAAAAAAATAAAAGATTTCCCCATATAACAGTAGCCGCTGGTGTCCTGTGTCAGGGTATTAACCTTTTTAACCCTGTCAGTTGGCTGGGGCCAGGAAATATAGACTAGTCTTTTACTACTCTTCTGTGTGTCACAACTTTATTAGGCATCACATTTGTACTCTTCTGAAGTGTCTATAGTACTAAAAAAAAATAGTCTTGTAAAGAGAGTGCAGTGCTACATGGCCAAAAAGGTATGTAGGACTGAATATCATATATTTTATCAAAGCAATGTCCTTCTTCATCCAGACTGCATTATTGTTGCTCTCTAAAATCTTAACATCAAAGAAAGACTCAGGGTTCTGTTTCATATTTTGTAAAGGTGATCTCTGAGCATTTCTAGTTGAATTATTCAATAGTTTGCTGTATATCATTTTGCTGATGACAAGAAAGCTGTCTCGTACCTTTAGTGGTGTCTGTACAAAGTTAGCTTGTCTTTCAAGTTAGTATAAAGCCATATATAGCTGATTAGCAATAAAGGTTTCAACTGCTATTAAAGAAATACTAGTTCCTACAGGCAATAGTATTGTCCATTGCTTATACATACTATACTCTTCTCAGAGAGCTTGTACACATCCTCCATTAAGAATAATAATGAAAATTATGCGCACACTTAAAGATCTTGTCACAGTAAGGTGGCATCTTATTACTAGGAGAATCAAAGACACCCTTTACTTCATAGAAAAAACTGTTGCTTTATCACTTAATTATAAATCTTCAGAGAATTACACATTATTTTCCGTAATCCAGATGGTGGTAGAAGAATGTTATCTTCCAGTAAATATCATTTCGTTAAATATATAACAGCTTTGGGCATTACATGGCAAGCTGCATCCAATTGTCTTCTCATTGCTGGGGTTATAGCTGATGCAATAGCTTGGCTTCTTGCTCCTTACTCTCGTGTCCATTTTTTCCAGATTGTTACCCATAACTTACTATTCACATTTGTGCAAAAGATTAACCTCCAAATACTATTTCTTCTGCCAATCTTGGTAGCAACTGGTTAAAGTGACTTAGCGAGAGTGTCCTCAAACCGTAGCGGTATCTGCCTGCCGGGGCAGGAGCATTCCGGGAAAAGGAGTCCTTTCTCCTGGTTTGATCCTGACCTCGGACCCCCACCTGGTGCAGGCAGATGGCCCCAGCCATCACCTTTGGCTGAGGAGAGCTGCCTTGCTGCCTGCACCTCCTGCCTGCACTTCTCTAAGATCCCCTTCACCTTGCTTGCACCTCTGCCACCGCTCTCCCCCCTCGGAGCCAGAAATGTGTAAGGTTTGGATCCACCTCTGATGCAAGATTTATGCCCTTTGATGGGCGAACCTGACTGGCCCGCAGGGCACCGGGAGGGCTTCCACTTCCCAGGTCACAGCCCAACCCCGATTACCTTGGACCCTCCAAGTTCTTGCTTGTTTTCTTTTTTTTCTTTTCTTTTTTTTTTTTTATTTTTCTTTCTTCTTTTTTGGGGGGTGGTGCTGTGTGTTTGTGATCATTTGGTTTCTGCCTCAGCTGCGTCCTTTGGTTTAACTCCTGGCAGTCAAGCAGGGTAAAGTCACACAGATAACCCGAGGGAACGGTGACATTTATTCCCTGTAACTGTCACCCTCCACAGCAGGGTGCTGTTTTGGGGAAACTTAAACATGATCTGGGAGCATTCAAATGAGGTTTCATCACAACTAGATGGAATTTGGTTCCCCAAATCACCCTGTTTCTCCTTAGCAACTTTAGTCCTTTAGAAGACAGTGGCAAAGACCATGGCAACACTCCCCGTGAGGAGGTTTTGTGTGCTGTAGTGGGATTTCGGCCTCATCCCGATCCCTCTGTGCACCTCTGGCAGCCTTTGGTAGACAGCTTTTTGGGAGATGGATGTTTTGGGGATGAATTCAATCAGGAAAGCAGTAAGAAATAAAGCGAGGGGAAGTTTTCCCATTTGGTGAGATGATGCAACACTGCAATAATCTGGAAATAGATGGACTGAATAGCCTTTTGCTTGACTGATTTATAACTGAAGTAGACAAAATAAAGGAGAATGTACTTTCAAGAATAATCCTACCTCAGACTTTTCATCTGAAACTAGTTTGAGTTGGTCACTATTCACATTTTCCATTTCTTAAGCTAATCAGTATTCACAGTTTCCAGTTTTTTAAAAAATGCTTAGTATTCAAAATGCTCGATTCTTAACAAATGTTAACTCATTCCGACCTGAATAAAAACGTGACTTCTTTGAAATTTTACACAAAATCAAAATTCTGGGAAAAAGATGTTTCCCCCGCATTTTTATTCCAGAATTATGAAATCTGTTCTCAATTTTTGGACATATTTATAATTCTGTAACATATTTGTTGTTATAAGCCAGTTTTGTTCTATGTTTGTGATATGTCAATAATAGTAGTAATCTGATAATATAATAATCAGTATGGTCTGTTCATTTGAAATTAAGGAGACGCAGCGCTCATCTGATTAAAACCGTCTTCTCTTCTTTTCATTCACAGTGGGTATATCTTAACCACCCCTGACAGCACTTTACATCACCAGAAGAAACTCCACAGTGACTGATGTGTCTGTATGGTTCGGAGCAGAGTGATGCCAAGAGGTTAATGAGGGTCCTAAACTCAACAGAGCTGTGCTGGAAAAGTTAGAGTTGTAAGTGCGGCAGCAGATAATGGGTTTGCTCCACTTTATCATCTTTTGTGGACCCCTTAAAAGTAGTCCAAAGACCTCTGAATAGACCAGTGGAATTCAGGTTCATGGCTTTCTTTTCACTCTTGAACCTTGAGCAACGTATTTCCGTCCATGCTAAGGAGCTAAGGAGGAGGAAGCTATCGTGATTACTTTGTGTCTTCAGGCATCAGTAGTTTGTACACTGTGTACTTCTGCTGACTTGCCAGAAACAAAAATTAAGAAAAGAGCATTATACAAATCTCTAATTGCGATTATAAAAGAAATTTCAAAATATTCTGAGGTTAAAAGAAAATCTCAGTGAAAATTTGTTCATTTCAGAATATTTTTCTTGAAAAACCTCCATCTAATCTCCTGAGATTTTATCAAGCAAGTTTATGGCAAGGGAATATTTGACTAAAATCTCATAAGCCATATATATATATGGAGAAGGACCAGGCGTATCTGGCCTAAATGAATTGCAAATAGAGGTGTAATTTAACTGAAATTTCTGATCTAAGGAGTACTGTTTATTCATTGATTTGGTGGGAAGGACAATTTGTTACCCTTCTTTTTTCTGTATCACAGAGCTTGTTTACTTGGGGAATATGCTTTAAACCTTCACATTACATTTAGATGCAAATGGTTTAGTTTTTTGAAACACTATGCATGCTATATAAATAAATACTGTCCTGTTTTAGAAAGATAATCAATTTTACCCATGCCAAAAAGGGTATTTCCCTGTTCTGCATTTGTAGCTGAAATATTTTTTTAAGTTCAAGATTTTACTTTCATTTCTTAACCAAGTGAGTTTTGTGGTAAGAATAATTAAAATTGCAACACATTTGTTTCCAGTAGCCTCCTGGGATGCATTTCATGCAGTGCACTCCCCTGCTTTGCCTGACCTTGCCTTTCCCTCCCTTCCTTTCCCTATTGTCTTTTTCCAGCACAGCAACTACAACTGCTTTATACCAAATATCACACATGACTTTTTTTTACAAAGGTAATCCCCTTCTGGCATATTTTTCTAGTTTATAATATGTTAGTCCATCTTCATTTTATTCTTATTTCTGGCACGACTGAGAGTTTGGAACTTGTTTTAGATTTTTGTCTATACGCAATTAAATGCAATCAACTTCCAGTAGTAAAGTTTTGGTCACTTAGTTCAAAATGCTGAAACAACATATCCTGTTTTAAGGTTTTGGTTTTTCTTCAAGACGCTAATGTGGTGTTCATTATCAAAGGACAAAGGGCACTCTGAATTGTAATAAGGACTTTCTGGTTTTAAATTCCATTACTTGCATTAAAACCACTTACTGCCACCAAGAAAAATGAGTATAACTTTGTGCAGTTTGTGGCAAATAGGCAGTCTTTTGATATCTTATAGCAGAATGTTTCAGTTAATAGGCCTGCACTTGAAAGTACCCTTTCACACCAATGGTTGCAAGTGCATTCTGTGTTTTTGTTTAAGTCTGACATCCATGAAAAGACAACCAAGATCTGTTTCTTATTGTGCATTAAAGAGGATTCTCTGGAAATTGCTGAATAACTTAGCAATATGCTCTGTATCATTTTTACTGATGACAAGAGAGATGTCATCTCTGGTGCATCTGTCTAAAGTATCCTCTTGGATAACTTCTGTATATCGCAATCTGTTTCATTTCTTCAAATAGGAAGCAGTTTCAAAAGCCCTGTTAATTGGCAAATACCAAAATATTTCACTTATTTGCAAGAAACAAAAATGGAGCATGCTGACTCTTGGGAATCGGTTCCCAATGATAATAAGCTTTCCATTAAAAAGAAAAGTTAAAAAAAGAAAGGAAAAAACCACAACACTCTTGCATTTACTTCAAGAGCAGGGCTATTTTTTTCAACACAACTACGTTGTATCATTTCAAGCATTCAGGTCTTTGCCTTGGCATGTTTAGTGATACAGCTGTACCAAGTTGGTTTACTCTTCCAGTAAAGGTCAGGACAGCTGGTCAGGCCTGGAGACTGACTTTTATATTTCAGTGTTTAGATTCATTTTATTCTCTTTATCATTTTTGTACTTGGAACAAAAAAGGGGTCCTTTCCAAATAAACCCCTTTTGAATCAAGATGTAGGCTACCTCTCCCAGCTGGTGAGGCCACCATCTCACCAGGCTTCATCTGCAGGATGGATCA
Organism: Aquila spilogaster; assembly: GCA_024606505.1. Classification (NCBI taxonomy): domain Eukaryota; kingdom Metazoa; phylum Chordata; class Aves; order Accipitriformes; family Accipitridae; genus Aquila; species Aquila spilogaster. The sequence goes on from JANHGO010000043.1 coordinate 12,070,734, forward strand.
AACCTGATCGTGCAGTCTTTCCCTCTGGGCCATGCGGGGCCGATGCCGGTGGGCGTTGGGCGCAGGCAGCACACGCCTGTGCTGAGAGGCAGCCGAGGTTTAAGCCACTGGTCTCTCTTGTAGAGAAAACTGCAAATCTGCCATGAAAACTTGGTGTGACAGGCACTTGAGGCACAGCCTAAAATAAAGGAATGCTCCAGCTGCCCGCTGGTACGCTTAGCGTAGGGGCTTAAGTAAAACAAAGGGGAGTCACTGCAAAATGAAGCCGAATAGTTTTACAATCCAAATTTCCTGTAAACATTGCCCTCCTTTAAAAACAGAACAGCAGCAGAAGAGCAGGGCAGAAGGCAAGGAAGAGGCAATGGGAGGGAGAACAAACAAGGCGCACCTCCAAGCTCTGGCTGGTACTGCTGCGTATCATCCCAAGCATCGGGTGAGACCGGCTCAGCAGCTAACGTGGGTTTTCAAAAGGGACAGCTGGGTGGTAGGCATTGGTAAAAAGAAATCTGCCATGACTAAGGAAATGTCCTTTACCAAAAATGAAGTCATTTTCAACACATTTTACTGAGCGGTTCTAGCTGATGATGCTCAGTTAACATATTTGCATTGGGTTTAGCCTGTAAATATTTGGACCACCCGTGACTTGGTATCTCAGCAGAGACCTTTTCTTTCTAAATGCAAAAGGCTCAGTTTTAGGGTATCCCTGTTACATCTGAGGGGGTGTTGCTGGAGGCTGCTCTAACACTAGTCTTAAATGAGCCTCTTTTCACTGTAGTTGTGGCATGGACTCCTGCCACAAAAATTCATCCCTGGGAAAGCTGCTCAGGATTTGTCACGTTACTGTGACTGGAGTTTGGTAATTATGATATTTAGATTGAGTGTTTTTTAAAACCCTGAGAGTTTTGATTTAGCATATTGTGTCAGGTTGTTATAGATACAGTTAGTCAGCGTCAGTATTCAAATCTGGATCAAAACGTCCCCGTAATTTGGACTTCTCATACCCAGGGCTTTTGTGACCCCATCACTACTGCCCGCTGCAGATGGCCAAGGAATTGGTAGCCTCTAGTTATAAAATCCTCTTGAAAAAAGCAAACGTTTTTTAGTGAGATGTGAAGAACCTTACTTTTATTGCTATCTTCACAGCTTTTTCCACCCTTCTTTCTCCCAAAATAAAATGCAAAAGCTAGAAAAATGTTACCATTTAAAACTATAAAGACTGTCTCTTTTCACTTTTCTTTATATGCATATACTTGGTTTTCTTTTTTTAACAATTCAGGCAACGTCTCTGTCACCCTGACTTACACTATGATTTTAAGATGTCATTGGAAACATTTCTTTTAGTGACTGCCAATCATTAATTGCTTCTCCTGTATGTCTCCATCAACATTACGTGTAGATATATTGGTATATAATATTCACAAGTTTTATGTTTGTATAAACATACTGCTAATACTGTGTTTCTCCAATAGAGATCTCTATAAATCTGGACCTCCAGAGATATCTTATAATGACTTAAACATTACACCAAACAAGAGATTCCAAGGGGACATGATCAGGATGTAATAATGGGCCAATGTCAAAAAGGATTTATGGTTATTATTCATATGACTCAACCATATGCTCCAGCTACTGCTGTAATCTTGCTAGTCTTGGTCTGACATCTGTAGTGATAATGAGTAAAATTGCATTACGCCACAGAAAAAAATCAAGACACTTAAAAAATAACTAGTGGGCTGCCAGGAGAAACATTGACCTCCTCTGTAGGGTCAAGAGATGGTTTTAAAATATGCTGGATGCTCCTGACAAAGTTGAAGCAATCCGAGGATCTGGCAGCCAGCTGTTCTAGCTTTATTAGAGAAGAACTTAAATATAATTGAATTCCTAAACCATATGTATTTATCACTGCGGTTAAATACCATGCATGATCCTATCAAGTTGACTATAAAAAAAGGAAGGTACCTATTTCATTTTATATAACAGGACAAATGGTATCTGTTCTAATAATGTGAGATTGGGGAAGATAATTAAATAATGTGTATTTCCAGGATCACCTGAAAAGTCATGGTACCTGTCTGTCCTTCCCAGTTAAGCATCAAACTTCCAAGTGACTACAGTGAAAAGACAGATATTTCTGGTTTCTTTCCCTCTAGCAGTCCTGGTCTGTCTTGGTCTTTTATGGAGCAACCCTCCGCTCTGGCTGCAGCTGAACCTGGTGCTGCCTGGGAAACAGTAGCTTATCTGTGCCATTTCCAGGCTTCCCTGTTCAGTGGGAATTTAGCAAACGTGCAAATACCTTCTGGAGAGATATACAGACACTGAGAACTCCTTCGTGCTTCTGGACTAATACATAGTGTTGTGCAAGGTAAATATATGTGCGTAGACTTCCTTAGTTTCTGTCAAAGTCCATTAATGTTTCATTACTGACTGCAGCACTTAGGTGGGAGGTCAAAACTCATTCGTTTCTCACTGAGAAAGAGAAAACTCAGGTGAAATGGCCTGATGTCAACCCTCCTAATCCTGCAGTGGTGGTTAGCAGATGGACAGCAAGCAAAAGTCAAAGGAGCTCATGCATAAAGTGAGCTAAATCACAAACCACCAAAGTTGCTGTAAAATCATGGCCAAACATAGCAGTAAAGGACAAATATTTAGGCAGTGTCAGTCAGTCAACTAATGTATGTATCAGCATATTAGTGAGGAAATCCCCAGAAGCTCTGTGGGAGTTTTTGGTTTTGATCTGCCACCACCTGCCAGGCTGCTGGCATTGCCGCTGCAGCCACCAGGCAGGCGGGAGCAGGTCTCCTGGGACTCGAACAAGTTGCTCCTTAAGGCAAATAGCCACTTCATTAATTCGAAGGCAGACTGAGCAATCAGCAGCAGGTGAGGAGCAAAAGGCAGGGAACCAGACGAGAGGCAAGCTTGTCTGCCTGCCCCAGAACAGCGACAGGAAAGCTCCTCTGCTTGTTAATAGCAGCAAATGTTCTTCAGTGCTGTCAGACTTGCACAATCTCTGTTTTGCTCACACTGAATTCTGGTGCCTCTCCTCATCCTCCTGAGATCCTCAGCCAAAAAGACACGTTCGACATCTGTGAAGCCTGAAGTCTTGGCTCGCACAAACACTAGCACTGGTAGACTCGAGATGTTGTTTTAAGCACCTGACATCCTCCATCTGTCTTCTTTATTTTTAATTATTTCTAGTCTATAGAGTGACCTAATCAAACAAGCTCCCGTCTGATGTCAAGGTTCTTTTCTTTTGCTTTAATCTCTTCACATTTCTATATAATTTCTTTTTCCTCTGGAACTATCAAAGTATCTTTAACAAGCCCATCAATGAAAAACAAAGTCTGCATTCTTGAATTCTAAGTCACACATAAACCTTAAAGATGCTGTTTGCTCAGTGTTGACAGAAGCAGTCATCTGCCCTAATTTACCTTCATCGTATGTTTTTATTAGAGCTGTGAGAGCATGCATAAACTCACCAGGGGAACATGAACGTTACAGGGCTCTTTTCTTAAACTCTCTCAGCTCTAATAAAACACATGGTCTAAAGCACTGTCCTGCATTGGGACAGTAATACCTCTCTGTCCTGTGTTCTTTCAATATCAGAACAGTTGTCCCTGAGAATATTCACGCACTTAAAGTCATCACAACAGCAGTGAAGGAATGGTCTCAAGGAACTGTCCCTCTTCCATTGATGTTCTTCTGCTCAGTTCTACCAAAGAGCTTAGCAATACTTTACCTCTAACTCAGGTGTCAAGTCTGATACCTCTTTTCTAACCAAATTATTTTCCAGGTGCTTATGGGGAGAGAGTGGTGCCATGGACTGGCACTAATGGGCCTCCAGAAGTAACTAAAATGGCCTACCTATTGCTACAGGCCCACATTTTCTAAGCAGGATTTTCATATCCACTGCAAAATTTTTGGGGCCCTACCAACTGACAAGTATTAGACATGGATGTATACAACCACATGCATAAACATCTAACGGAGACAATATTAGCTCAACAGTAGAAAGGTTATCACTGTGGCTGATTGGGGTGCTTCACGTTTAACTTGTAGAAATTACTTAGATTAGAGAAAGGTGTCATTTGTTCGTCCATTTTTCCACAGATGCTGCCAAATAGTTTTCTAAATCAGTCCCAAATGTGGCCTGGTCCCTGTGTTGGGCCAGTGTGAGTATAGTAGTGGTTTTGTTCCTTCTTGCTGCCTTTTCTTCACCCCCCATGCTTCCTCCTAGTGTTTGGGGCGAGAGCACTGAGCCCCAGAATATCACACGAGTTAGACAAAACAAAGCTCCTATGTGCGCTAGATGTAATAACCTGCAATGTCTCCCCTGTCATCCCAAATTACTGGAACACACTGTGTTTCAGCCCTGCCTACCTACCCGCCTGCCTGCCGGAGAGCAGTGCCTCCTCCTCAGCAGCAGGGCTGCTGGCGGGTCAGGTGTCAGCTCATTGCTGAAATGTGCTTGCATTGCATTCCGCTCGCCTCCGAGGTCATGGGCAAACGGTGCTTATGCTGATCACCTGCGGGGGGTCTTCGTCAATTATGTGGCTTCTGAGAAATGTTTGGGGGTTTGCTGGATGTACCCAGTAATACTGGGGAGATTGGTCACTGCCAGCAAGCAAGTCGGGCACACGAGACTCCCCGATACCCGAGAGGTGCCTTCAGCTGGGGCATAAACCGGCTTCCCCATTTGGAGTTAGGGGGAAATTTGTCCCTCCACGCCAGGCTGGCAAGGCTGCACATTTGGGAGCTGTGCTTTTTAAAGAAAAGAACTCTTCTATGACATGGAATGCAAGCCAGTTCTGAAAAGATCCTGGATATGCATTTAATAAATTTTCTGCTGCCCTGGGAGATAGGTCTTTGGTGATGCCATTGCTTGCTTGCTTTCTTAATGAAGTTCATTATAATTTCAGTCTTTTACCTTACTTCTGGGGCTTTCTAGTGGTGTCCCCTTAGTGTCAACAAGTGGGTGTTGAGAAACCACTGCAGGCCATGGTGGATGTGCTGTGTAGACAAATAGTCTCTGGGCTCTTCTGTGCAAGACACTGATTGCTGCAGTCTCAGATGACTGGGCTTTAAGAGCTAATGTACTGTTTCAGCTTTATAGTTCTTATAGTCCCCAAATAAGCCAGGTCCATTGAAATAGTTTGTGTAGCAGGTCTTTGAAAATTCATCTCAGCCAGGCAGAAACAGGTCAGAAAGCCCTTGTTAAAGGGTACAGCAAGCGCTAACAGCCAAGTGACCACGAGTACTTGATGGTAGTACACTCCTCCATGGGCTTAGGTGGGTCCCAAAGAAAATGTTTTCCAGAGCCACATGGTGAGGGAATCCACACCTACCACTTTATTGCAGCCCTGTGTGCCTTAAAGAGGGTTAAAGCTACACAGTGACACAACTGTAGTCTGTCCTGGTGTACTCATTGGCATAGTTGAAAGATAAATGTGTAAAACTAATATTTCAGGTAAATCGATGGAAATATGTCACAAAGTGGTGAAAGAGATGTTTTCCCATAAATCAGTGAATTGCAACATAACTTGTATTTTTTTTTCCACTTAGCCCTGCAAATAGTGTGTACTGCATCCATCAGAGGACTGAGTCCTCAAAAAGCTCTGAGACTGCATACATTCTTGCATGTGATGTTTTTAATTACTGGTTTGTGCTCTCTTTTGCTTACTGCTGCCTTGTTCTTGCATCTAGTTGTCTTTTTTTAGAAAGTTTACTGATGGAAAGGAGTTTGATTATTTTGTAGGATGCCATTTGCTCTTGCCTTCCACATATTTTTCCTCTCTTTACCTGATAAAAAAAAAACAGCGAGCATGACAGAATCCCATATGTATGGCCTGGCACAGCACCAGTGAAGACCCCACCCACCCAGCAAACTAGATTTTTTACAGTACTTTCCTGAAGCGTGAGTATATGAATTTGGAGAAAATACTGTGGGAAGAACTCTAAGGGATTGAAAAGGCTGTTTGCACAAAGTAATTTTTTGCTTGCAGCAATATTATTTAATGATGATCGTGGCAGAAGTAATTCCTAGTGTCAAGCAGACACTTGCTTGACACTAGGAAAAAAAAGTCCTGTTTAATCTTACGTTTCTTTTAAACCTTTTTTTAAAAAGCATCAGTGGAGCACTAAGTGCTCAAGAGGACAACTGGAAAGGCAAAGTGCATCTCTGCTCCGCTTTTAGATGTGAGCTGACTAACATGGCTAAGGACAGGGATGTAAGTGGAAAAGAGCACACGTCATTTTCCATCCATGAATATCCAAGGTAAGATACAGGCAGTTCTAAGAGGATGACTAAATTTTTACAATAACAGTTGCCTAATTCACTTCTTAGACCCTGTCTACAGATTATGCTTCTAAAGGAGCAAATTGGAGGAAAAGGCTTGGAGAATCAGACTAGAAAGTCATACCACGTTCAGTAGGGCAGCATGAACACAGGGATTCAGGAGGTTGTAGAAGTGGAAAATAGGGATATAGTAATTGGCATTCTGGCTAGTTTAGTGAAGATAGATACATGAAGGGATTACGGTTAAGAAACAGGCAACACTCTTCTGTCCAGCTGTCCTTGGGTCACATAACTGACTTATGAGAGTGGTGTCCAGATCAGGATTACACTGTACTAAGCTAGGGGCACATGGTGACAACACGGCATCTGCATGTTATGTGGTGGAGAATGGCGTGAGAAAGATCAAGTTCCCAAAGCCCCAAATGGACTGAAGATAATGTCTATTGGTGCCATTGCTTCCTTTTTTTGGCTCACCTAAAGTGCTTTGCTGGCCGTAGAAGTACGTAGGATTGCTTGAGTATCATCAAAGGCGATGGAAAGAGAAATTCCATAACTTAAAAGTGTATTTGCACACTGTTAACAAAGGTCTTTTGGTAGACTGCAACCTGTATCATTGCTAATCTACCAAAGATGTCAATCCAGGAGCACAGCGTCCAAAATCAACCCGGGGAAATTTCCTCCCAGTGGTCACAGTGTGAGAATAATCACTGCCACCTTTGTATCATAGGGATTTCATATCTTTCAACAGACTTTTCTATCATCCTTGCAGTAGTGGTTTGTGAAACGAATGAGGTCCCGTAAGTGAAAACATAAGTAGAGTAAGTGACCTTCATACATAGAGGTATAAAATAACAAATCAAGCATCGCAACAAGCCAACGGTGCAGCGTGCACAGATGGAAGCAGACAAAATAAATTAAAACAATGTTGATATCTGCTGTATTCCCCAGTATCTCAGAGGCTCTGAAAAGTCGCCCACATATTTTCTTTTCCAGTTGCTTATATTCAGATTTTTAAAAGCCCAGAATCTGCTTTATAGATGTTTTCCCTGTCATTTAGTGACAAATTGAGGGAAGGACTACTATAATTTCAGTAACTAATTGAGCTAGTAATTTAATCATAAGTTAAATGGCAAAACTTTCTTTATTTTCAGTAATAATTTTTACTCTGTTTATTGCTCTTTAATTTAAGATTAAAACCACTTTTTTAAACCACCATCTTAAAACTCACAACAAAAAGGAACTTATAAAAGGAAGTAGCTGAATGCTAGTTTCAGGATGTTTTTATTAGAATACTTTTAGAAGAAATTGTTGGTGAAATATTGTTCTTGTAGCTCAGTTTTCCTTACTACTGAGGAAAATCAGAAGCAGAAAAGGAGGTGGTTTCTGGTCACACCACAAGTCTAGAGAATTAGGGCTCAGTCTCTGCTTACTGTTTAAATGCATAAAATGTGTAGGCTCATCGCTTAGTTCAGTGGAGTTGCTCTGATTAGCTGGAAGCCGCACAAGCCCATTCACCCAGGTTATTTCTAACCAGATGTAGGAGCCTGTATTCCGCCTTTCCGTACCTGTGTCCTCAGTGCCGACAGGAAGGAGCCGACACATCCTTCTGTAAGCAGAATACAGCCACGATAGCGTGTCACGCCAGAAGAGATTTCTTTATTCCAGAGATTGATGTGTTTTATAATGGTAACAGAAATGCCCTTCCATGCAAATTCTAGCAGTGACACACTGAACTCAACAGATTTAAACCAGGAAAGAATTTGAACAATACATCTAGAGTAGAAAAATCAGAAACAGAAAAGTGGGTTTTGTTGTTTGAATTCTTTTTATTTTCATTTTACTGTTTTATGTGCTGAGTTCCCAGAGTTTCTGGGAGTTCGAATGCCTCTACCGGGGGAAGAGGCTCCAGCAGAGACATAAACTGGGCACTTTTGTATACCTGGTCCCATGTTTTCACCTAATGCCTGTATGACATTTGGCATATAGATAACTACAGAGACAGCTACCCAGCCATCTATCTATGCAAGCAGCATTGCATGAACATTTCTGTTTTCTGTGTCTATTAATGTTTTCCACACCCTTCCATCACCTGTGGGGGCTTAAAACAAAGTTATAGAAGCACTACTGCTGCATGAACACGACAAAACTCCAAACCAGAGGAAAGGCTAGGTTACTGCCCTAACGATTCAACCAGCTGAAACATTTTCTCCATGTAATCGACTGTGCCTGTCTCATTATCACGCTTAAGCAAACAGCTTAATAGGTGGCTTAATCCAAGGGTGTACAACCCAATATAAGAAAATCCTGCTTTGTAGCCTGTCTCGTGAAAAGCAAAACGTAGATTATGCCCTGGAAGTTGTTTACAAAATTGCTGTTGGTCTGACCTGAAGATCAGGTTGGTTTTCAGCTTTAAGAGCCTTTCAGCTTAGTCTCCTGCTCGTGTTTCCGTGGTTCCCAGAGCACTGCTTTCCTGGAGAAATAAGAGTGTCCTCTGGTGGCTGATCTCCTGCTGCAAATCCCGCGGGTCTCACACCGAGAGAAGGGGGGGGTGTAGGCTCTGTAAACTGCTGAGCCAAATAACCCTTATTTTTATTTTGTAAAGCAGATGATAGCCTTTTTTGCCATGCAGTATCTTATTTTTCTTGCGAGTATCCTTGTTATTCAAAATGCCGTGTGATTAATGAAACTCCTTGAATGGACCCTCCAAAGCACGTTCTCTCCTCGTGAGCCTACGCAGTGGCCCTGACGCTCTCGCTGGTGCAACCGTGGCATTTGTACCACTGTAAGGGGGCATGACAGGACGGGTTAAATGACTTCTGCAGTGAGATTTTCATAACGATCGGTTGCGTCTGTGAAAGCTTGTAACTCAGCTTGCGTGCACCCACATCACACAGTGCTGTGGGAGCTGCTTTTGCCACGAGGGCTAAGATTACAGAGCAGTTTCTTTCCCAGCCTCGTGACTCCACGTGCACACACATGCACATTTCCAAAATACTCCGTTCCTGGGGGGTGAGGGGTTTTTTGGTGGACTTGCTTTATGCCAGCATATTCAGCAAAATCTTTTTAGCTTTTGGGGGGTTATGAGAGGATAGCAATGATGCTCTTCCTGTTAGTTGAAAAATTCCAACCTCTGTTTATTTCAGCAAGCAACACATAAAACTACTGTGGGTCCCATAGTGTGTCTCTTCACAAGCCTCCTCTTCTGCAGTCATCCTCCCCTTTCCAGAAAGCATTGCTTTCACTTTCCCCACTGCAAAAGCAAAACCTATCTCCCTCTGCTCACTCTCCTTTCTATCAAACCTTTTCTTCCTTTTCCTAGAAAATCCTTGTTTCTCATTTTCCCCTCAATCTTTTTAATACCAGCTGCTCCCCTGCTCGGACCATACCTATTCCTTTTCCCCGTGGGCAGATCCCGCAGCGTTACCATCTGTTGGTAAGACCACAAATGAGTGGAATTTGGCCCCGTATCGACCACTTGGACAGGACCCCAAAGTCAGGGTTCACAGGGGTGTCCCTCTGAGGATTTCAGTGCAAAAGGCACTGTTTTATCCTCTTCCACACCATTTTAAACAAAGGGCTGGATTACCCAGATACAACAGTATTTGAGCCCCAATGGTCCCACGGTTTCTGTGATAAGTTGGCTGGAGCATCCCTGAGAACAGTCCTTTGCTAAAGCCGCTGCACTGATTATTATTTTCTTCCATTAGTGTGATATTTTCATTCAGTGGAGTCAAATGCTCTCTCTTCGCTCTGCCTGTCACTCAGATGGGCAGAGTTGGCCCGTCTGGACCTCAGAGCAGGATCTGGTCCTCTTACTTTGTGCTATATTTCTCTGTTTGTAAATTTTGTCTTCTGTACTTTAGCCTGCATGAAGCGGTGGCATTTGACATTTTAAGCCAATCTCTGTAACATCTCTAAATTAAACACTCTGTCTTGTTTGTTAGTTTAGTTTATCTTTACCATCATCTACCATGAAGTTACAAGCTCCACGTCCTTTCAGAAAACAAACATGACTGACAGCAATCGTTATACAGAAAAGCTGAAGCAAACCATGCTTTGATGGATTTTCTGTTAGGATTCATAATAGCATGGAGTTAAAAGAGAGAAAATAGGTGCTTTGGAGCATAAGATCGTAAAATGCTAATTTCAGTGACACAGTGGTGGACTGAGTAAATATAGAAAGGATTTATTATGAAGTTCTTTAGTGTTGTTGGCACTAACAGCAAATTGCTGGGCAACATTATATCGCCAAAATCCAGGAAATAGCACAAACATTGAACCACTGTATTTTCAATGACAATAATGAGAGAAGCTTTGGTATTGGTTGGCATCCCCACAAAAGGCACATGTTGGCATGTTCAGGAATGTAAATGATAGATCTGCTGCTTGAAGTTTATAATTATTTAATCAAACCCAGACTGCAGAACCTGGAGGGACATCGTGTATCCTTAAAGGAGAAGATGGAGAGAGAGAGAAAGAAAAGAAAGTCATGCTTTGCAAATGACGGAATGTATCAGTCCCCTGGGTGTGCCTACCATGTAGCTGTGACTGCTGCAGAATTTGTGGGTGATCTTTTCTGCTCACTACATCACCATATATTTAAGTAGCCCTGCAGAAAACAAATTGCCGACAATCTCTTTTATGTGTTGGTGGAATTCAGATCAATTATCTCCATTTCCTTTCATGGAAGAAAGAAAATCTACAGATCAGGACAGGAAACCACTCATTTGATGAACTATTTCTACACTACTGTACACGCACACACATACACAACCTCCCCCCTTCTCTCCTGCAAACACACACGCACACAGCAACAAGCCCTCTCTCTTCTAGACACACAGAGAGGCACGTTATTTTCAGCTCACGTTTCACGTTTAGATTATTATTACCGAATTTCAAGATGACTTATTTTGTTTCCATTTTTTGTAAGGAAAGAGAAAAAAAAAAGAGATAATGAACATTCCATTTTCAGAAATAAAACTCCCAGCACTGTATGTTCTGGCTGGTAAGAGGCTGAGTAGCAGAGGTCTGCTACGTTCCCAGCCTGCGCTTTGCTGCCGACTCAACTTTCAATTTAGTCCTAGCGTGATGGAAAAAGAAAAAAGTCTTTCAAAAGCAGTAATTGTGTGTTTCTGGGGAGAGAGAACAAATTACTAAATCAAATTAGCATTACATTTCATTCCTAGACCCTAGGAGATGCAAGGATTTACATAAGATACTTTCTTAAATTACGTTGTTAGTGTAAATATTAAGATTCTGCACAAAATCCCTGAGAAGTGATGCATCATTAGGTGATGTCATCATGCAATATAAAAAAAAGAGGAAGACATGCCTTAGCTTCACATAACAACACATGATTGCACTATTTTTAAAAATAAAAATGCAGGATTTTTTATATTCTGAAGGATTTAATGTCATTAATCCATTCATGATGTGTGCTAGGAATACTTGCATTGTTTTTTTCTTTTCTCTCCTCACAGACAAAATTATTTGCTGTAGGGTATTCATGGCTGTAGATGAAATCCAGACCCCACACAAGGCTGTGAAAGTCACCATGGATTTTTATGGAGTCATCGTTTGACTCAAAAAGGCTAAATAAGGGTCCTCAATATTACTTCATTTCCCATCCCAAATTTCTGTATCTAGTGACCTCCTCCTTCTTCATATCACTGATTTTTCTGTAATTCTATCTGAGTTTATTGATTTCTTTTTTGCAACGCTAAGGTAGAGCAAAGCTTCCACGAGGAGCTCCGCAGCTCATTACTGCCCTATGGGCAGCCACGCTCTCACACGCTGCTGCAACCTGCCGTGTGGCACCGGGCTTCTTCTAGTTCAAGTTTTAAAATTCATTCTGCCAAAAAAAAATGATGCAGTGATCAAAATAAAAAGAAAAAATTATCTTCCATGTCTAGCGCATGTGCATTTGATAATTAATGATTTGAAAATTAATCAGAGTATAATGTAGAGAATTTTATTGTTAATTTTATGAGTTTCAGGTCCACCAAAGAGCTACAAATGGTAAAAGGAGAAATTAAGTAAAATTGTATTTATGTCCTAAGACATAGAAAGGACAGTCAGTACTGTTGTAGTTGTTGAATTAGAACTACCCCATTTGAGGAGCTAAGCCACAACAGCACAAAGAAATATGCAACTTATGTTTAATTCTTTTTAATTTAAAGATGACTTAAAGTCCCATACAAAACAAGGACAGCATTAAAACCTGTGCAAGTCAAAAAGCTTCATAACTGTATTACATATTACATCTTAACATAATTATTGTAGTTTGGAGGTTTTTTTAAGTTGGACTAAACAGTTCTGTTAATCCTAGGACTCCCTGTGTATGTTCTCTGTGTTTCAGACAATAAATGCCCCCCACAAATTTATGCAATAATATGTAATATATTCAGGAAAACTAATTATTGAAGCAATTTATGTTTGGAAAGTTATCTCTAAAGCCAGAGGGATAAAACATTTTGTATAATGAGAGCTCACATCCCACACATAATTTCTTGTATTTAATCTACCTGTGTATAGAAACCTATTATTAAAAAAAATAAAAATGGCAGAATAAATTCAGCAGTTGAAAGGCATAAGAAAAAATATGCAATTTGTGAAAGAAACAGCTAAAATTACAGGTATTTTAAAACTCCTTTATTAAAAATAATTATGAAGCTAAAAGTTGAGTGCATATCATGATATGCTACTACTCTAAATGTACCCTTCCACTACCTCACAAATGGGCATTTATATTAATAGAGTATTAGGAAAAAATGAGCAATGACCCCTTCATATCTTTTTTTTGGGGGGGGGGGGGGTTCTTTTCTTGACAAGGCCTGTGGAATTTACATTTAAATTTCCTGGGTTTTGTCTGAGTGTCAGCACTAAGGCCATCTCTGTGATTTACATTTTTTGCATTTAATGATTTTCTCAAACAGAATAGGAAACTCTCTTTCTTAGTTCTCCTTTTAAAATCTGCGCTATTGATAACAGGTTTTAAATAAGATCTATGATTAAAGAAAGATGTGGGTTGATTTTACAGTTCAGAGGTTTTTTTCAATAAAAATAAATTAATTTAAAAACCACCAAAAACCAGGATCACTTGGGAAAGCCTTCACTCATTGATCAATCTGTAAGGATCAGACAGAGGGGTGAAGGAATATCTACAATATCTGATTATATTCATACAAAAAACATAACCCATGCACATTTTTTTCTGTGGTACAAAAAGTTTCATTTCCTGCTGAAGTTTCTGGGTGCGCTGCTTAGCTGCTGGTCTTTCTCAAAGCCTGAAATTTCAAATGAGGCAGATCCGTTATCCAAATACATGTGCTCTCTGCAGCTGATCCCAAATCCAGCAAAATCAAGGGGAGACCATGCGTGAAGATCAGACATGCCAGCTGCTCCGCGCAGGCACGGCTGGCTTCACTGAAACCGAAGGAGCCGCATCACTTCACACCAGAAGTAACACTATACAGAGGTTGGTTTTTACTGATATTTTAAAACTGGCTCAATTTCTCAATACACAGAAGTCTTGGTATTCGAAACATGTAGGATATGTTTATTTTGTATGTCAGTAGGTTCATTGCTAATAATGTGTCAAACTGTACCCCTAGGTGTGTTGAAGACACTCCCTAGGTAAGACTAGGAGTCATGCACTAATACAAATGGAGAGAACTGGCTTTATTTATTAACTCACCTATGCTCCAAAAATGTGTTTCCACCTCAACGCTTTCTTTTTGCTTTCTTACATTTCCAATCAATCTTTACCCAAACTATATGCCATATTTGTGATTTTTTCGAATGCCATCATTGTGACTATGTCAGCTTTTTTATCCCGCAGTTGGAAAGTCCACACGATTCCTTCCTGATTGTCCAAGGGAGCTGTGTGCACCAGCAGTCTGTATTTTGGGAATTAAGAAAAAGTGATTATATGCTTAGACATCTTATGGCCCTAACTCATTTGCTGATAAGCAGCCGCCAACTTTTAGCCCTGTATTCTCGGTCCTCTCCAGCACTGGGAGCTTTGTGTGTGTCGGGGAGTTTTGGCACGTTCCCGGGGAGGTGCCAGCTGTGCTTGAGCTGGCTGCGCTTCTCCCTTCTGCGTCTGTATTACTGCGTGTGTCTTTGGCCACTGAAGTTGTTGACGGCAAATATGTGGCTTAGTTTGCGCTTCAGTTAAATTACAGCTCCTCTGCTAATAACCCTTTTCCTTTTGGCATTTAGGACCAAATCTGTCCTTCAAAGGGCACTGCTTCGTTAAAGCATTTGTGTATGATGGTTACTCAAAATTTTGTCTTACAAGATCTCGTTTTGACAGGCACATATAAAGCATGCAATATTTAAATGTGGTGTATTTATGTCAGATGTATACATAGTAATTCGTTCATATCTCTGTGTGTCAGATAGTTTTGTGTATAATGTAAATAGCACATCTTTTCCAAACAGCACTTATGCTTCAACAGCCTAAATCTCCATTCATCCTATGTTAGCGAGATGAATAATTTTCTCCAACCCTTCAGCCCAGAAAGCTAAACGTGCGGTTGAGTGGTGAACCCCTAAATTAATGACATGGTCTATGCTGATGTCACCGGACATGACAGTAATTCCACAGCATAAAACTCACCTAGTATAATGTCAACACACACAAGACTTAAGACAAAGTTTAAACTGAACCCTTTTCTCTGAAAAAAAAAGTGTTTCACACTTGAAGTATTTTGCAGAAATGTGCTTACATAAACTAAAATATCAATGGAGAAAAACCTAAGCTGTTCATTTAATTTCTTTTTAATAAGAAATACATTACAATAAGAAGTGTTCCACCATTTTAATTAATCTTATTTGATTTTTATACCATATTACTAATTATATCTGTTTAATATTGTAGCATAACACAATGATGAAGAAAATTCAAAATAGAATATTTCAGTGGCTGTAAGCCACAATGTTTTGCAGCTTTCAGTCTCATGTCAATATTAATGTTTCAGCTCATTTTTATGCCTTGCAATAATTTATTTTTGATTCCAGAATAGCCATTGAGTTGGAAGTTCTGACTTCTGATCATCTTTAGAAAGCACAACATCATCACCAGGAGGAAATTCTTTGCAAATTTGAAGAATGTAGTCAATATGATATACATATATTCATATCCTTTCTCTGTGCCTCAATTGCCCCTTTTGTAAAAGGGAGAAAGTTAGGCCTTCCATTGCAAAGTACTTTGAGACTGACTTATGACGAGTTGTTTATAGAAAATTGTTTCGATCTGTCTTATCACGCTCTTCTTTTTTTATTTTCCACCAAGTCCTCTAGGAGCAGATTCTCGGAAGCAATGAAGCTACCCAAAAGCTGACTCACCCGCTGTACCTTGAGGCTTCTTCCTGCCTACAAAAGTCTTTCCATCATTTCACCTCGTCTTTCCAACTGAGCATGCATCATGCTTGCATTCACCTGACTCAGCTTCTCCAGACAGGGCTGTAATCACCCTCATCAGCTGGAGCGAGAGGCAGAGCATGCAGCTGACTCTGTTCTTTCCCAAATGCTGTTGCAGTGTGCGCTATAGGACAGACAAGATCAGGATCATGGGCTGTATTTTGAATCAAAATGGCTCTTGGCTGTACACAGTGAGAAGCATGCCTTTGCTAACAAAAGTGTGGGCATTGGGCAGCGCAAGTGCACTCATTTACTTAGGCAAAACCATGCAGGTGTGCCTGGCGTTACCTTTTGAACTCTCTCAACTACATAGCATGAACTAACTGTGCAGCACACCAGTCTGTGTATACACTTAAAGGGAAATGCTTTGCTACACACTTAAAGTGAGCCCTGTAGCTAAATTGAGTGCCACTGAATGAACTAGTGTACACAATCAAAACACACGGGAGATTTTGGCTATCCTCTTGCTCTGGGAAGTAGCATTGTATGGCAGTGAGCAGAAGACCCAACAATACCGTGCCAAGGGTATCTAACAGGTAACATCCAGAACTCTGGGAAGATAGGTTATGTGCCTGGGAGGACAGGATGTGCAAGGCATTTAAAAATCTTATGAGGTTGCTGTGAAAACTAGAAAAATGGCAAAACTGCTGTTAAAGTCCTATTTAAATTCTACTCTGCGCTGTTTTCCATTATGTTTGAAAACTGGTAATGGTTCAGCAGCCTATCAAAAAAGAAAAAGAAAAAAAAAGATTACTTTTCTGTAAGTGGGAGGACTGACAAGATGACAGCAGCTGGGTGTCTATTACTCAAAACTACATTGTACAGAGCAAAAACGGATCTTCCTACAGAAAGCTAATCAAGGTGGAAGAGAAAAATTGGGTTCATTAACAATCCCCATCACTGAAAAGTAAAATAAGTCTTTGCTCTTCAGTTGAGTCCAATTACAGAGATATCACTAGAAATTGGTTTTCTGTGACAGAGAGCTTTGATGGTGGTTTTTCTCTTTTGGCACTTTGCTTACTGCTCACTCGCATTGCACCCATTGCTGAATGGAGATTAACACCTGTTACAGTTTTAACAGAAAATGATGAATGGTGCCATTACTGGCACAGCTTTATGTGAACAAAATTAAGCTTGTGTGTGCTAACTTTTGTAGTTACAGCAATTACTACAATTACTTTCAAATTATAGTTTGCACAGGCCCTGCACCAAAGCTGAACAACTGAGAACAACCATCCTCCCATTTTCTCGGAGAGGGCTGTAGGCAAAATGCAAACTGCAAGCTCACTCCATGCCTCCCTTGAGTCAAGAGAAAGCTATAAAGCACCCCCCTCATTTTGCCCTCTCAGCTAGCAATTTTCATAACACTCCTCTCTAATATATGTATAAGGTTCTCACGTTTCAGTTTATAGCTACATTTGACTCACATGTGAAATGGATATTTATAAAGCTTGAGTCAAATCTCAAGTGCTTATCTGGATTTTTGAAACCTGACCCACGTGACTAAATTAATGGGCACAGTTGTACTTTGGCTTTAAATATATGTATCAGTTGTACCACTCTTTATAATTCATCTCACCTGGTGTTGACTGTGGAAGGTTTGAGTTCCAGTCTAAGCTGCTCCTCGAGGTTCCCTCTGTAGTCATCGGGGATCAAGACGTGTCACTCCACCAAAGACAGACGACTGGTATGAATGAGATCAGTTGCCATCCCGAAGTGCCTATTTCTTTCCTTCGACTATAGAGGGAGCCATGACAACTGGCTTGGACCAGAGGCCCAGCTTTTCTTTAGGATTAAATTGAAAGCCATCTAGATGAGGTGAAGGAAAATTGCCATCCTCAGTAGTCGCTTACTACCCTTCAGCTGGACCAGCCAGTTAAGCAGCTGTCTATTGCACAGTAGCATGTTTTGCTGGGTAAACTTCCCTATTAAAATAGAGATGCCTCCGAGTGCAACTTCTCTGTTTCTCTTTTCAGCAGGGTGGGTACCTTATAGTGAGATGTACAAAAATCATAGCCCATACATTTCAGGACATGGTTTAGTGAGCATGGTGGTGTTGGGTTGACGGTTGGACTTGATGATCTTAAAGGTCTTTTCCAACCTAAACGATTCTATGATTCTATGATTCTGAAATGTGACACTTAAAAATGTAGTTGTTAAGAGATCTAATAACCTTTTAGATTATTAAACCTATGGCTAATAAAAACATTAAGGACATTTTTTAAAATTTACTTTCCTGCAGCTAACCATGAAACTTAACATCCTTTCTTTGTTTTGTGGTGAAATCAGAAAAACTATCTTTGTGATTTTATCTGGTACAAAACATTCTCTAAAATACTTTACATAAAAATTGTTCTTACAAAGAAATATATTTTCCAGAAAGAAAAAAAACCCAAACAATTCCCATATCACATTTCTTGGAACTA
Source organism: Aquila spilogaster (assembly GCA_024606505.1). NCBI lineage: Eukaryota > Metazoa > Chordata > Aves > Accipitriformes > Accipitridae > Aquila > Aquila spilogaster. The sequence goes on from JANHGO010000043.1 coordinate 12,088,878, forward strand.
ATTATCCCCATTCATACAAACCAACCATTATATCTTCCTGTTGACAGCACTGTGTTTTCTTTTCTTTTCTTTTTTCCTAGTACATTTGTAGCATGTGGATCAAAGGTGTACGTCTTTTCTTGAACCCACAAGCAATGTGGCAACACAGCCAAGTTTTAAAAGTTTGCAAATCATTAAGAAACAAAGCAGACAAAACATACAGTGTTCCCAAGAGACCTGAGACATGAAAGCATCTGTGATGTGATGTACGTACACAAAATCTGTTGGGACTAGACTTAGTTGTTCACTAGGACTTGGAATGCACTATGATTCAGATCTCCTGTTGCAACTCTAAGGAATCAGTCTATATATTTTGCCACAAATCCCCCAAGCACTAGGTCTGTAATGGAGCTGAACATGTCCATTACTCTGGACTGAACTTCAGATTTTAGGACACTGTGACCTCCATCCAGATTTTAAGTACATGTCTCATAATACGTGTTCTACCTGAAGACAAACTCTCCAGAAGTTGCCTAGGTTTGGGTTTCTTTACAAACCTTATATGAAAAACTATCCCCATTGCAGTTAGTGGGTCTTTGCCACTCCCTTTAGGGTTTCATTCCTGTTTCTTACTATTTTCTTGCTGTGGTCCTCTGGTGAGAGACTGTTTCTGGTCTCCTTTCCTGCTTGCTTCACCTGGCAATGGTTAGCCTGACTCCACAGAGCTACCAAGAGCAGTATTAGGCAGGAAACTGGCATATGCTACCACGTGCAGGTATTGCCCTCATTCTCCACTCTTCCCATAAACTACTTGACTCAGTGCTAATGCTTTAATCAGGCTACAGTGAGGTACTAAGTCAAATGTCTTACACAAGTCTTACATCTGTGTAGTTACCTTCATCAAATTGTTTGACAAGACTTATTTTTCCATAAAGCTGTCTTGACTGGCACCAATTATACTGTCATCCTTTAGTTTTATACTAATTGAATCCCTTATCAGCTTTTCCATTACTTTGCTTGGGACTGATGCCAGACTAACTGACCTGTAATTACTGTGATGGTTCTGCTTCCTCTCTTTGGCTTTTGGCAACGTTGCATATTTCTACTGTTCTCTAGCAACCTTTGGATTTATAGTGTATGGGCTCTTTGATATTAAAAAATATTCATCTCCAATAAAAGGATTTTAACTGACTTCCTGGGCAATGTGGTGCAAGGGAGTTTATTATCGTTGTGTCATATGAATGTATCACCTTTTTTCTCTTCAAATACTAAACAGTAGACTATGTGTGTCTGCATGTGTCTATATAAAATATATATTATTTCTGTCTTATCTTTAATATTAATAACACCATTGATTTAAGCAATCCAATAATGTGTTCATACCATTTTAAGGAATTGCAGGGGAGATAGTATAATCCTGAAAAACCTTCTTATTGATCTTAGCAACACATATTTCCTCAGCTTTCTTTATCATATCTCTACATTTTTTCATTGCTAATTTATACAGACCACTTTCTAATTTGAGATATATATGTGTACATATGTACAAGCGAGAGAAGGTTTTCCATGTTATGCAGCAATATTTTGTTATGTTTTGGTGTTTTCTGCCAAAAAAAGAGAGGCATAATCACAAACACTGCTCATATGTAACCAAATGATCAGAAAAGATGCTCTGATTGAATTTAATCCATTCTGTGCTGAATGGTGTTATTTTACAGCCCAGAGCATTTATTCTAGTACATTCCAGTAAAGATCATAAGACACCCTCAACTCAAGCTCCTCTTTGTTTCCTTTTCCATTGTCCTTTTTTTCCTTTGTTTAAACATGGGTTGTTTGGAAATTCTACTTTTTCTCCTAAACTCATTCACTTTTCCTTCAAATGGTCAGTATACTTGTATCACAGCACCAATGCATACCAACATATCAGCTTGAAGCTTACCAATGACATCCTGACAGCTGAAGCCTGCACTCTCAATTTACTGGGCTTTGTATCTCTTCTGTTTACTGTAGCTTCACAAGAGAATGATATTTTATAAACACCTGGTAATTTAGTTAAAATAAGGAGGTGGACTTTTAACAAGAGAGCACTTTTTTCAAGGTTTAGCATCCAGATATAAACCAGATGTTTATTGTGCTTTTTAAGTGTCCAGGAGATCTTGTCAAAAGTGTCTGGCATGTACAGTTATTTCTATGTTATATGTAAGTGTATATTATTCTTTGTTTTCATGTATTAACACATGTATATTATTTCATAAATGAGTTTTGTTTTCTTATTATGGAATAATACTTTTGGTAATTGCCCACAGCTCTGCATATAAATGTGGTCTACAAAGGTGTTTGGATTAAAGATGTCTGGCTGCAGCTTTATTAAACAAACTGTTAATTAATTTCAAATATTATCTAGCATGCCAACGGCTTTCCCTTTGTAGACAATGTAGGTTTATCTATGGAATCTCCAGTCACTTGGGCTTTCTTACCTCTTATATGCCAAACCCATTTCAGTTGTTTCCCCGTACAGAACACTGTGTGTAATAATGTATGTGTAGCCAAGAACTAAAGTCTTGATATGCAGCTTTGCATTGCGAAATCACTTTACCAACCTGGATTGGACTATTGTCCTCACATTGTGTAATGCAGATCTCACCTTTAAAGTTGCGTCAAAGAAAAACACAAGATCAGCTTTTTAATGGCAATTTCTCTTAGGACATCAGTCCCTTTCAAGTATTATTCTTAAAAGAGAACCTTTGTTGAGGAAGCAAAGCTCTGGGAATAGCAGCCATTCCCACAAAAACGTCCTCAGTAGATTCTGCATTGTCCACCAGTTCCTGAGCTCTTGGCTCAGCTCTTACTCCTGAGTAAGGTCTGACAAAACCAAGAAGGATTAGTTCTTAAAAACCCTCAGAAGACACAGTTTAGGGCTAGACTAACTGTTTAGTGTGCCAGTCTCAATCTTAGCCAGATTCTGCCCTTGTTTATGCTAATTTAAATCTAGTGCAAGACTGTTGACTTCAATAATGTTCCAACCAAGGAAACGAAATTCTGAATATTGACCTATTTCTCTTTATGGTGCCATTTCTGTTCTCTTTCATCTTACCTGTTTTGTCTCAGTCTATGTCCTCTCCTTTTGCATCAGCTAGGGAGTCTCCTCTGCAGCTTTATTTCAGATTTTGTTTGCCTCCGATTTCTTTCTCATTCTTCATATGAAAATACATAGTCTTAGCCAAAAGGTGGTAAAAAGGTGTTTTTCCTGGACTAAGCATGAATATACATGAGAGGAGTGTAATACTTCTCTCTCTGTCTTCTGATTCAAAAAAAATTCTAATTATGGAGCAGTTAGTGGAGGAAAAGGGACAATTATAAATGAGCTTAAATTTAGAATTATGAGTTTGAGTCAGTCAAAGCCTACTGAAGACCGTAAGAGTCTTTCCACCAACTTCAAAAGGATGTGAAGCACACCTAGTCTTACCTTGGTACTTAACACAACATAGGGTTAGAGCTGTATTAACAACCTAGGGAAACTGCCTTGAAGGTTAAGCCCGCCTTATTTTCGAAGGGAAAGTTTGACAAATTTTGCCAGACTCTGGAACTTAATTAAAACACTGGAAAATTTCAAAGTGACAGCTACTGTAAGACTTTTTTTTTTTCTATATTCCTTCTTGGGTGGATCTAGTAAAGTAAAAGAAAAAAGAGCATCTTTGATTGCTGGGAAGTTTTTATTTCGTTCAGATGCCTAGCCAAACTCCATTCACAGAGAGGAAAAAATATTACTTTGTCCTCCTTGCTATCTTGTGCAGAAAATAAGTTATGGAGTATTTATACATGTTGCCCTGTTATTACACCAAGAACACGTCTGCTGTCTTTAAAAAAAAATCATTACCAGTCATACTGTGCCTGTGATGATCTTGTATATCAGAACTATATTTACAAGTACCTTTTGCTTTAACTGAATGCAAAATAAGTCTGTAATTACAGGTTTTAAAACTAATTTATTGAAAAATCGGTTACTCTGATCCTCTAGAAAGATTTTAGGCCTACTCATGTTCCCCTTTTGACAGGACCAGCCACTCATTTGCTGCACCACTCATAAGGCAGACATGGTGCTCCCATTTGTGTCATTGGGTCCCTTGGGTCAGGCCAATTGGAATTTCCTGCTTGTATGAAATGTCTTTTTTTTTTTTTTTTTTTAAACTTTGGGGGTGGTTGTGCTCCAGAGTAGTAGCCATTCTTCAATGTTTCTGAGGAAATGGATGTTGTGAAAAAATATTGGCTTGAAAGCAATGCCACATGGTACTGCCAAAGCACAGCATGCACCTGAGGAGCCAGAAGGCACTGAATAAGGTGACATGAATCATGCTGGCTGTGCTCGTCTCTACCACAAACAGATTTACCCTCCAAAGTTATAACTCTGTGTGTGTTGGGCTTGTGTCACAGTATGCTTTAAAAATGCTGTGGTATGGTGGGCCTCCTGGGGAACCGTGGGGAGCTTTAGCCTCCAGTTTCTTTCTACTCCTGCAGTCAGAGTGGGATGCTGTCTCATGTGTCTTTGAACTTTGTTGTAAGACACGTATATGAATCTTGCATGTAGAAATATATGTCAATGTTGTAAGATCTGTATAGAAAAAAAAAATACTGGTGTGTGTATATAGACATGTATTTAACTATGTATATTTAAAACTTTTTTCTAGCACTGATCTAAATTTTCAAGCATTTTTGTCTGTTTAGATTCCCTTTATCCCATGTGCAGAATCACTATTTTCTTGAATCGGGAAACCAAAAGAAAAATCAAGAGTAAATTGTTTTCTCACCTCAGTTTATAGCATCATCTGATAAAATGTAGGTTTCTTCTCCAGATAAACTGTACAAAACACTTTGCCATAATCCCTAGAGTGCCTGTTAAATACTTAACAAAAGGCTTGCTTTGACAAAGGAATATTACCCCTAACTGTCGAATCCATTCCAAACAAAACTAGGAGAAGATGAGTGGGTAATAGTCAACAGTCAGGCCTTTGAAGACTTAATTGTGGACAGTCAGAGCTAATGCTGCATTTTTGTCTTATCAGTCACAGTTTCATGGATTTCATTATTTTCACGGGTTGCTTTCGTTCGATACTTTAAACATAATGTTTGACATGTGGGGAAGATGGACGTGACAGGACGGTGTTTGGAAAGAAAACTGCTGAGCCGATTTGCTCATGGTGTGTGCTGGTATTTGTTCGCCCAGGGTGCAGAGCAGAGGGAGCTGGGCAGCAGCGGCGTACCTGACAGAAAGGTCCAGGCCCAGGGCTGAGGTACAACAAGGTTTCCTGGGCTTTTTGGAGTAACATCTGTTGAGGATGAACCAAGTTGCTCCTCCATTTCTCACTGTCCCAGAAGGGTAGCGTCTTACAGTCTCTTTGTCTCAACTCTTCTTCACTTTGTTTTGTAATCCCTTTGAGGCCTGTTCCTTACCCTCTTTTCTTTTTCCAGTACTGTGTTGCTTAGAGGTATTGTTGTCATCTTTCCTCTAAGGTCTTTGCACTTTCAGCTAGAATTAATGACATTTGGGTCAGACAGCCAAGAGAAAACTGGATCCTTCCAGTTTAGGGACCAACTTTGTTGGCTTTGCAGAAGGACCAGCCCTGGAAATTGTTGAAATAAAGGGAGGCTGCACACTCATCTCTGCCTGTATATTTTAAAGGCTTTATTCTCAAACAGGACTCTGTTTTTGGAGAAAAGAAAAACCACAGGATACACTTATGAGGAAAATAATTTCTAAAGCCATGCCAGATCCTCAGCTCTTTCCTCTGGCCCTGCACTGAGAAGCAATCTTTAAGCTGCCTGCAGAGGACATCTGGTGATCCTGTGGTATAGGGGAGTCATCGTGCTGCTTAGCCACTTTCGGACATCTGCTCTTTTTAGCTTTTGGAGAGTGATGGGACACAGCCAGAATTTGCAGTATTTCGAAATAGATCTGTCAGCAGAATAGTCCCTAGAGAAGTTTATTCCTGCTGGTCTAATTTCAGGTTGGTTCTCTCTTTGCTGTTTCTGAATCAACCAGAAAAGACCCAGGTGCATCTCCAGGTGAGACATCAGAGGTGTTTTAAAGCAGCTTTTGCCACCTCTGTGGACTCTGCCCAAAAAGTAGGTTTCCAGACAGGAGGGACCTGTTCTGAACACTGAATATAATTTTTTCCAGGAAATATCTTAGCCACCAATAAGGACAAGAAGCATGTAACTTTACGGAGTCAGCATGAATCAAGAGCTAGGGATCGTGTTAAGCCATTGAGGGGACGAGGCAGTCGGTACAGCTCTGAACTTCCCTGGGCATGTCCTCAATGTCAGATGATTGCAAATGCCTGCTGTGCTGGTGATGTTTCTGCATGTCAAAAATGCTGAAGCTCCAACCACCGGCACTACCTCTTCAGACCATCGTACCACCTTCTGCTCCACTATTCTTGGATTCAAAACATCAAAGACTTAATTGCGTGGAGTTATGCTTTATTTGCTACAAAATTCATGTACAGAGACTTGATCTTACTGCTCCTACCTGAACACAAAAGCAGAGTAAATCATTCACACATCTATTGTGATAGAAAGAGAAAGGCTCAGAGGTAAATCTGCTTGAAGGGTGGGTGGATCATGAATTAGTCACCTTCTCCCACTCTCTGCTGCCCTCTTTTTTAGTAGAGATGGCCCAAGCTCCATCAAGAAAATAAAATTAAAAGATAACATAAGATAAACCCATTTGGTATGAACTCAGAGAGGATGATACAGAGATTTCCATCCTCTCCCATGCTATATGTGGTAGCTGCATAATTAGAGAACTTACTTATTCTGTCACATTTCTAACACATTATTCTGTTTCATAAAGCAAGTCTCACAAGTGCCTAAAAGGTAATGTGTCTATCTGGACTGATCCTCTGAAAAGTCTGATGTTTTTGACTTCTAGGTAAATAAGCACTCATGGAGCACACACTGTGACTTCTGTATGGATGAGATGGACTGGGACCTATGGGCTGGTATCATCCTTCTTAGCACAAAACCAAGTCGGTATGTACTAAATTATTTTTACTCTTTAAATATTATAAGCACTTCTTTTCATAGCTCTAGGTAGAAAGCAAAAATATAAAGTTACTTTCATATTTACATTCTAGAATGCCAACAAGGGAGACCTATGAAAATCATTAGGAGGATTGTGTCTAATGTATAAGATATCCATGGAAAGTACAGACACTTTTAACCCTGTCCTGAACAGATACAAATTCCTTGGTTAAAAAAAAAAAAAAAAAAAAAAAAGTGTGTTTTGGTCATTGTACAAAAGAGTAAATTATTCCAATTAGGTATCAAGATGTCTGTCGTGTGTTTGGATTCGTGAAAGAAAGACATTAAAATTACAAGGAACATCAGTGTTTGTGTAAATGTGAATTCCACTTCAAGCATCTTAAGCACTGAGAAGTAAACCGAGCTGTGGAATAAGCAGGTGTAAAGCCTGTTGCCTTCAAGAAAGATTTGCACTGTTTATGCCATCACTGAATTTGGTGCAAAACCATTTAATCCAGTAGATCTGACCTCCTGAAATCATCTTTAGATTTAAGCCCCTTCTGCAGGTCTTCTAGAGACAGACGTGTTTCTAGAGACATAAACTTCAGAATTTCAATCACTTTTTAAGACTTCTGGCACAAGTGATATGCATAATTCACAAGTTTCATGTTGCAGACATATTAAGGCAAATGAACTGTTGCAAACACATAGCTACTTACTGTGTACATACAAATCCAGAAGTAAATATTGTTCATACTTCACTGTGCAGTGCAAAATGCCTTTTTGCTATTGAAATCTAGAGGCAGCATTTTATGATTTCTATGGCCACAAAGAGATAGGAGGGTGAATAGGTGGTTTTCAGTATTTCTGTCATGATGAAGAATGGCAACGCATTTTCCTTTCCACCATTCTTAATTGTTAAAATATATAAATCTTAACAGTGATTAGAATTTTAATTAGAAATGCATCTTTTAATTAATTATCTCCTCTGCTTTCATTTTTCAGAATCCAAGAGCCCTTTTCTGAATTCAGTCACAAATATAGTGGAGGTTTTTGAAGCAGTTCATGTGGAAATCTCAACCGCAAAAGAGAAGCAGTCACCTCTGAGATATCTGAACCACCGAAAGGAAAATGGCAATTTCAATGTTTACCAGTGAGGTGAATTAAATTTTTTATTTAAGGCACCCTTAACATTATTAAAAATCCCTTTGTGTCTTCAGTGCTTGTGAAGGGAGCCAAGATGCTGGTTGTTATTCTTTGTCTACTGCTTATTTGTTCATTCTCATTTATCTTCTGCATAACATTAGCCAATGTGTGAAGCAAAGCACTCTTCCAGTACTCTCCATGTGCTTGACACATCATGAAAAGCCACCCATGCTTCTGAGAGATGTTCCTGGCTTTTGTAGCAGGTCAGGGCAAGGAATGGAACAAAAGGGTTTGAATCAGGCAAATTAAGAATGATCTCTAAGATAAACATGTATTATTCAGTAACCTTATTTAAATTCCAGGAAGTCTGAAGTCCATACCTCTTGCTTTGTGTTGCCCAAAGCCTGCTCTTCGTCTGCTGTCAGACTTTCAACGTATGACTGGGGGTGACTGACTTTTCCATTCATTTCCAGGCATAACTATTTTCTCGCTCTTCAGCAATGCCTTCAGATATTTGTCACAACCAAGCTTTGTGACCGTTGGCATGAATTCCACCAGGTCTGAGAAGGAGGAAGGTATTGCACAGTTTCACTGAGACAACTCAAGTCACCCTTCTATTACTGCCATACTCTGCTGTCCCCGTCTAAAGTAATCAGAAAACTTTACCTTTTGCACCTGACTTTATATAGCCTCAGTGATACCATAATAGTTTCACTATTTCTGATTTTTTTTTTTTTAATCTTTTATGTGTACTGTCTTCCTGTTTAACAAAGGAGGTGGAAAAAGGAAAAAATAACTGCCTTCAGTTGCTCTGCTGGAACAGAAAATGGGTAAGCTTTGAATTTTATATACCGGTGGCATGGGAAAGGTGCAGGGATCATGCAGATTTCATTTCTTGAATATGAAAACATGAATGATGGGTATAAAATACAAGTTTGCTGCAGTTACTACTCAAGTGGGACTCCCTTTGGACAAGGCTCAGTGAGTGAAGCAGGGGAACGATTGTTTACCCTTTGGTTTTTTCTATTCATAATAGAAAACAATGCAAATCAGAGCTCTGTCAAACATAGGAGATCCATCTTGTACAAGGTCTTGAAATACATCTTTGTTTCAAATTGGAACAAAGCTCCAAAATTTCCAAATATTCAATGAAGAAAAATGTCAGGGAAAAATAATTCACCCTAGGTTGGCTGAATCGTTTTACTTTATCAAAACTGAAGTGTTTTATTTTGACTTTGATTGCTTTATATTTTTTATGTGATGCATCTAACCTGATGCAAAATAAAATACCTCATTCAAAACTTTTAAGTCCAACAATGCTGGGGATACCACTTTGAAAGTAGAGTTGTCAAAATCTTCACAGATGTCTACTGACACTGTTGAGAAGTGAGGTTCAGTCATTGATTAATTTGTAATTGCTCATTTAGAATTGTTTATAACCATTTATTCAACCATGTTGAATGAGTCACCCATCTCCCATAGTAACACCAAGAAGCAGGGAGTCCAGCTGACATACACCCAACTCTCCCCACTGAGTATGGTCCCAGTAGAGCCTGGGGAAGCCCATGCACAGGTATGGGTTATCACAGCGTAGGCTGAGTGTACGCCTCCAGCCGAGTGCAGTCACCCACTGCTTCAAGTCACAAACCTTTTTAGCTGAAGGATGGAGAGTCCTGGTAGAAAATGTTAACCAGTTTCCTTCATGATTTGAGTTAGGATGAACTGCTGGTTGGGTTTCCATAACCTTGGAAGATACTCCTGTGAATTAGACTTGATTTGGGACCAATGTCAGCAGGTGTGCCCAGACCATACAGGTGGGGTTTATGTATCCTAGAACAGCCATTGGCCGTAATAAAATATTTAATGACGGCATTATCCTTTTTTTTTTTATTATTTCCAGTACCTAGCTAGAATGCAACCTGGGTGTGTAACTGGGAATACATTTTTTGAAAGGATTGAAGCCAACACTGGGAAAGGGGCTGTCCTGTTCCTTCTCAGCTGCCACAATGTTGATCCTATGGGGCTTGTTTGGTTTTGTTTGTGTAGTAATCAAGCAGAGGCTTCTTTAGTCATTCTTTAATCATCAGGGCATAACTTGTTCACATGTGGTCATGACACACACCTCCATCACAATTCCTTCCTGCTGACTATAAAAGGCATGACCACAGCATAACCTAGGAGGGCATGTTCACCCCTTGTTTCATGCTGTGCTTGCAGCTTGATCACCGCAGTTTAATTGCTGATACATAACAGTGTGTGAGCTCGAACCACCATGTTTCTCAGAAAAAGTTGTTGGTAGAGAGTAGACCTCTAAAATGCAAAGCATTAGGTTAAAGAGTTGGTTGATTCCTGCCATTCATTTATTTCGTTATGGAACATTGATGCAGTGAAACTTCCATCACAAAGAACTATCATTAACTAGTGCACATTTATTTACTTAAGGAATCTGATAATCAATCATCAAATTTCTCCACTTGTTTTGTGGCATTGTATTTCATCACTTGGTAAGGTATGAAACATTATCATTCTTTACACAAGCTTGTTAATGGAATATTTATTTGAAGAGGTTTCAATATAAATAAAGATTTTCTACATATATTTCTTTAAAAAGATTTATTTTTATTTCAACTATTTGCTTTCCTATGAAAAATTTATGTGAAAAAATAATCCAGAAGTGCAAATGGCATGAAAATGGAATTATCCATCAGATGGAAGGGGTGATCACTCTGCGTCAGGTATGCGGGTTTGGGTGGGGTACAGCAAATGGCTTCATTGGTTTGTATGTTTAGGGGATTTCTCTCCATGCCCCTCTTTCCCCACTACTGTAGATCATTTATCCTTTGAGAAAGAAAAGGAAGGCTGGTATAAATTAGGAATGGTAATGTAAAAGCTTATACCCACTGCATAAAAAGTTTTTCAAATTAATACAAGCATTAAATTGCCAAAGTTTTTTCCATATACTGCCAATATTAAATATGACATGCCTGCTAGGGTTGGTATAAAGTTTTGTCAATATTTTTGGCATACAAGGTCTCAGCCTGGGGTCAATATTTTCTTGACCAAATTTTGTTGTTTCAGTTGCCTTTTTACACTCATATATTGTTACTCAAACATTTCCAAAAAAATGAAATTTGGCAGGCTATTAGTCCATAATGTGGTCTAATGCCTTTGGGTATTTTTTTAAATGTAAATCATTGAGATATTTAAGGTTTGAGGTTTAAGAACTGTGCACACACTTTAACAACTTCTTTTAAAAATATTTAGTATGCATATTTACTACATATGTATCTTATAGAGACTAGAGATTAAACTGGAGATTACTTGCTAAAATATGCAAACTGCTGTCCATGAATAAACATCCTTATGAACTCCTATTGAAAGTTTCTTATTTAAAAAAAGTTGTTTAAAACTACAATAAAAGCAAAGGGAAGTAAGACGGGGGGGGAGGAAAAAGCAACGTTTAAATAACTTTAATGGTTTAACTTGGCCACAGAAAATAAAGAAGTTCATTTTTTTTTCTCCTGGGATCTAAGCCAAAGCCCACTGAGGTCAAAAGGCGGCTTTCCACCTATTCCCATGTGCACTGGATCCGCTCTCTCCCCTGTTGCTCCCTTACTGTGCTATGCTGATGGGCTGCAGTAGCGGCCCACATAACACAGTAGCCCGCTCATCTGCCGTATGCATTACATAGGTTTGGGGTAAGTTACTGGTGGCAGAGGAACTCTCCTCTGGAGTGTCCTTCCTTCTGCTGTAAATTTGAATCAGATTTCCACTTTTGCTTTGACATATCAGTGCTTACCAGTTATTCGTTATAGTCCTCACACAGTAAAATATGGGAGGAAAATCGTAGAATCCTGCAAATGTACAAATGTCCCAGCGTGCCTGTGCGCATATCAGTGTTACGTACCACACAACATCCCTCAGTCTGAGACGAGTTCTAGATATTAACCTCATTTCAAAGTCATTTTTAACATCAGCCCGGGAATATGTTCCATAATTTCTGTTAGTTACAAATGACAGGATTTGTGTAATCGATGAGCACTGGCGCCATCGCATGCAATGCTCGTTAGAATGCAATTCTGCAGTTCCTGGACAATCTGTTCCTTATGGTGATTTCTGGGAGCTTGTAAACTCTCACTAAGATGCTGGCAACATCAACCAAACATCTCAGACACATTGTCTTTCTGAACCTGAACTTTTTAAATGGTGGTTAAACATGTTGTCTGCTTTAGTTTCCTGTCTATCTTCATCATAAGCCAGCACGTGTTTCCAATAAATTATACGCAGAGCTGTATCAGCAACACCTTGGCAGCAGCTGCCACCCTGAAAAGCAGAATGCCCTTGAGGACAATACACCTGTGAACACATACAGTGTTTATTTAGCTGAAAGGCAAAACTTTAAGTTACATAAAGCAATTATCTAAAGCCTAATGTAGGCCGATTATTAACACAAAATAACCTTGTTCTTAAAAACCAATAAAAATCTATTTAAAGGCTTTTTCCAAATCCCAGGGAAACATGTACTAGCACTATGGATCTGCGATTAGCCTAGGACTTAAATGTCTGATGGTGGGAAGACGTGCGGGGGAGGCTACGTGTGCAGAATTACAAAGTAATAGGGCACAGATTTGGAGTTCATTGTACACAGAGATGAGAGAAGAAGCCAAATCATTTTCAGAGAGACTGTTGAACAACAGACTTTTTTCTTTTTGGTCCCACATTATAAAGTAACATTTTGTTGCCGAAGTATAGAACTACTGTGTTTAAGACAGTGTTTGATCTTTCCATCACTATGAGACAGTAGGAAAAAGTGGTCCTGAGAAAAAGGTTTTCTTATTACTAGAACAAATCTTTCACACCCAGTTCACCACCAGCATTGTCCTTTCATGTAACAGAGAGCCTATTTTAGCAGCAGTAAGTGGAGTTGGTTGCTTGCAGCAGATCACAGGATAATGGAAATGAAAAAACTTATGATTAAAATAGAACACAAATCTGAGGTAAGTTCTCAAGTTTTGAGAAGTAGTAACACTAGGAACTCTGTAGTTCATATTGTAAAAATAAATTATAAAATACATTTTCAGTTCAATACGCATACTTTAAAGATTATCGGGCACATGAACCTTATAAATCACTTAAAGGGGAAGACATTTTCTACTTGGTGTTTCCAAAATTAACACTAAATATGAAAAGTTTATATATGTGTGTACATGTATGTATATGTTCCTGTATTAAATGCTCATAAAATGCTTACATTTTCAAGTCATACTTTACAATACTTTCATTCCCTGTCTGATGCCTCCTGATGCCATTTAAGTGATCAACTCAGATGCTCTCAGGTGAAAATGTGTTTTAACACTTCTGTTTGGCCAGACCTGAAAGCTGTGGCACAACTTGCTAATGAGTATTACAGCTTTCTTAGGTGTCATTTTTTTAAACCCTTACAACGCTGAATACAAATACGCATAGAGTGGTGATGTCAACATGTAGATATTCTCCTATCAATAATTTTGTACAATTAGGTGCAATGGGTTATGTTACATTTTATGAAGTGTAAAATAAAATTCCAAGAGAATAGCATTAGCATAACCTCACAATAAATACTTTGTCATTCAAATGTTGCTAATGAACATAACCTATTTTGTTTCATATTTTATTATCAGATAGTTTGAAGTTTAACATAGCTATATTTTTTCCAGTTGAATTTCTTAAAACTGCTCTATTTTCATCTCAGAACAAGCTTGGTACATTTCAGAGATCCAAGCTAAAACATATGGACTAAGTCAATGATTCAGTTTCTAAAACTCCAAATGACTGTTCTGATTACTCATGCAAAATTATATTTTTGCCAGGTTTCCTTAAGACTTTAATGCAAGTAAAATTAATAGGAATACATTTTCTTCTCCTAATGCACATGAGAATATGGTAGAATGATGGTCTCCATACACAGATACAAACCTGCGTCTTGATTTCAGTTTTCTTGGCCGTGTTTGATTCTAATTGAATATAAATGCTAGGAGCACCCAGCTAAGATTCCAACCAAAAGGAAATTCAGCTATGGCTACAGAATAAAAACTATTTATTTTCCCCTGGAGTGTTTAGCTTTTATTAAATGTCAACAAATCTAAAAACATGCTTTACTAATCTATGGTGTGTGTGGGAAATAAGTCACAAGCACAAGTCACTGAAGATAGTGTTTGCTTTGGTTTAGATAAACAGGTTCCAGAGAACTGAAATCTCTCACAAGCATTTAAAACCTACCCCTTGTTTTCTTTTAACGTTTGTCAGATCTCCCACTGGTGATCAAAGAATACCAAGCTGTGATATAGCATGGGGGCTGAAAGCAGACCTACGTTTGTGATTGTTCGCTACCCTCTGTGATAAGTTTATCCATTAGTTTCTTCCCTGTTGACTTTCATGCACGCTATTAACCCAGAATATTACATGTTCTCAAACAGCAAATGGAATTACAAATGGAAGATGCTGCCACCTGGAACGTCTGCCTCTGTGCTGCCCACCAGAGTATCGCCGTGGGAGCGAGGACCACAAAAGCAGCTTCGCGCCGGGACCTGCGGGGAGCCCCACCTTGCTGCACTGAAAGCTGGGTTCCTCCTGACCTCGCGTCTGTGTTCACACAGGCTTTGCTGAGGTTGGGACGTTAAAGTGGAGGTAAGCACTGTACATAGGAGAAGTGTGTCAGTTATAAAAGAGAGCACGCAACCACCATGCTTCCTCCAGCACAGCTTTTCGTAGATTCAAGGAGGGTAACAGGAGTGCAAGGCCGTGTGGGTCAGTCTAGTCTCACTCAAGGGATCCCAAGTTTGGTTCGATTTGGTGAAGAGACTGCTCAGGCTTTATAAACCTGAGTTGCCTTGTGGAGGGGAATGACAGGGCAAACCATTACTGATATATGGCATTGCAGCCGATATGTCCAGGATAGAAGTGCTGAGCCAACAAAAGGAGGAGGGTAGAGCTGTGGAAACCTGTTACCCTCTCAACAACATCCTTGCTGCAGTGTGGTCTCTTCTGTGCATTAGCTGTCATCTCTGGGTTTCTCATGGTGCGGTGTTTGGGCCAGATAAATGTAGGGCTTGGCTTTGGTCTCCAGCCAGGCGGCATCCAAAAATAGGTGTCAAAAGGGACCCACCTCTTTTTAAAAAGCCAAACAGAAGAAAGTACAAATGCAAAATATAGTTTGGGTACAGTAGACAAACTATCACCAATAAGGCTGGGTATGTATCAGATCGTCTCCTTGGAGAACATTTTATCTCAGGCACAATAAGGTGGGAACGGAGCCATTGGTATGAGAGTTTCCTTTATTGCAACGCTTCTTTATTATTTTAATTAAATTTCTCTCCACTCATGGAGGTACACAAAACAATAAAAGAAAGCAATATGAAAGTTCACAGTATGCAAGATTCATCTTGTATTCACAGGTTTTGTGCAACCCATTTTAAACTGATGTTTGCTTGTTTAAGAATGCACACCTGCACATTACCACTTGTGGTAAATAAGTTTATTAGCCAAGGAATGTCTGAATACTTACTGGAAATCCCATGTAAATGCAGTTATGTTTTCTGTTAAGATCCCTCTTTGGTAAAATATGCTATCCCACTTCCATACTCCAGGGGGAAAAAAAGCAGTAAATGACGTACAAACACGCAGGAAAGATGCAGGTGAAAAGATTCACGAGGCTTAAAAATCTCATATGCCTGATGATTTAATGTGTCTTTCCATGTACAATTTAAGCATTCTGTTTCTTATTATATTTATGTCAGATCAAATGTTCCACTCAGAGACTAGGACTTTATTAGTGTCTCATTTGTATTTGTTTTTACTTTGAATTAAAACCTAAAGGTGGTGACAGAAGAAATTCTGATGTTTGGCATAGGATTAATACTTGAGGGCCATTCAACTTTGCTAGTCACCCCTTTGAAGAGAATTTCCTTATGCAAAGAGATTGCTCCACTTAGGACAAAACCTTTTTTTTTTTTTCCCACCTCTGATCTCCAAAAGTGCAAAAGGGTAGAAAGAAAGTGAGGGGAGGTAAAGGAGCAAAGGGAGACCGAGCAAAGGGGGAAGCTTTGATCCTTTTACCGAGGGGCTGAGGCAGATCAAAATGAAAGAATCTCTCACCACCTTTAAAAAAAAAAAAAAAAATGAAAAGGAAGAGAAACAGAGACCAGTATGACAGGAAACAAGAAGAGAAGCGGGAGGCAAAGCCTCAAAGTAAGGGCTGATGCCAGGCTCTGAAGGAGAAGCTTTGCAAGGAACCGAAGAGAGGAAGCATCTTGGCTTCCTAAACTCAAGGAACTTCCAAGACAAGTAAAGAAATCACAGGAATAAGATACATGCAAGTGACTTCTGATTTTGCACTGCTCATTACATTTCTTGCACTATCTCAATTATAAAATAATTGTGCCATAACCAGACTGAACAGCCTAGAGCTATGGAAAAAAACCATGCCAAAGCTATTGGGCAATCTGCAAGAGGAGCATTGGCCCCAACGCCTTCAGCAGTAGGACCGCAATACCCCATTTGTAGAGCAGAGAGACGCAGTCTGGGTGTTTACCAGGGTTTGGGGAAGGGGTAGTGCTGGAACCCACTTGGGTCAGGGTAAACCTGAGAGAAAAGGGGTCTACCAGCAGGTCTATCAGCTGGTTCATGACCCATGTGGGATAGGTCTACTACAGCTGTGTCTCTGATTTAAAATGAGCAAAAATTAATGAATTTAGCATATGCGTTTCATTTTGTCACAGCAAATTTGACTGGTACTTTATTCTAGCCCAATGAAATGAGTAGGACTGCGTGCAGAGCAAAGCTTTATTACATTTGAGGCAGGATCAGTCTTCTAATCCGCTACCCTTATACAGCTCAGTTTTCTTTGTTTACACCTTTTAAGTTACAATGCCTACATCGTCTGTCAGGAAGCATCCCTTCAGCAGGTCAACAAATTGAGGTGGATATACAAAAAAACCAATTCATCTGTGCCTGCACTTTTGCCAGGGATCCTAATGGAGTATGAATGTACAGCCCAAAAGCTGTAGTATGCCAGCACTGTTCCTGGCAGTATGTAGTTAAGCATGAACAATCTGCAATTTGTTGAAGACCAATAAGAGACTTGAGTCCTTCTTAATCTGTAGTAAGATCAGGTTTTGCAAAATAATAATTGCTATATATGTGGTGCTTTTATTTTTGCATGATGGTAACCTCTACTGTCATAATTTATTCTTAAGAACTACAGTGTATAAGTAATTATAAACAGCATATGAATTCAGTGCCTGAATAACTGCCATCTTTTTTTCCTACTAACAGCAGTCACTATTCAGACATTTGAATGATAGAAACAGAATACACACCTACCCACTGTAATTTATTTCAGTCATTTTCAACAAGATGTCCTCTTTAAAAAAATATTCCTTGAGAAATCCACGTCAATCCTTCATCTCTCCTCTGAGGAATGTATATTTATATTATTCTTGAGCCAAGAATGGATCATCATTCACATATGCAAAAGAAACATTAGATTACTTCTAGAGTTTGCCCATTCTTATTTTATTCTCTTTACTTCACTTTTGTGCAGTTATACATTAAATAGTTCCTCTGCAGAGTGTAATAGGACTACCTGAAGCCTTATATAGAAAGGAGTGCTAAGAGGCTGGGTGAACATTGGTGCTTATTTTTGCAAGAATCTGCTATTTTTATAAAGAAATAATACAAGGGCAGTCTTAGGCAAGCTATAGCAAGGTACTGTTTTTCTGAATCCTTCTGGAAATACTGTTTACAAACATACCAGACCTTTTCTCTGTCTCATCCAATGTCCATGCTCAAAGAGAACAGGATTTCACATTAATTTAGCTGTATATGTTTGTTATTTCAAGTAAAATTCTCAAAGCATCAAAAGGCCTCTATATATGAGGTATTTCAAGAAAGCAGACACAGGCACACCAGATCAAAGGTACAGAATACTGTCTGATTAAAGTAATTTTTTAAAAATGCATCCGAAGAAATGTTCTTTGATTCAGGGAACATGAAAACCAAACTACCTTTGTACACAAAGTTCCAAGGAAATCCAATATTTTTTTATAATTTAAGAAATTTGGGGGGTTTAATGTTTCTTTGCTTTTGACTTTTTATATGTCAGTTAGAGTGGGACAGAGCTATTGCATGAAGTATATATGGGGTCAAAGTCTAAAGTACAGCCATCAATAATAATGTCTGCAGAACATCTGAGTTTTCTTTGAATTTCATGCCACTTTAGAACAAAGATGGTTGCAAAAGTCTCAGCATGTAGTGACATTTTAGGATGTTTATTAAAAAATAAACAGAGACCAAACCTTTGAATAGCACACTATAAGTACATTTACAACCATCCCTGTTAATAAATTTGGAGACTGCTTTTCTGTTCAGCATTTATCCTGTTTAGTTATCACATGGCTGGTCTCACTTGATGCCATCCTGCCAGCCTCACAAGATGTAAAGCATCCCCAGTATCCAGGACATGAGAAACATTATGGGAAAATCTAGGAGCACATACAGATTGTGACTTATGGAAGCAGTTAGACATGAGTCTTGTCTATGTCTCATTTTAGTAGAATTATTCTATCTGCTCACTGTATGCTCAACTTTAAAAATTTAGTTAGCTCCATCCCTACATCTTCATTAGTTTTGATGTTTTGGTCACCAATCAACATGCTGCTATAGTTTCTTACCCTTTCTTAATTGAAAAAAAAATGAAGAAACGTGTCTCTGAAGACCTGAAGGTTTAGGGTCTTTCTCATTTCCATTGACAAGAATTTCTCTAGCTAATGGCATACATCTAAAAGTACCCAGCCCTCACAAGCTTTATTCCTGAGCTCTGTCAACAGCAGCACACTTCTTGGTCACAGTTTCAGCAGCTTGTAGGTGGGAGAATCTCCAATAATATCTAGTTTCTAGTCAGATTTGGAACCAGTCTGGAAAGTAAATGCTGTCCTCCTAATTTATCATTTCTCCCTTTTCCTACAAGAAATTGACTGCAATTAGTTGTCTCTCCATCAGCTTTGGTTTCCTGACTAGCTGGGGTTTTTTAATCCTCTTTTTATACTGCTCAGTTGTTATCCCTTTCACTTCCGCAGCCTCTTGACTTTCATCTTCAAACTGTCCTTCAGAAGCTCCTGAATTCTCTGAACGGATCAGCCTTCCTTATGGCATTTGTACATTCCTGAATCTAACTGTTGCGTTCTGGTGAAGGCACCTTCTATAGGGACTCTGCTTCTCTAGAATGAAATGTACAGTGCCTGTTGGAAGTACTGCATATAAAGCCACCGACTCCGTCTGTTTTCCTACTTTCTATGGCTGCCCAAATCTCATTTTGAAAACTGTTAGGCAAAAGCCAAGATTATCAAAAAGTTTCACAGTACCAAGTAAACTTTACTAGTTAGGCTTATAAAGGTGTGATAGCTATAATCAGCATGAAGGCTATGAGTTTTCAGCAATGGCATGCACAAAAAAATGCAGATAAATTGGTATCAGTGGCTGTTAATGTATTGCCTGGCATAATGACAGAAATAAGAAAATGTCTGTTTAAAAGTATATTTTACCTATTTGAGAGATATCTAATGACAGTCACCTTGACCACCAGCTGCCTGGTTCTTTCTCATTTTCAGGGTATTGATGTAAATATAGGCTTTGGACCGTGATTATAACAAACAAAACCCTGAAGACTCACCAAGCGATTGAATGCAAAGGGACTGAAGAAGCTGTCAGACATTCTCATGTGTTGTCTGTGCTGTAATTGTTTCCAGTGGTCAGCAAAAACCGAAACAGAACCATAAGGTTTTAAAGATTAGGCTTAATGTCTCCCGCATAGTCTAATACATGATATGGCCCTTTCCTGGAACACTGTACGCACTGAAAGAGAATGATGAAGCAGAAGAATGGGCACTATGCCATTGCATCAGATGAAAGGGACGTTGGTGGATATTTGCCATGGGAATACTTGACTGTTAAGCTCTTGATCTACTGTCTGTTAGCTCATGGGAATGGAACTAGTAAACTTGGGAAACCTCAAATAAATTCCCATTGTATATATAAATAATCCAAACCAGAATCTTCTCGGGAACAATTGCTAATGATACTGGAAGTCATCCTTGTTTAGTGGAAGAAGAGACAATTTTCTATGATCCATTTCAGTACAGATTTTCATACTGAAAATTTTTACCCAGAATTTACAAGATGGGAAGTCTGTCATTAGTGAAATCTCCATTTTAGGCATCAGCTTACTAGGGTACTACAAAGAATATTTTTTAAAAAGCCTGCTTCTGCCACCCTTGCAATGACATGAGGAACCTTTAAAATTATCTAGATGATAAATTACTGTTTCAGAGGAACTCTTGAATGAGCTCATCTTTGTACCCTATCCACCATAGTCATGGTTTCTGTTACAAACCAGATGAGCTGAACATTTACCTTAGATCTTTTTTTTAATTTATGAAACAAATGTGTAATAAAGACAAAGTTAGTTTCACGTACAAACATTTTCACTGACATCTAAAACAATCCAATGATTTTGTCACTGTATGTTCAGAGATGAAACTGTTTTAGAATTCTTCCCCAGGCCAAAACTGCTAAGTTTTTTTTAATCGATCGTCTGCAGATACCTCACACTGAATAAGTCATGCATTTCTAGCTGGCTTCCCTAAAGGGGTTTTATTCAGTGTTTATTAGAAACCATTAAGTCATTGGAATCAGAATACACAGCTAACATATTAGCAAGCCCAGAATAGAATAACTAAAGTCAATCTGTAAAGAATTTCTCTTTTAATCACTAGACCCCAAACAATGAATCAACATAGACTAGTGAATGGCATATCAAATATACCTGGTTTATAAGGTCCATATAAACACTTAAATAGGGTGGCATTGGAGCTGGGGACATGAAATATAATGAAATCTTTACATACGTTCTTTTAGAAAGTAAATTGACTAGTGTCAGTTTAATAACAGTTTTCTGTTATAATAACAGTTTAATAACAATTTAATAACAGTTTTCTTTTTTCTACCTTGCAGATTTGCTGTAGTTTTAAGTTGTCTTCTCTAACTCTTGAAAGCATGTTTCTGTATTCACTGTCTAAAACCCATTATCTCCATTCAAGTGTTATCTCCAAACATCTTTCTCGCCCACTTCTTTTACTTTCAGAAGATGTAGCCAGAGAATAATGTGTCTCAGCTGCCACAGAATGCATTCCACCAAAAGAATGCACCCAGATTTGACCCAGGGAACAAGATACACCCCACAGTATATAAAAACCTTAATATTAAATTGCCAGAAGGGTATCTGGCAAGCTCCAAATTAAACGTCTTTTCAGCCGACTCTAGCTACTCTGTTACTCCATAACCTTCCCATGGCCCATTACTTGTATGTACTTAAAAAAAAAACCAGTTTGTTGCAAAGACAAATCTTTGCACAATAACTCCAAGGTGCAGGTGAAACTCAGCTTTCCTATTTAAATTATGCTTAGTTTCCATTCCCCTCTTTGTCTACATTCTTCTCCCCTTCCATCTCTTTTTCTGTCCTTATTTCTGAATGGATTAAAATTAAATTAAATTCTTTAGAAAAGAAGGGAGAAAAAAGACACACACATGCATGTCTTCTCAGCTGTTTTTTTAAACTCTCACAGCTCTAGTAAAAATAGTATATACCTAGGCATTGCAAACCAACATTATTTTTGCTGTAAAAACACCACGTGCACGTTCTTAGACATGAGTCCTCTGTGCAAGATCTTTTCACACATGTAAAAACAGTTGACATTTCATCACTTTCATATAGGGATAAATAGAAGAATCGTGAAAGAGAAATCCACTGTTTTTCTTGTCTGTTTTTCTAGTTACAGATGCAGCTTCTTCAGCATCAGGATTGAGCATGTTGATATTAATTATGAAAGTCATTTTCTTATATACTACCTACTCCAGTTGCTGGTACTGCAGAAGTTTAAATTATTTCAGTGTGCCCTGCAGTTGTCACAAACTTCTCACCAAATGAGAAGAAAAACTCATTTCCTGGACAAATGTCCGGCTGAACCCAAACCAGAGACTAATCTACTATCCTACTTCACAGAATCACAGAATGGCGGAGGTTGGAAGGGAGCTCTGGGGGTCATCCCGTCCAATCCACCTACTCGAGCAGGGCAACCTAGAGCCAGTTGCCCCGGACCGTGTCCAGATGGCTTTTGAACTCCTCCAAGGATGGAGACTCTACAGTCTCTCTGGTCAACCTGTCCTAGTGCTCAGTCACCCTCACAGTAAAAAATGTTTCCTGATGTTCAGAGGGAACCTCCTGTGTTTCAGTTTGTGCCCACTACCCCTTGTCCTGTGACTGGGCACCACTGAAAAGAGCCTGGCTCCGTCTTCTTTACACCCGCCCTTCAGGTACTTATATACACTGATGAGATCTCTTGTGAGCCTTCTCTTCTCTAGCCTAAACAGTCCCAGCTCCCTCAGCCTTTCCTCATATGAGAGGTGCTCCAGTCCCTTAATCATCTCCCTGGCCCTTCACTGATCTCTCTCCATTATGTCCAGTACTTGCAAGTAAGGGTGGGTTTAAAGCAAAGCAGAGCCTAGATTAAAACATGCTTGAATAAGGCAGCAACACAGTCAGTGAAACAGAAGATAAAAAAGCTGAGCAAATAAAAAATATCAAAGGTAATTTGTTACACCCTGAATTTTGTACATAAAGCCTTAGCACACAGGAATACAACTTGCCCGGGGCATGTTGTGCTTTGTTTCTGATGGGGAGCAGAGAGGAAAAACCGGGCATCGCAGAGAGGAAAAACCGGGCATCACAGAGAAGAACTAGGAGATGGGACAGAGCAGAGATGCTTAGAGGTAATGTGCATGCGTGGATGCATACGTCGCGTGTATGCCTACAGATAGTTGTCTGCTACTGCTAAGGCACTGTAATCTGATGCAAACTGTTTCGTATATTAAAAAGCTGCATTAGTAAAAGGATCTTTTCAGAAACAGACAGATGTGGTATCTATGCCAAAAAATGACATTGCAAAGGGATTAACTGTTTAAGTGGTCAAATTAAACAAGACAGAAATAGTTAGCTTCCCTTGGCCTGTAGCTCCTCTGCATGAGGCAGCTTGTCTCAAGTTGCCAATACCTCATTGCTACTAAGGCGAGGAGACAGTAACGTTAGGAATTGGGATATTTCCCAGTCTCTCACTGTCTGACCTTATGCCTTGCAGTCTTATCTGTGCTAGGGCAGGATCTCCCAATCTCCCTGTGCCTAAACCTGGGCCATAGCAGAGTGCTTTCCCGGTGTAGCTATTTCTAGAGAACTGTCCTAACACTTGGCGTAGACATGTTTATTCTGGCAAAACTGCACTTTTGCTGCGTAATATGGGTGAAATAAGCTACCCTGGTGAATACACAGTTTTGTCATAACTAAGTCCACAGCAGGGACTTTTCCTGACACAACAAGGGATAATACTCGTTGATTGATATTGTAGTTTGTAGTGGAAGCCTGGCCTAAGTCCAGGACCGGGACCTATAACCTGCTTATTGTTATTCTTATTAGCAGTCTTATTTAGATTAAGACACTGGCTTGATACTTGATTCAGGAGATTAGGAATAGCGATGTGCATATGGAAGAAAACACAGGGGCATGCAGAGGCACTCTGGCCAGACCAAGGGCTATCCCAACACAGCCACGGTGTTTCTGGCACTCAGCTTTACTCTGTCAGAGCAAGCTCAGCTATCTTTGGACAGCATTGCATTCTGCAATAAGACTAATAGGTCTCTTAAAAGAGTATTAGATGGTGTGAGAGAGCATCAGGTGGGGTTTTCTTCTTCTTTTTTCTTCAGTAGGAAAAACCCACTTTATAAATACCTATTCAGTTGCCTGCTTTAGTCTCAAGTTCCATAGCAAAGTAAGTGAGATGTGCTTTAGTCTTGTGTTAGCAATATCAATTTATAGTATAAAATGAAGAAAGCAGCTCTCAAAGTCAGCCTAGACCTTCCAAAGACTGTATGTGGTCTCTTCTCCTTCCCCCTTGCCTAACTAACTACTGTAATTTTCCCAACCTCTATGTGCACAAGTCCTGTCGCTTCACTGCTTCCTGCGCCAACGCACGGCCCCTTTCCCTAGGCTCAGCAAAATGCCCATGCTGCAGTTGTTATCATCTCCTTTAAGCCTGGATAACATCTCTGCAGCAGACCTGAACTGAGCTGCACATTGCCTTAGCTGCTTCTGCCAGAACCCAGTGCCATGAATTGTGAACTAGTGTCTTTGTAACATACCAAATGTACGTCCTGGCACAGCTCTTGGAGCATCTTGAGTTAGGTTATTCAGCCCAAGTTGCTTAAAACCACGATGGCTTCATAACCATGGGAAGGTGTGCTCCTTCCCACTCCCATTTCACCTATCAGTTGCAGTGATACAGTGAAGTCGCAGAGTTTTTTGATAGATATGGACGTTCCCCATGTGGCATCCCTATTTCTCATACAAGGTATCCTAGACGGTTCATTGACCCTACTTTGGACCACGTATAATTATCATGCCAGAGAGACCAACTTAAATCTGCCAGACTCTTTACTACCAAAGCACAAAAAATAGATTCTGCAAACATCCTGCAAATCTTAACCAACATGCAAGAGACTGTTAAAGTCCCTAACTAGAGAAAATTGGCTTTGCAACCACCATAAATTGGAAAAGTAGTAACAAATGAGTTGGCCACATTTGCTACCGATACCAGGTTCTGAAAGATAACAAAAACATTTGCAGAAGAATTGTATGGCACTGGATGGCTGGATGCTAAAATGGCAATGAACACGCAGCCCTGCACAGACTGAGAGGGAGGCACTGAAGTACTTCCTAGCACTCCCAAGGAATGAGATCTGGAGCCATGATAGATGTGTTTAGGAGAACATCAGTTCACAATCAAACCAGACCATAAGGAATTATTAGGAAAGAAAAACACAAGTGACAACCACCCTATACCTATATTTTGAACAACAGGTACAATCCTGGTGTCCTGCTTTTCAAAAATAGAACCAGGAAAGATGCAGAAAAGGGTACCAAAAGCTGGTTGGTTGGTCCTGTAGAGTGGCAGGCACAGAAGGATGGGCTGGGTAGGGCACAATCCCCTTGCTATCAGTGATGTCAGAGACAGAATGCAGCTCTTGATGGACGTCTGGTCGGCCTTTGCCTGTTGGGGTTTTTAATGTGAAAATCCTTCATGGAGCCAGATCTGCATAGCCTCGAGCAGCTGGAAGGAAACCTAAAGAACAGGCCAAGTAGGGAGAAGAAAACGGAGAGAAAATCTCCACAATCTCTGAAAGAGCCACTCAACACAGCTGGAAAAAATGTTCTGGATAAAGAATTGCAGCCAGTAGAAGTGGTGAGGTGCAGTTACATTAAACTAGAACAGTTCTGAGCAGACTTTGTCAAAAACATGTTTGCACAGGCAGCACCCTCAGTATCATTCACAAAGCTGCTAGTGTCAGTGAAGCTGACTTTACCCCAAATAATTATGCTTTTTTCTACTTTTAAGTATTCTCTAGAGTTACAAAAATAGCAGCAGCAGCTCCAGTCTTCTACAGCATCTATCTGCAAGTCAGCTGGATGTACAGACAGGAACTCACACATGGAGCCACCAGAGCTGCATCCAAAGGCTGGTGAGCTCCAGTGAACGCAGCAGCTGGAGAGCCTACAATGATCCAGGGGCTGCCCCAGGTGTCAGATGACCAAAGTACTAACACAGCAAATTGCTGGAAAAATGCTGAGTACAATACATTGTTGATTCTGTATTATTTGTGCTACATTTCTCATTTATGGTGTCATGTCTGACTATCACTATAGCTTTGATCGTAGAAGGACCTGGCAAAGGACCGTTCTAACTATGCTTTGCATCGTTCTTTCTGCGTGAGCAGCCTCAGCGTGGTCAGTATCTCCCTGTGCAGGTTGCCTGTTTGCCACATGTTATCCTTATATATACAGACATATGTACATGCCGATTAATAAGTTAATTTAGCTCAAGAATTCGATGGTGAGACAGAAGACCCCAAGAGAAACGTTCTTTCCTGTTGAGATAAAGCAGCAACTCTGTTAGCTTGAGCCAGCAGAGACTTTTTTTACGTTACCCAGAATTGCTTAGACTGAGATTTTCTGAACATCTATGCATTTGAAAAAGACTAAACTATTTGAAAGGAGCTATTAGCATGCATGCTTTAACTTCACTTCTTTTTCATGTTTGGCTCTTACGGAAAAATACCAGATTTTGATATGAACATCTGTTTCATGTTTTTCTAAATGTGAGCTTAGTATGAAAATTAACCCCTGAATTTTTGGTTTCAGCAGCCTTCTAGCTCTTCAGCATGCATTCAGGAGCCTTGTCTTCCTAGTATTGCTAGGAACTCAGCTCAGCCTGTGGGCTTTGTCTTCTGTAAATAACTTGACCAACACTCTGGATGTATTCAAATGTTTAATTAACATATTTTTCACATAGTCACCATCAGCAGTTGTCACTTCTTTTTGCTGAGGCACTCCAATAAAAATAACTCAGCTCTCAGTCTCATGCAACCTCATTCAACTTTTATGCCAAGAAAATGTAGGGAAATAACAATCATATCTGCTCTCTCCAGAAATGTGTTTTACTTACAGGCCCAGCAGATGTTTAGCAATGGTGAAACCACTCTACAGAGCACAAGCCTGAGCTTGATTTAGTGGGGAGTTTCTTCCTCACCAGAGGACTAAGGCATTAGACACTAACATATTTTCACCTACAAAAACAAAGGCAATTTTCTTTCCTGTCAGTTTAGGGTACATTAGCTAAAGGCAGTGACAATTAGCAAATCTCCCCAAATGCAGGAGTTCCTTTCAGCATGGGTGAGCAACCAAAATGCTAGAGGATTTTCTGAGTTACACAAACTCCCGAGCCAACAAAACCAGACCTTTGGTACCTCCTGCTTCAGGCTGGCTCAGGAATCTTTCTTTTTGACAGATTGGCAGTCCCCATCCAGAGTTAAAGGGGGACTATACAAGAACTAAATTAAAAAAAAAAAAAAATCCTTTATGCATTTTAAACTCTTCAGAATGTTTGACCTTGACCTGGGTGAGTTTCAGACACAATTCATCTCTCACCAGTTTAGCTATCTGTGATCTTGACAAGGTTCTGCATCAGCTTATGGAGATGGTAGGCATTTTATTCTCTTACTATATGAAGAAACCATTTTTCTTTTACCACAGTGAGAAAGTTTTGCACATGTTTGCACTGAGTACTTAAAAACTCCAGTAGTAACATCTTTCAAAGCTAATGAGACACTGTTAATCTCCCCTTCAACTGTATAGATGATGTGCAGGGTTTTCTTTTAATACCTGTTCATGTTTTTTTTTTACATACTACCATTGTGTTTCTGAGGCCATCAGTGACATCCAGTGGCCAACTAGATTAAGCCTAGACATGTTTCGTAGACATCTGCCTACCGTTTTCCTTAGCAAAAAAATCAATTAAAGTGTTAGCCATGCAGTTGACTTGTTTAGCTTAATTCTCTCACAGGTATGATGGGAATTTCTCTGGAGAAAAGCTCACAGGATCGGACCCTCACTCTATTCCTTCCCTTTTAACTGATGAAACACAGAGGTTTCACGGGAGGCACAGGCTGTGGTTTGGGCCAGTATCACTGAGGTGAGTCAAAATTGAAGCTGCAGTCTCTCAGGATTTGAGTTAGTGCAAAACTGTAACTAGATTTTTTCTTCTTGATGCAAGCAGACACAGACATGAATCTCAACATAAGCATGTCCTGTCTTCTCTGTTTCATTAAAGAGGCTTCATTTTTACTAACTTATTTTAAACAAGCTACTCTAAAAGTAGTCAATAGGAAAAGCAAGGGAAATACAAATATTTATTCGGCCCAAATCATACATCTGGATAAAAAACAAGTGTGAAGCACTACAGAACAGGTAAAACTCAGCACTACAAAAATGTTAGTCGTACTGTATCTTACAGAAATGTGAAAACAAAATTAGGTGCGATAACAAATTTCCAACTTTGAATTTTAAGCTTGCTTGCAGTGAATGACCACATTATTAACCCTGTTAATAGCCTTCATTTGGTAAAAAAGAGGTGTTCTGGAGAAGGCGGTTGATAATGTTCAACCCCTGCATTGGTGACAGCAGGGCAGCGCAGGGCAGCTGTATCTGGCTGAAAGTGCATGTCCACCCCTGGGCACCCACTGGGGCACCTGGGGCGCTGAGTTCAGCTGAGTCTTGCTGTCCACAGGTAAGTATGCCACACCTGCTGAGAGCAAGCGGGGGTGATGTTTGCCCTCACATGGTTAGCCCATGCAGAGTACAAAATGGTTATATTTTTCTTTGTAAAAGATCTCTTGAAATAGAAAGGATGTGAAAGGAATAGAAGTTAGGGACCAAAACTTTTGGTGTGCAGTTCCCAGGGCATAGGGACTTCAACTGGTGATTTAGAGCTACAAAGCATGGACAATAGTACCAATGGTTGCTACCATTGTATTCCAACAGCGGTAGTAGTCATTGTGCTACTAACATGTCTGTTTTGTGGTGTCTCTCGTCTTTTACTAGATAGTTTTCCTGTGACCTGTTCCAATGAAGTATTACGTCTGCACTTTGCAAAAAAATTGAAGAGCTAAATGCAGTACATTGGAAAAAGACATTCATGCCAGCTGTTACCATTGTCATATTTGTGATTTATTTTCCCCCCATTATCCTTTCTCCATAGCTGGCACAAACTAAAGAAATGGGGCTGCTTATAAAAAATAGTTGCGGTCATCAGAAAAAGAAGAAAAAATAATAAATTCCAGAACTCTAGTTTAGAATAAAGTGTTTTACTTCTGGGAAACATAGTATAAGTATGAAGTAGCAGTGAACAAGAACTAAATGTCTGTTGTTCATTAGTCCACCGGATAATGAATTAACAATACTTCATGGATGATAGCATGTAAAGACGGAATCTGTGCTCATGTATACTATTGACAAGGGGGAAGAGCATCAATGAAACTGAAACTAACTCCCCATTTAGACTGATAATGTCAGAGAAGGACACCCCCCCCTTTGTTTACAGTATTTTTTACTCCTTTAAATAAGTAAATAATATGCATTTAACTGGTCAAGAGAGACCAAAACGAAACCCCTGGTTTCATAAGCTTACATATTTCAAGTGCATTAAACAGACTTTGTATTAAAAGGTAACGGATGTTTACTAAGCTTTCTTGATTGTTGCCGCAGACAGACAGACTTACGAGGCAGGCAGCCATAGCAAATATGCCACCTTCTTATTGTCGGCAGAAATATTTCATCATCTTTTCATACAATCACAGTTCCACTTTGCCTCTACCCTTTCCACAGTAGCCAGCAGCCACTTAAATGGCAGCCTTGTGCACCTGGCTACCACTGACCAATTGTGAGGGACTGCAAATATGTACATACAAATATTTGTAGATTTTTTTTCCATTATATTTTTTTTTTCATGCCAAGCACTTGTCCAGAAACAGCACTTTAAGGAGTCTGTTGAAGGTGGCAGCATTCAGATTCAGAGTATGAGTGCCTTCATTTTTTTCAGTGGGAGACCAGCAGTTTCCTCCCATTTCACAGCAAAGAGAAAGGCCAAAGCTTGCGGAACTTCTACAAATGAAATACAGAAAAATTGTTGTGGATCATTTCTGTAGTAATTCCCCCTGAAAGCCAGTAATACATTTAGAAACTAGCAATTATACGTGCAAGGCATCGTTACTGGCAAGTAGCACTGCAATGAAAGGCTGTATAGCTGGTATTGCGGTTACTGACGGTTTGCTCTGTTCTGCTATATGGTTTCCTTTTTATGTATCATGTAAAGATATTTTGATGATGTTTCACCACTGCAATATACAAACATCATTTTCTATGAGGCAGAAAATTAAAATCCAAGGTGGATACCCAAAGGCATTGAGAAAATATGTTAGCTACTTTATTTATGTAGTTATTTAAAGAATTTCATAAGAAAACTGGCATCGCTAAGCTAACAGTACTCATTTGGACAGGATAGTTGAGCTCAAGATCTTCAGCTCACCATCAGCTGTATATTCAGCTCATTGCACGGAGCTTTTGCCATACGTTTTTGCGCTGCGCTGATAACGCACAGTTTAAAAATCCCACTCAAAGCTTTGAAAATATCCCACTGTGAGCAGGTGGTGTGAGAGGATACTTGTGCCAGTTGCCTGCGCCTGAAGCCCTCCCTCTATTCCCAGAGCCAGTCAGCAAGAGCTGCCCCGTGTGGGTGGTCTGCCAGCGGCCCTGGGAAGATGCAGCACAAGAGCATCCTGCAGGTCTGGAAGAGGGGAAGGTACGACCCCACTGGTACTGCTCATCTACATGAGAGGCCTTGAGCTTCCAGCCTATGCAAGAGGCTATGGGTGTCGTTGCTGGGATATGCTTTTTACGGCAATGGGAAAGACTTGCGCAGCTGCATCAGAAACCGTGCACAAACCACCTGCTGACGTCGGTCCGTTTGGAAGCAACTTTGGCAGAAATAGCTAAAAAAAGAAGAAATACTGAAAAAAGTACATCTGTTTCTTGGTGTGTGTCTGTCTAGAGGAAGTTCAGCCTCAGTTGACGGTCTGGCAACATGCAAGCAGTCTGCGTGAAGGGAGCATCTAGGCAGAAACTATGGAAAGAAGACGTTTGTATTCTCCACTAGGCTTCCAGATGGAAAGCATGGGCAGTAGCTTCTCCCAGGAGGGACACAGCTGTGAACGTGCATCTCTGCCTTTCACGGCTTCTTCAGTCAGTGTGGAGCATTTGCTAACTTTTGCAGGGAAACTAATCATACCTGTGTTTTGGAAATCTTACTTTTAAAAGGCCCCGTTGCACTTCTAATGATAGGTTCAGGTCTGCTGAGCTCTTTCTGGATGTTGCTGAATGTAGTTCGTTAGCATTTCCTGGCTACACAGACAGCTGATCACAGCATTGGCAGCACTGTGTTTCCATCTAAGATTTGCCTCGGTTTTGGTCTAGTTTAAAGCAATTATGGAATTAATTATTGGTTGTACAGCTGTTCTCCCTCGCACCCTGCCAAAAGTCAGCTTAGCGTACAGTCTTCCCTGCACAGAATGGTGGTGACAAAGCAAATCTAGCACGCTTAGTATAGCCCAGAAAGAGCAACTCCCATCATATAGCCAAAACAAAGCATTACAAGCAAAAGCTTGCCAGGAAAGCTACCATGTATCCGGCATGCCTGTCTCTCTGCAGCTTTTAGGCAGGTATTGTGAACACACCTCTGGGATCTGCAACATGTAATATACGAGAGTCAGAGATGCAGCTTGGTTTGTCCCTAAAAAGAATTTGCCGCCTGTTTAAACCACCAAAACCTCTATCTAGTTATACTAATACTGAACTTGCTTCATCAATTGTAGTAGATTTAGTTTTCGAGTACATTCTTTGTAGTGATTGTCCCTTATGTGGTCCTGTGCAGTTCAGTATGCCAATACAAAGTTATGTTTGGTCCACTTCCTTTACTGACATGAACACTTTTTTTCTCTAAGAACTAAAGCTAAAATTACCAATAATCCAGTCTAATTGGTGGCACTTCCCCCTCTCCACCTGCTGCCCTACGTCCTATCCTGCCCAACCACTGGCCCACAAAAACACCTCCCACGTGCTTCAGAAGAGGGTAGATTATTGTTGTAAAATATCTTATTTAAAAGATCTCAGATAATCATGTGTGTCCTTGGAAAGTATACCCCTTGCCCCAGAGCGATTTAATTTCACTTACAAGGTCTGATCCTGGGCAGCTGCTGCTTCCAAAGGCACTTAGGTGACTCCCAGGTATGTCACCTCTGCTGATGAACTGATGAGCCATCATATGCGTCAGGTTATATGGAAACTGAAGTGAGGTGTCAGGAGGAGAAACGAGGGCAGTCTGGGACAAGTGTATGGGGTCCTGGTGGCAGGTGCAGGCAGGGTGTGTGGGGTTACATGGTCCTCTAAGCTGGTTGCCAAACCGGGACCAAATGAGGGGTTTCCCCAGCCGCACAAGCTGCCTGCGGCCACAGAGAAGGACAGCGGTGCCTGCCCCAGACCCGGTGCCCCCGGCACAGCGGGGCTGCTCTGGCCACACGTTGCCTGCCCCTGCCCTCAGGACAGGAGCTGACAGGAGGACCCAGCTCCTCTGCAGGTACAAGGTGTGAGCACAGACCTAACATGTGGCTCTTGATTGCATTTCCCTTAGTTTGGTTCTTCTGCTTTAATCAAAACCGCCAACATGCACCTTTTTCTGCTAAGACCCTGTAAAAGTGCCAAGCAACTTTGATGCTCTAAGAGAAATTCAGGCGCCTGCGGGACAAAACACAGCTGCCCTGAAGAAGCAAACTGGACTGAATTTAAACAGCTTAAACAAATGTCATCTGCAAGTGCTGCAGTTCAGCAGAGCTCTTCCTGATAGCTCTCACCAAAGACAGCATCTCCTTCAGCAGTCCCCACAGCATCTCGGCAGAAAAGCATATATCCTTCCAGTGTGCTGCACGTTATTCTCACCACTTGTAAATGGCTAAGTTGAGGCATACAGGGCTGAGAAATCAGACTTCATAGAATCATAAAATCATAGAATCATAAAATGGTTTAGGTTGGAAGGGACCTTCAAGATCATCTAGTTGCAACCCCCCTGCCATGGGCAGGGACACCTTCCACTAGACCAAGTCGCTCAAAGCCCCATCCAACCTGGCCTTGAACACTGCCAGGGATGGGGAAAAGATAGCGCTAATTCTCCATTATTATGTTTGCAATTTGTAATTCATTGTATTACATAAATCACCCGATCAGCGACCAGAAACAGTACCACATCGCTTCAGAAGCTAACAACACTGAGGTTTCTGACATTTGAATAGTGAACCCTTAAAGTGAATGGCTTCTGTACTATTCAAAAAGCAAAACAATATTTTGAAGAAAAGGCAAGTAATTGGATGGTTTTAAAAATACGTGTGAACAAAAAAGAAAGAACTTCTTAATTGTATTTCATACTTTCAGCCTTAACCTCTGTAAAAACAAATCACATAGCTAGGTGTTTGCACTCTGACTATCCTCCTCATGACAGCTTTACTCAACAGCTAGCAGAATTGTTGGTTTTTTTTCTTTTGAGGATTGTTTTCATCTGGAAGAATTATATTAGGTATAGAAGTGGTAATAGGGATCTTTTTGGACCAATATATTTATTTTCTAATGAAGTGTGGTTTATTGTTATCCTCACTCTCCTCTGTAAGTGAAATCTGAATTGGCCCTGTAATATCTGTGAAATTGTGCTTCCATGTCTAACCCTCACATCGCTTCTAGCTTTCAGTGACTTTCAATAAGTTGTCCAGTGGCTCCCTGCCAATCTGAAAACCTCTGTAAATGGAAAGCAACTCTCTGAGGATAATTTTGGAAGCACAAATGCTTTTGGTTTCAGTAATAGCCAAGGAAGAATCTAAAAAACATTTTGGGATATTTATTTATACATCACAAATGGGCATCACGCTGCATATCATGCTGTTGCAGTTTTAATTCCCAAAGTACATCTTAGAAATTCAGAGCTTTTCCCCTCCTACAGTGAAGCCTGACTGTTGCTGAAGCAGAGAGAAACAAATGAGATTTTTCTAAAATGGTATGAAAGTTATCAATAACTAAGAGATCAGATTTCACCCCTCTGGTATATATAAATCTGAAATGACCTGAGTGCTTTCAGCTGAGTCATTTCCAGTTTCCACCAACATATCTAACACTGGAATTTTGCTTCTCAGTGATACTCATCAGCTGCTTTTCCTATCTGCGCTGGTCATTTCGGGCACAGGGATGGGACTACAGGCCTCCACACATTGCATTGTACCTGCAATCTGAGCATATCTGCTGTTGTCCAGTAAAACATAATAAGCTTCTAAATAAGTATGTGCTCAAGCCTAAATTTGTAGTCCAACACTCATCTCTCAAGCAGCCCAGATCATAGGTGAGGTGCGTAGGTGGTAACACTCTGGGCTGCTTTCAGTGGGTGTTTGAGGTGGAGGACGTGACGACCAGACAATTAACCCTGGGGTTTTGATGTTGGTGGTGGGTGGTTGGTTGGTTGGGGTATTTTTACATCTCTGAAGAATGACAAAAATTTTTAAAGTAGAGCTGGGCAGACAGTTTGCTGGCAAAACAGGAAAATATTGCGAGTGAGCAGATGTTAGGACTGAATTTTCAGCTACCCCAAAACAAGCAAGAATTAACTTGGATAGAGTTCTTTCTTTGGGGCCAGGCAAGTATTTCATTTCAACTGAAGTGTTTAGGTTTTAGTTTCTTTTTTGAGTGAAATTATTGTGGCTAGATTTTTGTTGACCTGAATAGATTTCTTTTTTGTAAAACAAACTATCCAAAAACTTCATCCACCTCAGCTGTAGAGGTCACTTTTACACAGAACTGCTTATTGCAGAGCAGTGGAAGACCATCTATCATTTCTCCCCACCAATGCAAGAGAAATAGTGGATCCCACCATGCTCGGGACGGAAATCACCACAGCATCTCTGTGTGAGTCTGAACGTGTGAGAGCACAGATACTTGCAGGGCTGCGGGGAGGGCTGGGCATCCCCACCTGCCCGTTCACTTGCTTTATCACTCACAAAATACGGTGCCATTTGCACTGAGCTCAAGTCGAAAATCTCTCTCTAATCCAGAGAGAATCTGGGACTGAAATGCAGAGGTAGGGATTTGTTTGCTTATTTTTGAAGATCCTCACAACCACTCCTTTCTTACTAGTATCCTTAATTAAGAATACTATCTATCTCCTCTGAGGTTTATTGATTTAGTAAATGTATAAGACTGCATCATTAGCTTGAGTAAAGGAAGATCTGGCCCAGTATGTTTTTCCTAAGAAAACTACTGTGAGAATATATGTACAGCAAATACTAAATAGACAATGCTTTCTTCTTTACCAGATAATATACTGTCCTATTTGGTCACTGTTGTAACAAATTATGCAAAATCAAGAGACATGCAGAAAGAGTTCATTCTCCTGCAATAAAGCTGTTCACCTGCTAATGCTATTACTAAAGAAAGGAATCAATTCTGATTAGTACAGAGGAGACAATTTACGGAGGAGACAATTGCAAGAGACACAACAGTAAGATATGCTTTTTCTGGTGCTGGTTTCAACAGTGCTATTTTTATAGTATCATGGAAAACTCCTGTGGACTTAAGATGAAGAGTTGGCTGAAGAGCATTGAGTATCCAGCAGATACACAAGATCCAGCGCTTACCCCAGCTCTGAGTAAGGAGTGAGCAGCCAGCAGAAATGTCCACAAATACCCCATGGACATACCTTGGTCAAGCACCCACCTAAATAACGTAATGGAAGTTCTGTCAGCTTGTACCCAGTACTGGTTCTGGGGAAAATGGTATAACCACATAAACTTACCACCTCGGTGAATAGAAGTGCCTAAAACCTGCATTGGCCAGCTCAGAAGTGGGGAAACTCCATTCAGCTGAACTTACTCTCAAATACCTCACCACTTTAGGAACTAAAGTGGGACTAACTGGAGAAGAAAGTGGGAACGGAGTAAATAGGATGCCGAAAGTCACGTAGTAACGCTGCCACAGCATCAGAAATTGAGCCTTTTCTCCCTTTCTCCTGAAAACCAAACCCTACCCAAAGCTCACCAAGGAGAACGATCATCAACTGACCTCAGTGGCGATGCTTTTTGCTTTGCCCTCCAAAATGACTGCGCAGGCACTGATTATAATAAAACAAATATCAGTTGTGCTTGCCACACCATGCCAGCTAGCAGATGCACTTTAAAAAACAAGTAATTATAACCTTCCAAGATTATTAGATTAGATTAGCAAAAATACAGCTGCAAACCCAAGTAGACACGAATTTAATTACCATGCTAATTTTCTCTTGGTATGAGAAATACTCACTGTACTCCAGTAATTACTTGCTTTATACATCAAACCTTGCTAATACTACTGTTTAAGTTACTAAAGCACTTAAAAAGATGGAAACTGCACTGCAGTTGTGAAGTATTATGCTGAAACAGCCTGTGAGTATTATGCAGTTCTGAGATCTTAAAAAATGCAAAAACTAACTTTCTTCCCTTTCAGGGGAAATAAAACCTGGAGCTGCTAAGCACTAGGGAAAATACGAATATATTTATCCAAAAGATGTCCTCTCTTCTATTAAGAACTTCTGAAATTTTTAAGAATTGGTGCAAAAAGAAATAATTTTGTGAAAAATCTGGGGATTTTCTCCTTCCCCAATTAGCATTTTAGCACTGATTTTAAGAGTTTTTCTAATGAAAGGCAAGAAGGAATCAGTGGGACGTTCACCCAGAAAATGCTCAAACTAAGCCCAAACCCCTGAATCTACTTACAGTTCTACTCAGGAAAATGAAAAGTGGAATTTACCACTGAGACCTGTGGAATTTCAGTCATACACTCTTTAACACCGAAAACCCACTGTCCTCTCTATCTTCAGTGTCATGAGATCAAAGTTTAAAAAAAATGCAAGAAAAGAGTGTCTATGCTGGATTTGCTGCATGATAGATGTAGACACTCCTGCCATTACCACACAGAAAGAAAAAAAAAAATCACGCTTGAACCCTTCTCCAAGGGCTGTCAGCAGCAGTTAGTGGGTGCGTACAGCCAGGTGATGGCTCCCTGCCTGGCCAGTGAGAGCCCCACTGGGCTTGCGTCCAGGGAAGCTCATTGCACCAGTGCCCGAGGGTCAGAGGCTGGTGCAGAGGGTCTGAGAGTGGGAACCCACTGGGGGGGGTAGTGGTGAGCCCCGGGGGGCTGTGCAGGCTTACTGGAGCTGTGCAACGCAGATCTGCTGCCGCTGCTCCCCGAGGCTGACTCGGCTCCATTGCATGCGAGGGGGACGATGTGATGGGAGATTGGAAAATGCCATTGCTCTGGTGTCAAAGGAGACATCAGACCAGCTCCCCTAGAAGACACAATCCCATCTGGACATCAGAAATATCTCCCATTCCTTTAGAAGCACATACTTTTTTTAGCCATTTTATTTCTTCTTGTTCTTTTTTTGAAGATTAATTTTAATGCCTCTTGTTTGGTTTATCTTTGCCTTAGATAGCAACAACTACCACTTTTTCCATTTAGGAATATCTGCTATAGCTGGTATTGGTATTCAGCAGCAAAGAACTGCACAACATGAGCCTTCAGGAAACAATCTCTGCCCTCAGATGTTCACGGACAAGTCCCATTGAACCTGGGGCATAACTTCACCTTATAAAATGTTTTTATCAGCAGGATAATGTTTCTCTGTAAACTGTTCTGGATTGCTAGAGCAAGTGTAAAGTGCTGTTCCCCCGCCCCAAAGAGGAATATGCTTCTATTTTTGGCAAGAAACTTGCTCTCTACCCTGGGATAGCTTGAGTGAGTAAAGGGAACAAACCGCTATGAACTGAATACTTAAGAAAGAAAGAAAGAAAGAAAGAAAGAAAACTCTCCTCCTGCTTGCAAACAGAAGATCGGTTCATTTGCGCATGCTGTGTAAAACTTGCCACAAAGTCCTTTGTGCCATCAGCTTGAAAAGAATCCTTTGCCCAGGCGGGAGATTAGGGTGGCCAGCGGGAATCCCTGCACCCGAAATTCAGATCAGAATGGGTAAGTTCATGGGAAGTTGGGATTTTAAAGGGATTGTTCTGATGATGCCAAAAAAGCAGCGGTAACAACAGCCAACTCCAAGGGCCCATCCAAATTTCTCTTTTCTCTCTGAGTAAAGGTACACTGAGGAGACAGAGTGCACGGGGTTGGTTTTTCTCACCTTTAAGGGTGCTATACAAGAGTGAACCACAAAGGCGAGAGCAGGTACGTCAGGCATCTCATCGAGACCCCCAAGGGCAGCCTCTCCCTCCCCTTTGTATTAGCAAACCCTGAGAGATCGGTGCTGGCGTTAAAAGCCCTGCAAGGGCAGCTGAACGCTATGGTCTCACGCAGCACAATCAATGCATCAATCTTCCTTACATCAGTGTCTTATCCTGGCTCCCAGAGCCGTAGTCAACTACAGAAATTATAAGGGCACCGGGGAGCGGGTGCTGAGACGCGGGCGCAGCAGCTGCCACTCCCCTCCTGCGCCGGCAATTGTGTCGCCACCTCGAGAGCGCTGCCGGCCGCCGGCCTGGTCAAAAGACCTTTGAATTAACCTTTTCACTAGAAAAGAGATTGTGGCCCTATAGAAAAGTATGAATTCAGAGCAAAGCCTTTCTGCAGGATTAGTCCATTAGAAGCAAAAAGGAGAACGGTTTTTTTGTTGTTCTGCAAAATATAAGTGATTACGGGATTTAAAGAAAAAAAAAAATCGTCTCTTCTGTAGTGGGGAATATCAGCGTTGGAACAATGTGCGCTCTTATCCTCTGCCGAAATCCTTGTACTGCCCTTATCTCCATCACATCTGCCTGCCTGCCAGGAGTGTGAGCTAAGAGATATAGTGTAACTGCTGTCCTGTGTGGTCCATTCCACCGTCCTCTCTCAGGAGAAAAAGGTGTGTGTGAGATGTAGATCTGCTTTGCTATAGGATTTTTTTAGGGAAGGGGGAGGGCTGTGCTAAGATTTTATATCAGAGGAAGAAAAGCCAGCTAATTCCCTGACAGAGTTTCTTCTTTTTTTCTTTTTTTTTTTTTAGTAGCGTTTTCTTTTCCTCCCCTTTTCAAGTTTCTCCCTGTCCCATGGCTATTTGTCCCAGTAATAGCCAAAGCACCCACACCGGCTAATCTCACCTTTGGGAGAAAAGTAAGAGACTGTGGACTGCAAAATACAACACTTTCCTCATTATCTTAGAAACAAAGGACTTTTCTGTATTTTCTTAATAAGATATCCATACACATGTGCTTAGGCACAAAGGATTTTATTTTTTAATGATCAATTATTTGGGGGGGGCATTTTCAGTTTGGTGACAAATTTGAGTAATTATAAAAGAGCGTGATTTTTTTTTTTCCCCCCAAGAGTTGGAGAACAGCACTTACTTACTAAAAAAATCTGTTCCCTATGCAGTATCTAAAAGATGGTAGAGAGCAAACAGGGAGCACCTCTGTTTTAATTCACCATACAAGCTTAAATAAAGCTAGGTTTCTTATAGGCTCCATAGAAACTAAAGGTAAAAGGCTTTTCAAATTTCAGATCATGCAGTCCTTATGTGAAGACTATTTAGTGCAGACCTTATGATCAGACTTTCAAATAGATTCTGATCTTTGTTTAGAAACCATCTGGCCAAAGAAAAATAGCCAACTGTTTCATCCCCCCCTTTTTTTTTTTTTCTTTTTTCACCCCATCTCAAAAATATATTTTGAGATCAGCATTCCACTTCTCATCCCTTTTTGTCAAATGTGATAAAGGACTTTTAAATATCCAGCGCATGTTCATTACACATTACAAAGTTTGTGTAATCGCATGCTTGTAGCAGTAAAATTCTATATTCCTTTCCTTTACAGATGGTACAGTAATTATCATTTAGCTCTCTGAATATAACTCAGGGTGTAGAAAAGATATGCAAAGTTTGCACGCATGCTAGCCCACCCTTTCACAGAATTTCAAATGTAACCAGTTTTTTGGTTGTATGGTCACATTAAAATTCCCCTTTTGCAACACTTTATGCAAAAAACAAACACCTGGATTCAGAGTTTCCTAAAGGAGTCATCTGAAAATAGGTACTTTCTGCCAAAATGTCATGAAGATTTATGTGCTTACATTCACAGATTAAATTGAGGGCAGGTGGGAGAACATTCAAGTATGAGAAGGAATGATAGCAAATTTATGTGTAAAAAAAAAAAAAGAGGGGGGCTGTAGTTATTATGATTTCTGGTGGTTTAGATAAAACAGACATAGATTTTGTAAAAGGGAAGGTACCGTGCCTGGAAAGCCATCCTTCAGCAGCGAAATAATTATCTATGGAATTGTATTTCCTTAAAATGCAAATAGCGGCATTCTGGAATTCAAAACATACTGTCTCGACTACAGCCACGGCACTGAATGGCACTTGGATGCCGCGTGGTGTGTTGGACCAGCTGTTTACGGGGAGGATTCACGGCGTATCGGCACGGTGCAAGCAGGCACTGAGACGCTGCGGCTTGCTTTGCTTCCCTGGCCGGGATAATTGCTCCTCTCCCAAGGACACCCCCTCCCAGCACAAAAGAGGAGACAGCAGCGGCTGCCGCGGAGGAGAACTGGACGGTCACTGCCATGCCCCGGAGCCCCTCGGACATGGTGACCTCTAAGCTCTCTGCAGAAAGCCCGTGAACAAGTGAGCTCTGGTCGCGAAACACCAGTGAGACACCCTACATCAGGGTGAGAGGAGGCTCGAACCAAGCTGAAGTAAAAGCAACAAGAACACCAAGTTGTATGCGAAAATTTGTTTTTAAATCTGGTTAGTATTTCAAACACTTTTTAACACCTAAGTAATCTTAAAGCACCATCACCTAATGACTGGCCTGCTAGAAACGGATGCTGCAGTCTGACAACTGCCCTCTTATCTGGATTTTGGGGTGGGCGGGTGTCCATTAAACATCCTGCTGTGTCCAGACCCTATATAAGACACTTTCAAACTAAATTTTATGTTGAAGAAACTGTAACACAGCTCGATAGCCAGCCAAGCCAGCTGTAGTTTTAGCCTCTCTAAAACACCATCCCATCTATTATCAGCATCCATCACTAAGATACGTTGTATATCAAGCTGTTCTGTGGGCACTAAATTGCTTTTAGATTAAAATTAACATTATTCCAATCCATGCACCAAAAGCTGGCTGTGTATACATTACCATTCCTTTAAAACAGCGGTGCGGTGAAGATCAGCATATTCCCAGCTTTTAAATCACAAAAGATGATTACATTGAGGCAAATGAAAACTGAAGCACATTGACAAGCTTGCTTTTTTTTTTTCCCCTCTGTAGGAAATGGCTGTAGAGGTAGGCAGTCTAGTGTTTCACAGAAGTACTGTGTTTTATGTAAATAAATATACAGCTAGGAATAGTCATGAAGGTTAAAGGGCATCTGTAAAGAGAAAACTATGATTCCTAGACTCTTTGTTTATTTAGTAAAGGGACTAGAGAAAGTTTCAGGTTGGGCTGTAAGGTGCTAATAGCCCGACCAGATAAATGTTAGCTTCCCAAGTCTGGACGCCAGAAGAAACTGTAACATGGTTAAGAGCTGACACAAAATTCTTCTATCCAAGAAAAATGTGTTATTCTGCACAAAAATTAGGGTATAGAGTATTATATCTCAATATAACATTGATGTATTATTCTTTTTCAATTTCTAGCCTTCAGGACGGTGCAGTGTTATTGTTCTATATTAATCCTCCCATGCATAAATTTGTTGTTAAGTGGAAACCATCAACCTCTGCTTCATAATTTAAAATTTATTTTTATTCACTTTTGCCTATAAATACTTCTTAGAAATTTAAAGCTGAAATAGGTTTCCTCTCTAAATTTATTTTTTCTATATCACACATGCATAAAGATTTATCAACATAGAGCACTTGAATGAATTCTGAGCCACTGGAATTGCTCTCCTGTCCAGAACTGAATTAAATTATTTACACAGAGACAGTGACTGCAGGATTAGGCCTTAATTACAGCAACACTTTTGCAAGCAAACCAGGTTGAATTTAACAAGTTTATATCATGGATAATCATTAACAACAACCTGTTCAGTGAGTATTTCACAAATAATTTAATGACATGCATCAGGTAATGCTCCAAACACAGCAGCTTTTTTGACTGTTCAGACACCTCATAGCTACAGACTTTGACACCTGACCGTGATCAGGGTAACACTAGGCCACCTGGACCCGTCTGTTACCTCTGAAATCTGAAAGAAGGGTTATTTTTAAAACTATGTCTAGTCATTTCATCCTGCCACGTACAACTGAAGCTTCTAGGAATTCAGTATTCTTCAGATAACACAGTGTTTCCTGTCTAAGGCTCACCAGTTTAACACAACCTCTGGAGATATTTAAGTTAGACTAATACGTTATAGCTACGCTGTTTGCAAACTCTTTGAAAAGTGGCAGATTCAAAGCATTCTGTCTCCCCAGCAGGATGTCAAATTTTGTATCTAGTTACACCATGGGATCAGCTCGTGCCCCTATTTTCACCTGTACAATCACACTGAAACCAGTGGAAATAGGGAAGTGAAAAAGAAAGCAAATGTAAAGTGAGATCATTGTTCCTTTTTTCTCAAAGATAAGAAGATTTCACATAGCAATGCCCTCTGGGAAACAATCCATTTTAGACCAAATTAATCCCAGTGGTAATGTTGATTTTTAGCAACTGTGTTACACCAGGGATACATTTAATCCCACTGTTCTTTGTTGTTCTCATTAATAAGTCACATTATGTCACTCCGTCTGCATGCAAAAGTATCATTACTGTTATTTAATTACTTTGTTTTTGTAAAAAAACCTACTAGATTCGGTTGCATATAACCAGTAAATGTGGCCAAATCAAAGTTGTGCACTCCAACCCAAATATTTTTTACTTTGTTTCTGCACATATAATTGCATGTAATTTTTAGTTGTGTACAGAATTTTTATGACAAAACCTCATTAATCGCAAATTCATCAATGCAGCAAAAATACATCCAAGCAAACGTGGTATAATGTTACAAACAAGACATTTTTTAGGATGGAAAGAGGCCAGGATCCCCATCTTCATCTATACCCTAATGTTACATAAATGACTAAGTCATCATATCAGTGGTTTTCACGTGGAAACATAAACACCACTGAAATTCCATACGCTATAAATGGCTATGACTCTAGAGTGCTTAAAATTATCAAGAGTACCATAAGAATAGTGTACACAATATCCATTGAAGGATGAGAACAGCCAGGGCAGTGCTGGCAAGGTAGTGCAGTTGATATGGGGCATTAATTGCCATCCAGGCTTCGGCTCCCAGGTGCGTTATCACCTCCCCGTGCCCTCACACACAGGTTGCTTCAGATCTCTGGCCATTCAGTTCCCTCCAGCTCCTGAAGTGTTTGCTGTTATATTTCTGTCACTCCGGTTATTTAGCTCTGAAGGCCTAGCATGCATGTCTATGGCTCCTGGGAGAATAGGGTCTTAAACTTTATTTAGCTCCTGAAGCCCTATTCTAGCACTAATTAAAAATAACCTTTCATGTAGGGCACTGTGGACCCACCTTCACGCTGTTCTGCAGCACCAAGGAGCTGAAGTCCATGGAGTTGCTCCTAACCTGTAGCAGCATCCAGGTGAGAAAAATTTCGCTCTGTCTGTGGTCTTGCAACTCGCCCGAAGCCAGGCTATATTCTGATCTAATTATAGTCCTTAAATCAGCAGCGTGTTACCAGCTCAGGGTCTTTTTAACATCAGAGTCTCAAGAAGACAATTCACAGACAAGCGGTGGTTGTGAAATCCAGTCAGGCAAGACATGCC
This sequence comes from Aquila spilogaster, assembly GCA_024606505.1. Lineage (NCBI taxonomy): Eukaryota > Metazoa > Chordata > Aves > Accipitriformes > Accipitridae > Aquila > Aquila spilogaster. The sequence goes on from JANHGO010000043.1 coordinate 12,132,420, forward strand.
TCTGATTTAGAAGCAGAAATGCATTCTATGTTGATGGCACTATTGGCTCAAATATCATATTTACATTCTAGTTTTTAATGGCTTGCAGTTAGGAATCAGACAAGCTGTTCTGTAGGTGGTCCAAATTATATCCTGTGTGCATGCTGCATGCTGAGAAGAGTTTGCTGATCTAACAAATGATAAAAGACTCAGCAATCACCCACTGTAAGTCCAAATCTTTACCCTGGCAAACCTTACACCGATTTTTCACAGGAGTTTTGCCTGAGTAATGACTGTAGAATTTGGCCCATTTTGACCACACCAGTGATTAACAGCCCAGCATCAGGACCCCTGTCCCTCCGGTCTGTTTTAGGTATTTAAAGCTGATTCACATTGCAACAACCAAAAGTCTTACTATCTTCTAGTCTTTTTTAACCTCAAATTTCTCTGTGGTGAAGATATTTTCTCCATTTCATGCTAATATGCTTTTTTAGATATATCTTGTTACCTAAAAACGTAGATGCATGCCTTGTGGGATTTTCAGGAGTATCTGAGTGCCTGTCTCTCACTAAAATCAATGAGAATTAACTCCTAAATGTCTTTAATGAGTCATACTGAAGTGACTGATGAAAAAAATCGCATTAGACAGCTTTGACAAAGCAGGAGATTTATTCTGCCACCCATATGCCAAATCACTACTCAGGTCCCTGCACTTGACTTCTGCTAAGACCATCATCCTCCTCTCTTCAACTCACTTCATTTCATGTGCTTTAAAAAAGGGATCTCTAAGATACGACCTGGTCTTTCAATCTGTACATAGCTCAGCAGTGAAGATCTTAAGCCTGACTGAGACTGGGAATTACTGAACTGAATTAATTTAATTCAAATAAATGGTAAAACCTAGAAATTGTAGTCAAACCAGTGGAAAGCTAGCACTTTCCATTTTTGTTTTTAATTTTGTGTTCGAAATAGAAATACTTCCAAAAGGGCTTTCTTATTTGGAAGGGCAGGCGAGTAAAATTTAAACAACAATTCTGTGACAGGCCCCTAAATGGTATATTCACTGCTGTATCTATGGCAGCAAGTAAGCAGTGCAGTCATGGTGGATCTAATGATGTGGACCCAAAATCAACACTGGGTGCATTTCTGGGGGGAAAGAGGATTAGCTCTGGGCCAGTCCTGTGGCCTGGGCTCCTAGTGATGGCAGCAGCCCGGGAGGTGTTTTGGAGCACACCTCCCAGGAATTTGTACTCTGAAAACACACTAGCTAGTGGGAGAAATGGGGAGATTTACCTCCTGATCCGAAGTAACATGAGACATCATGCAAGAATAAGATTAAAATGATTAATTTGAGGCAATTGCAGGAGAAACAGCCCTTCTTTATGTTACTTTTTCATAATCCTGAAATAACCCCTGGAAGAAAGCAAATTTCAGATTCCTTCAACACCTGCTAATATGTTTGAGATACGTGTTGTAACCCTTAGTCCTCCTTCCTGTATCTTGTTGGACTTTGGCTTTTGGGAGGGAGATTTCCATAGCTGTTTCTCTAATTGAATATAGTTCTGCTTACAGCCATGAGTTATTAACATTGTTGAAGTCCCTACAGTGTCTCAGCTTTCCATCAGGTTTAGGAACAATTTAAATAACAGTCTAGCAGAGAAGGTACTTGCTTGCTTCCCCTCTTTATCCCATCACCTTCCTACAGTACAGAGCAGGGAATAGGAGTTTCTGGGCTGCCTCTTCATTCTCAGTAAAACACTGCTATCCTTGTGAATAACCACGGAAGGACAGGAGGAAGCACTCCAGTAAGTTCAACTCTGCTGCCAGCCCTGACGGTCAGGCAGAGGACGGAGCTGGTGGGTCCCCAAGCACGAATCCTGTCTCAGTGGGCTGCGGGCAAGGGCAGCAGGCAGCAAACCCTGTGCAGGTCTCACCTGGAGGAGCTGCTGCCACAGTTCATGGACAGGCTATGGAAATGCAGCTCCCACACCTTCTTGTAGTAGTTATTAGCAGTATAAAAGTGAATATTTTCATTCTTACATGCAAAAATTACTCTTGTTTTGCTGTTTTGCATGAAGAGCACTACGGAAAGCTCATCAGTAGTGTATTGATCTGGATGGTATTTTCAACCCGTGTGCAACTACCTGCTATTTTCCTGCCCAAGACCGTGGAGAAGGGAGGACATCTGCACCATGCCGGTCCTGGCAAGCCGCGTGGGTGCTGCCCTGCAGGAAGTCAGAGCCTGCAGAGTGACAGCTTTTACTCAGAGAAGGAAGAGTTTCTTCTTCCAGGAGCAATGTCCTCATCTTCATGCCTTGCAGGCCCTCAGCAGCAAAAACTACAGTTCTTCTCCATGGTTGTGCTTCCCCCCCCCAGAGGCTGCCCACAGCCCTGCCAAGAGGCCGCAAGTTACTGCCTCCTCCCGGTGCCCTGGATTGAACCGTGAGCTGTTGAACTGTCATATGTGCTTTTTTGTGGGTGCACACAGTGATATTTTGTCTGCTGCCCCTTCTAACTTGAGTTCATTTGTCTTGGTGTTTCTCACAGATGGTTACAATAAGACTGCAAACGTTTTCCCTGCTTTAAAAAAAAAAAATGCAACAAAACCCCCCTCTCCTTTCTGGTTTCTTAAGTGAAACTTAGATATCTTAGTTAGGAAGTATACTCTACAGATTATGTTATTCAGTGAAGTCATTTGAGTTTTGCTCACCTGGATTTTTAAACAGCCAAATCTCCTTGAGATGGAAATGTTCCCCCTGCAACCCAGGAAAGAAGAATCTTTTCTGCATTGTCTTAGGTGGAAAAGACTATATATAATAACATGGTAATATTTTCAATACTATCCTTGGTCATTGCATTAATCATCCCTATGCATAAAAAGTAATTGGCTTTCTGATCTGCTTATATATTGCTCTGCATATTTGCTTCACATTTATAGCTTTTTTTTTCATCTAGCTTGCTAGATCATGATGGGATAATTTCAGGAAGCCTACAGCAAGATTCCCTCCTGCTTGCACTGACTCTCTGCTCTGAACAGCAGGACATCTATTCCACACTAATACAAGAAAAATAAGAACAAGTTTTCACTGCAAGAGGTTCCTCTCCTAATTCATTCAGACTCTCTGGGAGAAGGGATGAAAATGGATTTTGAAACATAAAAGACTGCTATAGCTGACTCTTCACTAGGGTTTGTCATATCCCATTAGCAGCAATCTAGAAATATCAGTGTCATAATGTGTTGGCCATCACTCATCTTTACTAGTATCATATGAATGCCTATTCGTGTTAACGTGCAACCTGTCACTCAAACAGCTACAAAGACATATTGTGTAACAGGAAAAAATTGCTAATGCACATAGACTTTCATGGTACCAATACGAGTAATGGAATAACATGCTTTATCCTGTAGAGACTGGTACCTATGTCAGTGCACACTAGACAAAAAACCATCACCATCACAGGTGTTTTCACCACGTCTGCAAATTTTACATTTTAGATATTCTTTTAGCTCCATTAAAATCCCTTGCTATGCATGTATTTCATGGCCATACTGTTTGTTGCAGTTCAAATGTAAAATACAGCTCCTTTTCCTAATAACACCACATTTTTTTCACTTGTATTCAATGAGGCCCATTTTATTAGAGAAACCTCTATATTCAGTCATTGTAAGGGATTACTACTACATATTCCTATAAATAATTGTTCACTTTAAGGATAAAGTAAGTAGGAATTTGCTTCCAAAGCATTTTCATCAATAAACTGTCAGCTTACTGCTGATACCTTTTAATTACATGGGCTTTTTTCTGCAGATTTATCCTTAAATCTCTTGATAATCCCAGCAAAATCTTGATGTCAACTAATGGACTGCTCCCCTTACAGTGCAATTATATCAAGCAAAGAAAAGGACCTAAATGGTTCCATTCCTTTTTCCTCAATTTAATAATAAAAACCTATTAAATGGGAATAGAATTTAGGAAATGCCCATCCACAAACAAGAAAACTCCCAGTAAAAGGGACTGGGTTACATGCCTTCCCCTGAACAGAAAAAATTCAGCTGCAAATCTGTGGCATGCAATTTCATCTTTTAGGAATTTTATTCAGACTCACAAATGAATAAGCATTATTCAGCTTTTGTCAGCAAATGAAAAAACAAAGCCAACTATGCCTACAAGAGTTCAGAACAGGAAACAGAGAGAAGCAAAAGAACAGTCTTGAATTTTGACTAAAATTTAGATGTTAGGTGGCTGAGCCATTTGAAATATAATTGCAGTTGCAAATATTCTAGGGTTGCTCGGTGAAATTTAATAAATAAATAAAAAATTGGGTGTGAACATGCCGTTGATCTGGGCATTCGGCAAAGTGCCATCTCTTACAGACCTATGGAGGTTTCGTGCACATTTTTCTGATTGAATGCTATTCTCCCAGTCAGTCAGGGCGCAGCACAAGTTGCCAGAAATCATTCATCAGCCCCTTGCAGAAAAGGCTGTCAGCTAAGGCTACAGGCCTAGCGCCAGGCTGTCAAGTTTTGGGCTTGCAGCCAGTCTGTCATGGTTTAAGGCTGGTAGCCAAGCAGTAACTTTGATGTTTAAGGGGTTAGCCAACTGGTATGTGAGGGTGGCCTATCAGCTCAGAAATAATATACCGCACTCAAAGGTCATGAGTTCTGAAACTAATCTGGCTGTTATAA